>CM053037.1:39502120-39977120 GCA_028564925.1 Lithobates sylvaticus | reverse complement strand
GCTTGCGTCTATCTAGCAAGGTTACTTTGTGGTATAAGCAAGGAAGCTGAGACTTCTACAGTGTGTAAATGTGCTTTTACTATACAAAGATGCTGTACATACAAAACTATTACAATATTAGGAATACAAGACTGGCCGATATCTAGAACAAGCAAAATGCCTAGCAAATGAACAGTACAAATACACTTAAAAGTTACTTATCTTCTGTTACTGTATGTTCGTGATCTCCATTGGCAACGATTCTTCTGGAGATCAGGCTCTGTTCTTGTATCATGAGTGGCTTCCGATCGTAAGGCATGATGATGTGTGTGTTCCCCCGTCTACTCATCCTTTTTTATTTGTTGCCAAAAGTTAATGGTTACAAACTTGTTTCCATAACAACAGACTAACAGTCATTCTTTCAGTTTGAGAGCAGAATATCAAACAAGTAAATCTCTTATTTGTTTACTGTAGCTATCGAGACAATAGCCTACTCAAACTGTAATACAACAATGGTATCTACGTACCCATTGTCTACTCAAGCCAAAACCTGACAGTATCTCTATGGCCAACCACTATTGTGTAATGTTATGTCTGATTAATATAAAAATAAAATCATATTCATATCATATACTTCCAGTATGAATTTATCTGTGAGGAATAACTCTACCAGAGAGATCCAACCCTCAACACATGATAATCTTTCTCATGTATCCTGCCCCCAGCATACACCTCATGCTTCCCAGTATCCAGGTAACCAGTTATTGATCATTTCCCAGTAAATGTGCATGAACCAGTCCGTGATCAGTTCCCAGTGTATGTGCATTAACCAGTCAGCATAGCACCCAACTGTCCCTGATTTCGAGGGACTTTCCCTGATTTGGAAAAATGTCCCTCTGTCCCTCTTTCCTCCTCATTTGTCCATCATTTTGAGCTGATCTCTATAGTTGTATATAAAATGCACTATTTATCTTTCAAAAAGTGTTTCCCAGTGCTAAACTTTCATCCAATTTCTAAATTGCTGCATTTGTAAATGTCAAAGCCAATATAAAGAAATAGTAGTGTTAAAAAAGCACTTGTGGGTTTAACCAATCCATTTTTTTTTGTATAATTCTCCATTAAAAGGGGTGTGGCAGGGGGTGTGTTCTATGCTTGTTTGTGTCCCTCGTTCTCAAAAAGTTGGGAGGTATGAGTGTCAGGGAACCAGTCCTCAGTGTTAAAGTGAACGTTCATCCTAGAATGACTCAATCAATTTAGAGTTCAATAACGCATGTACCTTGATAAATGGCTAACACCATGTTCTGACTTCTGTCCACGCTCAGGTTGTCCAGAAGACAGCACTGAGATTTACCAGCAGCACTATGTTACTCTTGGTGTTGCCCAGCCCCACTCGTGCTATTTAAGTATTTGACAGCATCGGGGCAAAGCAAAAGCGTATACCAGTCAAACTTTGCAATCACAAGATGCAGATAGCAGTGCGGAGGGGGGACACCATGGAAGCAACACCATGAGCTGCATGATTATAGATTAACTGTGCTTTCACACTGCTATGGCGGTAGTGTGGGTGCGTCGCACTGTACCCGTGGTTTTTGTGTGGATTAGCTGTGCTTTCCCATAGACTTCGATTATGTCCAGCAGTTTTGGTCTGCCTTCAGAAAGTGCACCAAAAACGGGACATAATAGAAGTCTATGGGAAAGTGTAGCTAATCCACACAATAACCACGGGTACAGTGCGACGCAGCTAAAGCACAGAAGATTGGTGTGAAGCCGCCCTAAGGCGATTTTGCTCCGTACCCCATGCAGGGTCGCTATTTACCGGCACAGGTCCTGCCTGCATCCCTGTGTCGGCATCCTGTTTTGGTCTATTTGGACACGTGGCTCCACGGATACTTGTGTCCCTATACAATATGTGGGTCCCCAAATGCACATGGGGTGAGTTTGGGGGGCCCGCACCCACATATCATAGGGACCCAGCGGCTGTGTCCCTGCAGCTGCATGTCCCAATGGACTAAAATGGGATGCCAGAACGGGGATGCACGCAGCACCTGTGCATCCCCACCCTGGTAAAAGACCATGGAGCAATACATGTCATGTGAATGGGGCCTGAGGGCGGCTTCACGCTGATTTCCTGCGCTTTTTTGTGCGGGTTAGCAACATTGACTTTCCCATAGACTTCTAGGATGTCCCGTGGTTTTGCTTGATTTTCTGCTCAAATGAAAAAAAATAAAAATAAAATGGTAATATATGAATAAATAAATGTAAAATAAATACACAAATAACTAAAAATCATCATAAATAAGTAAAATAAATTAATATGTAATAATACATTAATAATTAACCTCTAACCTTAAATATTAAATACATTATTATTATTAATAATAATATAAAATAACAGCACCCAAACTCGAACAAAAAAATACATTATTAATAATAATTGTATTTGTTAGGGTTCTAAGTTAAGCGTTTATTATTATTTATAATATTTATTTATTGAATGTATTTTTTATTTATGATTTTTATTTGTGTAATTATTTTACATTTATTCATATAATATAATAAATTAAATTAATTAAAAAATAAATAAAATAATAAATAACCCCAATTCCTAATCCTAACCCTAACCGAAACGGAACTCGAACCCCTTACCCTAACAAAAAAACATTATAATAAATAAATGAATAATAATAAAAGAAGAAATAAAATCGAACGAATAATACAAGGCAGGATGGATCCATGCTTTCATGTTTACGCCAAATTCTGACCCTACCATCTAAGTGTTGCAGCTGAAATCGAGACATTAGACCAGGCAACGTTTTTCCAATCTTCTATTGTCCAATTTTGGTGAGCCTGTGCAAATTGTAGCCTCAGTTTCCTGTTCTTAGCTGACAGGAGTGGCACCTGGTGTGGTCTTCTGCTGCTGTAGCCCATCTGCTTTAAGGTTCGATGTGTTGTGCGTTCAGAGATGGTATTCTGCATACCTTGGTTGTAACAAGTGGTTAGTTGAGTTACTGTTACCTTTCTATCATCCCAAACCAGTATGGTCTGAGCACTGACAGGCTGACCCCCCTCCCCTTCAGCCTCTGCAGAAATGCTGGCAGCACTCATACGTCTATTTCCCAAAGACAACCTCTGGATATGACGCTGAGCACGTGCACTCAGTGTCTTTGGTCAACCATGGCAAAGCCTGTTCTGAGTGGAACCTGTCCTGTTAAACTGCTGTATGGTCTTGGCCACCATGCTGCAGCTCAGTTTCAGGGTCTTGGCAATCTTTTCATAGCCTAGGCCAGTGATGGCAAACCTTGGCACAACAGATGTTTTGGAACTACATTTCCCGTGATGCTCAACCACACTGCAGAGTGCATGAGCATCATGGGAAATGTAGTTCCAAAACCTCTGGGCTGCCAAGGTTCGCCATCACTGCCCTAGGCCATCTTTATGTAGAGCAACAATTCTTTTTTTTCAGATCCTCAGAGAGTTCTTTGCCATGAGGTGCCATGTTGAACTTCCAGTGACCAGTATGAGAGAGTGAGAGTGATAACACCAAATCTAACACACCTGCTCCTCATTCACACCTAAGACCTTGTAAGGCTAACAAGTCGCATGACACCAGGGAGGGAAAATGGCTAATTGGGCCCAATTTGGACATTTTCACTTAGGGGTGTTTTGTTGCCAGCGGTTTAGATTAATGGCTGTGTGTTGAGTTATTTTGAGGGGACAGCAAATTTACACTGTTATACAAGCTGTACACTCACTACTTTACATTGTAGCAAAGTGTCATTTCTTCAGTGTTGTCACATGAAAGGATAGAAGAAAATATTTACACAAATGTGACTGAGGGGTGTACATACTTTTGTGAGATACTGTACATATGATATATGCTGGTCACAGGATTAAATGAAGTAATGTCCATGGTGGGGAAACTGGCACATTGAGCAACACTTTCTTCCTGCAATGTGATGGTCAGACACGATGAGATCATATATGGGGAAGTAAGAACCAGCAAACAGGAGCATATAAACTCCATAGGCTCATTCAGGAAATCGGTGAGAAGAGCAATGTTCATATGTAGACTGGAGACGCCACTAGCAGCCGGGCCCCAGTTTAGTATATTCACATCAGTGAGCCTAGGTCTGTGATGGCGAACCTTGGCACCCCAGATGTTTTGGAACTACATTTCCCATGATGCTCATGCACTCTGCCGTGTAGCTGAGCATCATGGGAAATGTAGTTCCAAAACATCTGGGGTGCCAAGGTTCACCATCACAGGCCTAGGTTCACACTGACAGCGGGAATGAACTCGCGCAATTTCATTCCCGCGTGTCAGTCCCAATGATTTTGGAGACTTCTGTGCGGGTTAGTGCACAGATGTCAATGGAAATCGCCCCCGAAGTCGCCAAAAGTAATACAGAAACTACTTTTGGGAATTTATTGAAAAAATATTTTGATACAGCAACATTATAGACATCATATGTCTATAACAGTATTAAAAACAATACATCACTGAATAAAGATGAGAATTGGCATGTTTAGTTTATCTCAACATGTTTCGCCCTTATTAGGGCTTCCTCAGGAGAACTGAACAATGTCCTACAATATTCACTGAAACGAGAAAAATAGAATCAAATACAGATACTATTTTTCTCTATTTTTCTAGTTTCAGTGAATATTGTATGACATTGTTTAGTTCTCCTGAGGAAGCCCTAATAAGGGCGAAACATGTTGAGATACACTAAACATGCAAATTCTCATCTTTATTCAGTGATGTTTTTAATACTGTTCTAGACATATGATGTCTATAATGTTGCTGTATCAAAATATTTTTTCAATAAATTTATTTTTGTATTTATCACTTGTTTGTTGCGCCTTAAAAGTCCCAATCCTTGTTTTTCCAAAATTCTGACTATATAAAGGGATGTGGCGCTATATTTATAGCTTCAGCAACCCAGCTCATAAAATAAATTTTCTACTTTTGGGAATTGGTGCGACGTTGCACAGATTCAGACGGTGCCATTGCAGGCAATTACCGCCGATTTGCCAAATCTCTCCAATGTGTACCAGGGCTGAAGGGCATTTTTTCTCAAACGTGTCCATCCATTAACAGGTTATTGTTGGAGCTGGTACAGATCCTTAATTGGTGTAAATGTGACCATATGGATTGTTTTATAGAAGATTGCTTCTATCTTGTGTATGTATGTGTTATGGCATAAAAGTTCGGTTGGATAAAATGAGCATTATAAAGTGGGCAGAGATAGTAAGGAAATTAATGTAAATGATTTCACTATAGATACATTGGGTTCAACAATGTAACCGAGGGCCACAGCAGGACACTGAGCAGCTGAATGTAACTGGAGGTAAAGCATACCGCCCAACATTTATGTAGGCATAGGACACACCCTATGCCATGCCCCCTTGAAGAATTCTACAAAAAATAGTTTTTATAGTTAAAGTGCTTTTTTTTTATTATATATATATATATATATATATATATATATATATATATATATATATATATATATATATATATTTTTTTTTTTTTTTTTTTTACCACAATTATTCATTTATACTGGCTTTATATATTTATATTGTTTTTTGACATTTACAAATGCAGCAATTTAGAAATTGGATGAAAGGTTTAGCACTGGGAAACACTTTTTGAAATCTAAAAAGTGCATTTTATATACAACTATATAGATCAGACCAAAATGAGGAGGAAAGAGTGACTTTGTTCCAAATCGGGGACAGTCCCTCGAAATCTGGGACACTTGGGAGCTATGGGTAAAGGGAAGCCAGGAGCAAAGTTTCTTGCTTCAACACTGGGAGTTATAAAAATAAAATTTAGGATTTGCCTAAACCAGTGATGGTGAACCTTGGCACCCCAGATGTTTTGGAACTACATGTCAGGCACTGATAGGTGGCACTGGCAGATGGATGGCACTGACAGATGGCGGGCACTGACAGGTGGCACTGGCAGGTGGCTGGCACTGATATATGGCATTGATAGGTGGTGCTGGCACTGAAAGGTGGCACTGGCAGGTGGTTGGCACTGATAGATGGCATTGATAGGTGGTGCTGGCACTGGCAGGTGGCATTTATGAGCACTGATGGGCTGCCTGCGACGGCCCATCTTGATACTCCTTGCACTCGACCACATAAAAGCAGCAGCGGCCATCTTGTTACACCCAGCCTGAACTATATGGGCTGGGTGTAACAAGATGTCTGCTGCTGGCTTACTGTGGCCAAGTGCAGGGTGTACCAAGATGGGCGTCAGGATGTCCAACCACCGACGTCGACATGGAGCGTCACTTCCGCTCTATGACTTCCGGTTGTGCCGGGTCGCTTTCTCTCCCGGGTATCGGATCTGGCATCGGGAGAATTTGTGTGAGTTCAAGTACTCGCCCAAATGATCGGTATCAGTCCCGATACTAGTATCGGTATCGGGACACCCCTCACAGAGGGACATTGCTCCAAATCAGGGACAGTCCCTCGAAATCGGGGACAGTTGGGAGCTATGCTGTGTGCCACTCTTGAACACCACCTTGGGTGTGGTGGCCTGTGACTCACCGAAATGTTCTTCATATGGTCTCCTGCTCTGTAGAGATATACAAGAAATGATTGCTATTAATATAAACCGGAAAAAAATGTTTTGGGGGTTTCTGACCCTTTAAATAGAGAAGTCGCAAAACCATTCGAGAGATGAGGCTTCCCAATCTGGTCACCTCTCTGCGTCTCCCTGCCTAGGCGTTCCCCTCCCCCAGTCTCGCTTGCTAACAGCTACAGGAAGATGAGACTTGGAACGGAAACCCACAGGGAGGGGAAGAAGCAACTGACACCTGCAGGAGAGCTACTAAGTTCAATTCATACCGAATAACTAACATAGAGCTCTATAGAGAGATCGTGCTGAAGAGGAGCCTTGCCAAGCTGCAAACTTTTCCCGACTGGCTATCTCTCGAAACAGGTTCAGGACTCGCTGTTTTATGATTGGCTGACAATCGACACAGCCAATATAAAATGGTAACTCTGGCCATACATTTTCAATTTTAGTAATGTGTCCCCATGTAAACATAGCTCCCAACCTGGCCCCCCCCCCCCCCCCCCCAAAAAAAAAAAAATGTACGAGCATTGTGTGTAAGCAAAAATCTCCCCCCCCCCCCCCCTCCAAAAATATTGCACACTGATCTGCATGCTTACCCCCTAAGCATATATTACCCCTCCAAGTACTAAATCTGCTGAAATCCCCTCTGCCAGCACAAATCCTCCCTCTCTCAAAATATCACCCCAAAAAATAAAAGATCGACCCTCCTAGCACTGGTCTTCCTCTTCCCCCAACTCCAAATCCCCCCTCCCAGCACAAATCCCCCGCCAATCATCCCTACTAGCACAAATCCCCCCCCCCCCCCCCCCCCCCCCCCCCCCAATCATCCCTACTAGCACAAATCCCCCCAATCATCCCTACTAGCACAGATCCCCCCCCCCCCCAATCACCCCTACTAGCACACATCCCCCCCAATCATCCCTATTAGCACAAATCCCCCCCAATCATCCCTATTAGCACAAATCCCCCCCAATCATCCCTATTAGCACAAATCCCCCCCAATCATCCCTATTAGCACAAATCCCCCCCAATCATCCCTACTAGCACAGATCCCCCCAATCATCCCTACTAGCATAGATCCCCCCAATCATCCCTACTAGCACAAATCCCCCCAATCATCCCTACTAGCACAGATCCCCCCCCCCAATCACCCCTACTAGCACACATCCCCCCCAATCATCTCTACTAGCACAAATCCCCCCCAATCATCCCTATTAGCACAAATCCCCCCCAATCATCCCTACTAGCACAGATCCCCCCAATCATCCCTACTAGCATAGATCCCCCCAATCATCCCTACTAGCACAAATCCCTCCCCCCAAATCATCCCTACTAGCACAAAGCCCCCCCCCCCCCCCCCCCCAATCATCTCTACTAGCACAAATCCCCCCCCCCCAATCATGCATACTAGCACAAATCCCCCCCCCCCCCACTACCATATCACCTCTTCTAGCACAACCCACCCAAATTCCCGCTCCCGGCACAAATCCTCCCAAATCACCATTTCTAGCACCCCCCCCCCCCCCCTCACTAATTTCCCCTCCTAGAACAATTCTTATCCCCTGCCACCCTCCACATTCACCCTCTCAACACAAATCCACACCTCCAATCTCCTTGCAGTGCCCCCCCCCCCCCCTCCACCTCACATGATACCACAGTGCACAGGGCACCCCTATGCCCACCCCTTGTCCCGACCCTGAGTGCAAGTACAGTTGAACCTTGGATAACGAGGATAATTCGTTCCAGAAGAATGCTTGTAATCCAAAGCACTCGTATATCAAAGCGAGTTTCCCCATAGGAGTCAATGGAAACTCAGATAATTTGTTCCACAGTGACTGCTATTGTATGCAGTACCACATGTGGCCAGAGGTGGGGGGGGGGCACTGGAGACACTCCGAGACCGCTCTGATGCACTGGGAGAGGCTCAGAGACATTCGGAGAAGCTCGGGAACGGAGTGTTTCCGAGTGTCTCTGAGCAGCTCCGAGTGTCACCGGCGCCCCCGCACCTCTGGCCAAATGCGGTACTGCACACCCCATTGGTTTGAATCAATCCTGCCCATCTTGCGAGACAACGCTCGCAAACCGAATCAGGATTTTTTTTTTAAATAAGTCGTATTGCAAAACGCTCATAAACCGCGTTACTCGCAATCCAAGGTATTACTTAACCTGCATTTGGATTATGCTGGCCATACATGGCTTCAATTTCGACTGATTTTTAGCAGGAATTGGTCGGAATTCGAGATGTGGGTGGCTCTGTTGGCACCATCTGGCTTGACAAACTTTGATATGAAAATCTAAAGAGCCAGGCAGACTATTCTTGTCCAAACAGTGACTGCAGCCAATCAGAAGCAGTCTCTGTATGGTTATTCTGGCAGCCACTGGAGCAGTAGCTGTTAAAACAATACTTGGCAGGGAGAATCCTCCATCCATGCTGTTTACTGTGGCTGGTAGAGAATATGAATTTCTCTTTTTCAGCCTGCGAGGCCGAAGGAGAGAGATCTTATATGGCTCAGCTTGTGCAGTCCCTGTACAGCAGAGCTTAGACTGGAATTGTGAGGAGCAAAAATGAACTGGTTGCCGCCCAGCCGCCGCAGTTTCACTGCGACAGAATGGCACGGCTGGGTGAAATTATGTTACCTTACGTCGCTTCGCCTTTTGGCCATTAGGGGCGTGCACCGCGTGTGCCCGAAGCTGATGCGGGTGCGATGACCGCCGGGCACCCGCGATCGCTCGTGACAGAGCGAGAACCAGGATCTGTGGGTGTAAGCCCACAGATCCCGGTTCTCTCAGGGGAGAGGAGACAGATCGTGTGTTCATACTAAGTATGAACAAGGATCTCTTTCTCTCTCTCTCTGCCATAAATATATCCCCTATTTGTAGACGCTATAACTTTTGCGTACCACATAAGCACTTATTGTAGCCAGTCTGTGGGAGCCAGAATATTATTGGTTGGTGGGGATCAAATACAAATTTTACTTACTGAACTGCAACTCAATTTATAACATTTATATCAAGTGCTTTTTTGGTTCATATTCTGTCTCAATCATTTAAAATACATCTATGATAACCATTATAGAGCCTTCATTTCTTTATCATTATCATGGACTCAAGGAAGATACATGGCAATGTAACGGTAGTTCTGTGGTTGGTGTGCGCTATAATACAAATTTTGTTTTTTCCAGAACTGTAACGGAGTTCTGGGGGTTAATTGTACAGGTCTTTTCCTTTGGCATCAGTCTGGCTGGGCTGTACTGAATTTCTGCCTGGTCATAGGTGCAGTGAGGCACCTGTGACAGGCTGAGAACCAGGCCTGGTTGGACGTGTTAGGTACCAAGCTCTTTCAGAGCCAATCAGTGGGCGCGTCTGGCCCCGCTGTGTAGTCTGGGAAAGGGGTATTTAAGATGCTGAAGTCACGTGTTCAGGTTCGGCTTGCTCTTTGATTCCTGGTTCCGGTCCGGACCAACCCCGTGAGGGGTCCCGGACCCAGGAGTGTCTGCTGACCCCGTAAGCCTGGTCACTCTGACCAGCCCCAGAGGCCCTCATGGTCTGGGGTGGGGATCCGTCCGTTCCCGAGCCTCGGAACTGGCTAGTTCGAGGCCCAGTAACTGAAGGAGGATTCTGAGGTGTCCCGGTGTTCTCTCAGGATTGGAGAGACACAGCAACTCGTACAAGCGACCAGGGGAGGACTCTTCGTAGGAGGGCCAAGAAGCTGGCTGCTCGGTAAGAGCCTGGCAGCTGAGATTGTATGGACACTAGAGAATCCACGTTTCTTACGGTATTGCCAAGCTGGCTGAAAGATCCAGGTACCATAGGGAAAGTTCCTAACTTATTTTCAGTTACAATCTAGTCTGTGGCAGAGACTTTGCAAATATCCAAGTCACTCGTTGGTTGCTAAATCTACCGTTGGAGGTTTATCCAGCAGTGAAGTGCCCAGTTGCGAGTGTCTATTCTCTGGGCTATCTAAGAGACATTAAATTGATGTCAGCAGTTCTGAAGTGCCTGAGTTTTATCACCCGTGCCCTCTATTCCCAATTGAGAGACTGTGTTATAGTTGGATGTTACCCCTGAAAATAAAAAATCCTTAAAAGGACTTTTTGTGTCATCTTATGAAGTTACTGGGTACTAACCCTGGGAACCCCTAGACAACGAACGACGAGCTACAAGGAGGAGGTAATTGGTAAGCCCAGGAAAAAAAACAGCAACTCCTTCGGGGGTCCGTGCTACACACACATTATCCAATCTCCATCTCATGGATGTAGCTAGCTGAAGAAGTCTAATGTAAAGGTTTTGTCCATGACACTGTTGTCTCTTTTCAGGAAGCTATGAATCTCCCTCCAGATAAGATCAGCGTTCTCCGGCAGTATGACCAAGACAAGAAATGGGAGCTGGTGTGTGATCAGGTAAGTGGGACGTCTGTGTAGACAATATACTCCACTATGTTGTCTTCATAAGAGCTGCAGCAAATGTATAGATGTATGGTTCAACCTTTTGTGTTACCACCATGGCTGTCTTAATGCATGGGCACCCTTGGGCACTTCCCGGGGGCATGGGGGCCCCATGATAATCTTGCATTACCTCATACTTGCCAACTGTCCTGGATTTGCTGGGATGGTCACACTTTTTACTAGGCTTTTCCAAGGATGTCTGTGTCCCGGGCAACGTCCCAGAACCTGTATGTCCTCCTGATCCCCCCCCCCCGTACTTTGCCTTTCTGCCTCCCCCCTGTACTGTGCCCTTTGTGTTGATTCGTGTTTGATTTATGGCATGTTTTCTTATTGTTTAAAATCTATTTTATTGATAGTACCAATAATTGTATGTTAATTTTATCAACTATTTATACTTGAGAGTGGGTGTGTAAATTGGGGCAGGCTGGGCCCAAGTGCATTGCTTTGCCCAGGGGCCCATGATGCTATTAAGACGGCCCTGGTTACCGCCTGTGCATTTCTTAACACAGATCTGTTTTATCAGGAAAGGTTCCAGGTGAAGAACCCACCAGCCACCTACATCCATAAACTGAGAAGCTACGTGGACACGGGTGGAATCAGCCGGAAGGTAAGCTACAACAGAAGGATGTCTAAAGCAATCTCTACAGTCATGTGCAAATGATGTTTGGGAAAGTGAAAAGACTGAGTTCTGAGCCTAGATCTGCATTGTATTTGTCATAGTGACCCTTTGTAGAGGTTTCTCACAACTGGGACAATAGTGAGTGCACCATTCTATTGTCGAACTGCACATCTAGCTAATACTTTGAGTATCTGAATCTCCCTTATCTTTGCTTAAAGTGGATTTCCACCCAAAAGTGGAACTTCCACTCATTTGTCTCCTCTCCCCCTCCGGTGCCACAATTGGCACCTTTCAATTGGAAGGGGGGACAGGATACCTGTCCTTGACAGGTATCCTGTTCCCACTTCCGGGAGTATGGGCCGCGGCCCATGACATCACTGCGAGGCTCCTCCCTCCTCCTCTCCCTGTCACCGGGCCAGTAGGAGAGAAGAGCGGGGCCTTGTGCATGCGCAATAAGGTTTCCGGCGTGAAGCCGTAAGGCTACACTGCCGGGTCCCCTTACCCGCAATGGCGACTGCAGCACCCGACAGCTGATGGAAACATCAGCTGCGGTGCCAACATCGCGGGACTCCAGGACAGGTAAGTGTCCTATTGTTAAAAGCCAGCAGCTGCAGTATGTGTAGCTGCTGGCTTTTAATTTTTAATTTTTTTTGGGCTGAACACCGCTTTAATAAAAAAGTAAAAGTGAAAACTGTAACCATACAGAATATACCTTTCAATAATTAAGTAATCTTCGAGCTAGACACTAAGGTGGACAAGAACTAGACTGTAAAAGAATCCAGGGGTATGGATAGTGGAGCTGGATTTAATATTTTACTTAAGTCTTTAGGAGGTACATGAATTTACATACACTATATTGTCAAAAGTTTTCGGACACCTGCCTTTACACACACATGAACTTTAATGGCGTCTTAGTCCGTAGGGTCCGTAGGGTTCAATATTGAGTTGGCCCATCCTTTGCAGCTATAACAGCTTCAACTCTTCTGGGAAGGCTATCCACAAGGTTTAGGAGTGTGTCTATGGGAATGTTTGACCATTCTTCCAGAAGGGCATTTATGAGGTCAGTCACTGATGTTGGACAAGCTCTAATTCATCCCAAAGGTGTTCTATTGGGTTGAGGTCAGTCAAGTTCCTCCACCCCAAACTTGCTAATCCATGTCTTCCAGATTGGCCATTTGTGAGGTCAGCCAAACTCGCTAATCCATGTCTTTATGGATCTTGCTTTGTGCACTGGTCCAAATCATTTGGTGGAGGGGGAATTATCGTGTGGGGTTGTTCATCAGGGGTTGGGCTTGGCCCCGTTAGTTCCAGTGAAGGGAACACTTAAGGTGTCGGCGTACCAAGACATTTTAGACATTTCATGCTCCCAACTTTGAGGGAACAGTTTGGGATGGCCCCTTCTTAATCCAACATGACTGCACACCAGTGCACAAAGCAAGGTCCATAAAGACATGGATCAGCGAGTTTGGCTGACCTCACAAATGGCCAATCTGGAAGAATGGTCAAACATTCCCATAGACACACTCCTAAACCTTGTGGACATCCTTCCCAGAAGAGCTGAAGCTATTATAGCTGCAAAGGGTGGGCCAACTCAATATTGAACCCTATGGACTTAGACGGGGATGCCATTAAAGTTCATGAGCCTGTAAAGGCAGGCATCCCAATATTTATATAATCTTCGAGCGAGACACTAGGTGGACTACAACCAGTCTGTAAAAGAATCCAGGGGTATGGATAGTGGAGCTGGATCCATACTTAAAAGTCCTTAGGAGGTAAATGGATTTGCATGGATCCTGTTGAAGGAAATAAGGGCAACTCCTAGAGCAAAGTTCAGTAAACCTTTAAAAAATGTCCATAAATATATTGTATGTATTAGGAGCACCAATAGAAGAATCGTTTCATCACCATTTGAAACTTGGCAAAAAGCTTGTTTAAAGTGACAGTCACTTAAATCTATGTTTACCATCCTCGAACTGGAGTTGAAGGTTGCAAAAGCTTGTTTTTCACACTGCTCTATTACAAGCTGAAGCCGTGTGAACAAAGCCTTATGCCGCGTACAGACGATCGGACATTCCGACAACAAAACTGTGTTTTTTTTTTCCCGATGGATGTTGGCTCCAAACTTGTCTTGCATACACACGGTCACACAAATGTCGGAAATTTCTGAACCTCAAGAACGCGGTGACGTACAACAGCAGAGAAAAATGAAGTTCAATAGCCAGTGCGGCTCTTCTGCTTGATTCGCAGTATACGTGGAATTTTGTGCGTCAAAATTGTCTACACACGCTCAAAATTTTACGAGAACGGATTTTCTTGTCGGAAAATTTGAGATCCAGCTCTCAAATTTTTGTTGTCGGAAATTCCGACAGCAAATGTCCGATGGAGCCTACACACGGTCGGAATTTCCGACAACAACCTTGCATCGAACATTTGTTGTCGGAAATTCCGGCCGTGTGTACGCGGCATTAGAGATATAAGAAATTAATCTGGTTTAGCCCTACTAACAATCTACTATCAAACTTTAAAATGCTAGTTCTGGTCAAAGTGACCCTGTAATATATGTAAGGGCTCGTTCACACGTGCTGTGCTTTCTCGAGCGTTCTGCGCCTTCTCACCACCACCCATTGACCCTTTAACCCATTACACATGGTTGCAGGGCACTTGTAGTGCAGCCCTATTCGCTTTAATGGATTGTGTTTGGTGGGTGTCAAGCATTCCAAAAGCGTCAGGGAGTGTGATGCCCACTGTGCTTTGAGGCCGTGACATGCGTACACCCCCGGCCGTTGCCTCTGCAGCTTAAGGGAGTAGTGGTTGGGGGATGTTAAGGCATGTCTCAACTTTGGGGATTTACCGCCCCCAACCTCCCCTGTAAACGAGCCCTAAAGGAGAGGGGAAGATCTATGACCTAACCTATGTGACTGTCTTCATTTTAGTTCAAGAGAAGAGTTCAAGAATCCACACAGGTTCTAAGAGAACTAGAGATCTCCTTAAGGACCAATCACATTGGGTAAGTGTTGTATTCTAACAAAATAAAAAACCTCTGCCCTTCCACTGAATCCTCCATGTTTGTATTGCATGGGTTTAGACGCATCAACTTCACACTAAAGCCAGCCATATGCATGAATGAGAGAAATGAGAAATAGCAGTTTGCTATGGAGGCACACGATGCATGCTCGCTCCTGAGCTGTGTCACTATAGAGCCACACTCCATAGACACACACAGCGGGGCTTAGCCCTGTCCCCCACTTCCACCTCACTGCATTTGATTGACAACAGCAGGAGCCATTGGCGCCTGCTGCTGCTCGAGTCCCTGTGTGAAGGGGAAGAGAGGGGAGAATAGCCATGCACAATGCTGGATCTCTTGTTCCCTCTCTTCCCCTTCACACAGGGAAAGGGGGCACAGAAAGATATAAAAACATTTTTATCTTAATGCAAGGAATGCATTAATGTAAAAAATTTTTTTAGCCTTAGTATCACTTTAACAATAGGTTAAATGAGGCAGAACATAATAGTCTTGTTGCATATGGGCGCTTTGCTACAGTAGTTGCGCCATGAGACCTCTCCAATGCACGGAGTAGGGATATTATGGTTTGACGCGTTTTGCAATCAGCTTCATTAGGTGGACAGAGGTAATGGTATGTACATTAAACCTTTGACGGCAATATAACACAAATATGCAGCCCCAATGCACTGGGCTTTTTGCCGCTGCATATTTGCCTTTGTGTTGGGAGCACGGCACACAGCACACTCCCAGCACCGCGACCCAGGGTCTCATCGAGACCCTCCCGGCGCTGTAATAACGATTGGGACCTGAAACTCCCGATTCTGGGTCACCTGATTGCTATGGTAGCCTCTGATTGGCTACCACAGTGATCAGTCACTGTGAAGCCCGCCCCTGTGTTTCTCTCTCTCGGTGAATGAAGAGCAAAGATACAATGTATCTTTGTCTCTACTTACAGAGAAGAAAAAAAGTGTGTGTAAAAAAATAAATACAAAAATTATTTAAAAAATTATAAGAAAAAATAGTCAGTGCCAAGGTTAGTGTTTGGGTCAAAATTCAAGGTCAGTATATTTTGGGCGGGATTTTTTATTTTTTTTTAATTGTGTGGTTTTAGGTAGGACAAAAAAAAAGCAAAATACTCACTATTGTTTCTGGGCTGTACTACAGGTACAAATGACATACACATGTGGTATCGCTGCGATCCTCAGGAGAATTTATTTGGGGCTGTTTTTTGGTGGTAGGTTATAGCAGTAACAAGAAATATACAGCTTAACCACTTTCAGACCGGACCAATTTGCAGCCAAAGGACCAGGCCCCTTTTTGCGATTCGGCACTGCGTCGCGGTCGTGCGACGTGGCTCCCAAACAAAATTCATGTCTTTTTTTTCCCCACAAATAGAGCTTTCTTTTGGTGGTATTTGATCGCCCCTGCGGTTTTTATTTTTTGCGCTATAAACAAAAAAGAGCGTTGATTTTGAAAAAAAAACGCATTCTTTTTTATTTTTTGCTATAATAAATATCCCCCAAAAATATATAAAAAAACATTTTTTTTCCTCAGTTTAGGCCGATACGTATTCTTCTACATATTTTTGGTAAAAAAAATCGCAATAAGCGATTATTGATTGGTTTGCGCCGAAGTTATAGTGTTTACAATATAGGGGATAGTTTTATAGCATTTTTCTTAATAATTTTTTTTTTATTAGTAATGGCGGCGATCAGCGATTTTTATTGTGACTGCGACATTATGGCGGACACATCGGACATTTTTGATACATTTTTGGGACCATTGTCATTTATACAGCAATCAATGCTATTTAAATGCATTGATTCCTGTATAAATGACACTGGCAGTGAAGGGGTTAACCACTAGGTGGCAGTGTAGGGGTTAAGTATGCCTAGGGGTGTGTTTCTTACTGTGGGGGGGCGTGGCTGTCAGCTAGTGAATGCAGATCTCTGCTCCAATCACAGGGAGCAGAGATCGGTGTCACTAGTTGCTAGGCAGAACGGGGAGATGCTGTTTATTTCCGCATCTCCCCGTTCAGCCTTCCCGCGAGACGATCGAGTCCGCGGGACCCGCAACCAGCCTCACGGGGGTCCCGCCCGGCACGCTCCCGATGGCCCGGCGGCATTAAAGAGGGCCTTATATATACGCCCTCCTGCCTGTCCCTGCCATTCTGCCGACGTACATCGTCGTGCGCCGGTCGGGAACCAGTTAATGGAAAAAAAAAAAAAAAGACTTTCACTATTTTGAGGCAGCTTTCCTTTGATAATAATAATAAAAAAAAAAAAAATCAGGAGATATCCATTACCATTTACCAGCAAATGAAAGCCCAATTTCTCCTGTAAAAAAAAAAGGTACAAATTACTTGTACAAAGTAGTTTTGATGATATGTACGGTTTTACGAACACATGTCAAAGTTGCAAAATTGTGCTTAGGCATTAAGATTTGTTTTACCCTTAGGCATGAAAGACTTAAAGCTTGGATGTGCACTGAATGCCGCAAGCCAATAGCTAAAAACAAAAAACAAAAACTTCTCTCCTTGGGACTGCAGGGTGAGATATGAGATGTCACAATTCTATCTTTTAGCACCACATATGCTACTTTCACACTCAGACTGCCCAAGCATTAGCGGTAAACCGCCGCTAGTTTTAGTGGCGCTTTACCAGCGATGTGCAGACGGGAGCAGGGCACTTTTAACCCCAAAGAAGGGGGTTAACAATGGGTTAAAAGCGCCGGAAAAGTGCTGCTGCAGAAGCGATTTGCACACGCTTCTGCAGCGCTGGCCATTGATTTCAAAGGCAGAGGCGGTTTAGAAACAGTGTATACACCGCTCCCGCACCGCCCCAAAGATTATGCTTGCAGGACTTTTTTTTCCACCCAGCAAGCACTCAGGCTTTCACACTGGGGAGGCTTGAGAGGCGCTTTTCAGATGCTATTTTTAGCGCTAAAACACCTGAAAAGCGCCTTCAGTGTGAAAGGGGTCTTAGTGTAATAAGCCCTATGGAGGCCACTGCTGGATTCCAGCACTGGTCGACATCCAGATCAATATAGTTCTCCTTATTGTATGTTCTCCCCATGTCTCAGCGTGTGTGAAACTTGGTAAGTGTGATAATGTCCCAGTCTACTAAAAGTGAGAGAAAAATGAGGAAGAAGTTTAGAAAGTTTGTAATATTTTTTTCTAGACTACTTTTGGATAACATTTATTTAAAATAAACCACCAGCTTTCACTCAGCTAAACTCAGACTGCTTAGTGTTTTTTTTTTTTTTCGGCTTGAGAGCTCGTTCACATCATAGTGCACACATTTGTGCACACATCACATGTACTATGTGCTAGCATGTGTGTTTTTTTTGCACTGCCATGCACTAAACCAGGGGTCTCCGAAATTTCGAAAAACAAAGGGCCAGTTTACTGCTCTTCAAATTTTAGGGAGGTCGGACTGTGGCCAGTAGGAGTAGACCATACCTAGGGCTTGGTGGCCAGTGGGAGTAAAAATAAAATGCATCATTGGTGTTAGTGGAGGAGGAATAGTACCCCCATCCCCATATGGTGTACTACTGTGGCCAGGAGTAGACCATACCTAGGGCTTGGTGGCCAGTTTGAGTAAAAATAAAATACATTATTGGTGTCAGTGGAGGAGGAATAGTACCACCCCCAGCAAGTGGGAGAAATAGTGCCCCATTGTTGGTGAGTGGGAGGAATAGTACCCCATTGTTGGTATCAGTGAAAGGAACAGTGCCGCAAGGGCTGGATGAAGGCAAACAAAAGGCTATATCTTGCTCGCGGGCCGCAGTTTGGTGACCCCTGCACTAGACCATACAGCAATGCAGGAATAACATGCGGGTTTATCTGTTCTCTGGCAAAGACAAATTCCTGAACTCCAAGTTTTTCATCAATTTATAAGCATGTAAATCAATAACCAAAGGAAGGGGCTAAAGGGAATAAACCTAGTGTATAAAGCCAGGGGTAACTATTCCCTATAGTAGGGGTAAATGATACTGGGGAGGGATGGGGGATGAAACACTGGCCAGGGAATGGAAAGGTCGGTCTAAGATGGGGGTTGACTGTGCTATTTCTGTTCTCCGCCACTATTTGCATTGCTAATGAGCTGTGCAAAAAAATGCAATGTGTACTTTTTTTTTTTTTTTTTTCAAGCCCAACACGGCGAGTGTGACCAAGCCCTAAATAATCCTCCAATTTTGTGCCTGTATGAAGCTGAGCCAAATCGCTAAAATCATGTTTTTTGAAGTATTTTTTTTTGATAAAACAAATGTGAATATCTTAGGTCGGTGTTGTGTTTCTTGACCAAGATGCCGTAAAGCTCCTTTGTTTTGTTCACAGGTGGGTGGAAGAGTTCCTGAGTCCAGAGGTTGGTGGCCTTGAAGCTCTAGTGGAGTACTTGTCCTATGCTCAGTGCTCCTTCCCGTAAGTCTGCACATCTAAACAATTACATACAAGGCTTTTTTTTCACAGGAAATGGGTATAGAAACTTAACCATGACCACCCAAAACCCCCCTCCCCACACACTCTCTTCAAACTGCATCAAATAGTAGGTGTGGTCAAGTTTCACGAACAGTGGGAGGGTCTTAAAGGGGCAATAAATGCCAGGAGTGCATTACATGTTACGCGTTCGGGAAAGGGGGGTTACATACAGCCTGCAGAGTTCGGGGGTGCGCTACACACAGTGCAGAGTTCGGGGGTGCGCTACACACAGTGCAGAGTTCGGGGGTGCGCTACACACAGTGCAGAGTTCGGGGGTGCGCTACACACAGTGCAGAGTTCGGGGGTGCGCTACACACAGTGCAGAGTTCGGGGGTGCGCTACACACAGTGCAGAGTTCGGGGGTGCGCTACACACAGTGCAGAGTTCAGCCTTCTTCCACAGCCTCTTACCTCTGCATTCCCCATCCACATCTCACTTTCACCCCTCTTCAGCTCTGACCTCTCCACTGCCCCCATCTTCTCCCCAACTCCTTAAAAGCTCCACTGTCTTCCACATGTCTTACTTTTGTTGCTCTATTAAGCTGAAGCACCCAGTCAGCTCTAGTACTTCCCCACTTACTATAGTTGGCTTCGCCTCTCTCGCTTGCAGGGAGATCATCCAGTGGGGGTGTTGGCACCTTCATCTCCCTTGTCCTCATCCTGCACTCAGTGAAAGCCACTCAGGAGATCAGATCTGAGGGAGCTGTTGGAAAATAAGCTGTCACTTGTAAACACAGAAGCCGGACTTCTGTGTTTACAAGTGATGGTGGTGAGCAGGGAGCAGAGGGCCTGAGCCAGAGGTGGTGGAACTGAGTTCCACACAGTTCTAGCTGAAAAAAAGCTCTGATTACATAAACTCTGTGTGCAGTTACAGTACATGCAGATGTCATGGCTGTCTAGATATAAGTCTTGCCCAACCATTTCCATCTTTCCGATTTGTTTTGATATCTCTGTATACTGTATAACTGATGTCTCATGCATTTCATGTCTACTACGCAGGGGACGGACTGACAACTCATGGGGCCCCCGGGCAATAGAAGATTATGGGGCCCCCAGGCAATCAGATTATGGGGCCACACAGTATACACACACACAGTATACAATCACACAGTATACACATACATGTACACACAGTATACACAGACATGTTTCTATTGGCTTAGAAGGTACCGGAGAGGTGGGGCAGCTATAATCTCTGGATTTTTAGACCAAAAGGATGTTGGTAAGGGACATTTCAGAAACGGATGTAAAAAAAAAACACAGATTTTTACATACTGTCCCTGGTTTTACTGAGGCTGGCAACCCTGATGGGGCCCCCTAGTGGCCCGGGGCCCTCGGGAAGTGGCCGAATGGTCAGTCCGCCCCTGCTACTACGTGGACCTTTGACTCAGTTTCACTGTCCCTAAATTCTCTCTTCATTCCAGGTTAGATGTGGAGAGTTCAGACAATGGAACACCTGAGAAATCAAAATCTTTGCAGAGGTCAATGGAGGATATTAACAAAAGCAGCACATCTCCTCCTGCAACCATTCCTTCACGTGCCCGCAACCTAACCACCAAGTAAGCCATATGTGACCGATGCACAGGACCACCACTTGATTTCAGGGTATTCCTTCCCTTCTTGAGCACCAGTAGGTCATCCCTACATAGCCACAGACTCATTACCAGCTCATATAGCTTCTTACAAACCTTTGTCTGCTAGGATAACCTTTCCACGGCTATAAATACACAATGGGGTTTATTTACTAAAGGCAAATCCACTTTGCACTGCAAGTGCACTTGGAAGTAAAGTCACTGTAGATCCGAGGGGGATATGGAAGGAAAATAAAAACAGCATTTTAGCTTGCACATGATTGGATGATAAAACCAGCAGAGTTTCCCCTCATTTCAGATATACCCCATAGACTTAAGCCCCATACACACTGTCGGAAAATCCGACCACCAAATCCATCGGATTTGGTCCGACGGATTTAGTCTGACACTGGTGTTGCATACACACGGTCGGACAAAGTTGTCGGAAAATCCGATCATTCTGAATGTTGTGACGTTTGTTGCCTACGACGGGACTACGTAGAGGCTAGTAGCCAATAGCTTTGGTCTTGTAATGTGATCTGAGCATGCGTGGCACTTTGTCCGTCGGAATTCGCTACACACGATCGGAATTGGTGTGTTTGGACTTTGTTGTCGG
Source organism: Lithobates sylvaticus (assembly GCA_028564925.1). Lineage (NCBI taxonomy): Eukaryota > Metazoa > Chordata > Amphibia > Anura > Ranidae > Lithobates > Lithobates sylvaticus. Next base: position 39,955,818 of record CM053037.1, on the reverse strand, counting down.
AAAATTTTTAGAGCAGGAGATAGAACTTTGTCCGTCGGACAATCCGATGGAAAATGTCCGATGGTGCTTACACACGGTCGGAATTTCCGACAACATTGTCCGATAGGACAGAATCCATCGGAAAATCCGACCGTGTGTATGGGGCTTTAGAGCGACTGCACTTCCAAGTGCACTTGCAGTGCAAGGTGGATTTACCTTTCGTAAATAACCCCCAATGTATTTTTATTGTATTATATACTTACTATTGAGGAACAGAACATCTTGCTGGGAATCCCCTTATCTACAACATAACTGAAATTAGTCCATTGCAAACAGGGATAAAAATCAATTAGTAGCATGATATTACAATGACCCTGGTAGTTTGGGCTCTCGGAGTGAACCTGCCAGAATGGAAATAAAACAGTTGCCCATGCTAAATGTTTTTTGAAAATGCATGCTTCTTTCGAAAGCTGGCCATGCATGACTTAAATTTTGGTCATTTCCTGTTGAATCGGCCAAAATGCTGACAAACTTCAGTCTGAAAATTGAAGGCGCAGGATGGAAAACTGTTGGTCAAACAGTGGCTGCATCCTTATCAGATACAGCCGCCGTTCGGGTATTGTAACAGGTGTGGTAGCAACGGCTGTCAAAATACAGTATCTGGTAGGCAAGATTTCCTCCATTCACACTGTTTAGTGTAGATGGGGGAATGCATTTATGGGACTGAATGAGAGAAATCTTCACATGTATGGCTAGAGATCTGACTGGATCACTGTAAATTATTGCTCCTTTCACTTATTTATTAAATGCCTTGCGACCGCCGGCTGTCAATTGACGGCCAGGCGGCGCAGCTCTGGTGGCGGGAGGGTGTCATATGACGCCCTCCCCTTCCCGGCCCTCCAGGGAGCGCGCGCCCGCCGTGTCACTGGGCACCTGATGCGTGTGCCCATCGGCCGCGATGTCTGCCGGGCACCCGCGATTGCCCGGTAACACAGCAGGACCGTGGATCTGTGGATGTAAACACACAGATCCACAGTCCTGTCAGAGGAGAGGAGACCGTTGGTGTGTTCTCAGGACAGAGAAACACTGATCGGTCTCCTCCCCTTGTGAGTCCCCTCCCGCTACAGTTAGAATCACTCCCAGGGAACATATTAACCCCTTCAGCACCCCCTAGTGTTAACCCCTTCCCTGCCAGTCACATTTATACAGTAATCAATGCATTTTTATAGCACGGATCGCTGTATAAATGTGAATGGTCCCAAAAAGGTGTCAAAAGTGTCCGATATGTCCGCCGCAATATCGCAGTCACGATAAAAATCTCAGATCGCCGCCATTACTAGTTAAAAAAAAAATTATAATAAAAATAATATTAATCTATCCTCTATTTTGTAGGCGCTATAACTTTTGTGCAAACCAATCAATGTACGCTTTATTGCAATTTTTTTTTTTTTACCAAAAATATGTAAAAGAATGCGTATCGGCCTAAACTGAGGGAAAAAAAAAAAATTTTATATATTTTTTGGGGATATTTAGTATAGCAAAAAGTAAAAAATATATATATATTTTTGAAAACTTGTCACTCTTCTTTTGTTTATAGCGCAAAAAATAAAAACCGCAGAGGTGATCAAAAAAGATGCTTCCATCCACACTCTTTAGCATAAATGGAGGAATATGTTGGATTTCTTTTTGTTTACCCTGTAAAAAAGAAATCTCTTTAACCACCCCAATACAGGGCATTTTCACCCCCTTCCTGCCCAAGCCATTTTTCAGCTTTCAACACTATCACACTTTGAATGACAATTGCGCGGTCATACAACACTGTACCCAAATGAAATGGTTATCATTTTGTCCCCACACTCCTCACTCTTCTTTTGTTTATAGCGCAAAAAATAAAAACCGCAGAGGTGATCAAATACCACCAAAAGAAAGCTCTATTTGTGGGGACAAAATGATAACCATTTCATTTGGGTACAGTGTTGTATGACCGCGCAATTGTCATTCAAAGTGTGATAGTGTTGAAAGCTGAAAAATGGCTTGGGCAGGAAGGGGGTGAAAATGCCCTGTATTGGGGTGGTTAAAGAGATTTCTTTTTTACAGGGTAAACAAAAAGAAATCCAACATATTCCTCCATTTATGCTAAAGAGTGTGGATGGAAGCATCTCCTCTGCTGGCTATTGTATTGCGACAGTTGGCTCCATCAACTGTCAGAATATCAGTGCTTGCAGTCGTTTGGCTGAAATTCTTGATTGAACAATCTACTGATGGCTCCAGATTTATGCTGAATCAGCCAAATACGAGCCATGTATGGCAGCCATAAGTTTTTTGACTCTTTAATGCCTTTGCTGCTGACCATGTTGTCTGATTGGTGTCAAGAAATACCTAGCAAGCTAATTTAATGTGTTCCCTAACAGATACAACTTTTACAACCGTGCTACAATGAGGAACACTCGGCACGCTAACATGAAGGATGATGTACACGTGTGTATCATGTGCTTACGGGCAATCATGAACTACCAGGTTTGTACCAGGCCTTAAGTTATTTCATTGCCATTGGCTAGCTGAGAAGAATAGAATAGAAAAGTTCAGGCCTCTCCATCAGCCATGGTGGAACAAAGACATGGCATTTTCCCTTTACATACACTAGAACAATGTAATGAAGTTCTAATCCGCCACAGGCGCCCTGTGCTTTTCATCGATGAGAGGGGGTCCATCCTGAGCACATGTGACAAAGGGTCTGAAAAAGCCGTGGAGAATATTATGCTGCCTTTAGCATCGTTCAGCATGACCGATTTGGTGGTGGGTCAGTGATGGTCTGGGGAGGTAAATCCATGGAGGGACACACAGACCTCTACAGGCTAGACAATGGTACCCTGACTGCCTTTCGGTATCGGGAAGAAATCTTTGGACCCACTGTCAGAACCTATGCTGGTGCAGTGGGCCCTGGGTTCCTCCTGGTGCACGACAAAATGCCCAGCCTCATGTGGTGAGACTATGCGGCCAGTTCCTGGAGGATGAAGGACTTGATATCCTTCATGCTCGTCTGACCTAAATCCAATAGAACACCTCTAGGACATTAAGTATTGGTCCATCCCACTGCGCCAGGTTTCACCTCAGTCTGTTCAGGAGCTCAGTGATGCACTGGTCCAGATCTGGGAGGAAATGCCCCAGGACACCATTCGTGGTCTCATTAGGCGCATGCGCCAACGTTGTCAGGCATGCATACAAGCACGTGGGGGCCCATACAAACTAGATCAAGGCATATTTATGTGTTGGAATGGCCCAGCCAAAATCCAGACCTAAATACAATTGAGACTCTTTGGCAAGGCTTGAAATTGCTGTTCAGCTCTCCATCTAATCTGATAGAGCTTAAGCTATTTTGCAAAGAAGAATGTGCAAAAATTTCACTCTTTAGATGTGCAAAGCTGGTAGAGGCTTACCCAACAAGACTTGCAGCTGTAATTGCATTGAAAGGTGTTTCTACAAAGTATTGACTACGGGGGGTCTGAATACAAATACACGCCACACTTTTCACATATTTATTTGTCAAAAAATGGAAAACCATTTATGATTTTCCTTCCACTTTACAATTATGTATCACTTTGTGTTGGTCTATCACATAAAATACATTTACGTTTTTGGTTGCAACATGACAAAATGTGGAAAATTTCAAAGGGTATGAATACTTTTTCAAGGCACTGTATGTATATACGTGTGTGTGTATATATATATATGTATGTATGTATGTATGTATGTATGTATGCGTGTGTATATATATAATATTGTGTGTGTGTGTGTGTGTGTGTGTGTGTGTATGTATATATATATATATATATATATATATATATATATATAAAAATATACACACATGCATTGTAAATGTTTATTGGATGAGAACACTGTACAGCCTTCGGTGGAGTTCTGGCCATATGATATCTGAAGGAGGCTATTGGGGTACTAACATTCAGGCAGAGCCGGACGATCACTATGTAGAACACTGGTAATGTCATCTCTGGAGGAGGATATTTGGGTAGATATTTAGGCACAGCCAGACAATCAGTGGAGCTTCAACCACATGGTCTCTGGAAGAGGAACATGAGATATGACATTAAGGCAGATATTAGTGTATCTAAAAACCAAGCAGTTTTTCTTGATTTTGGATAGGTAATGATTAGAACAACAGTCATGTTTTACTGCTATCAGGGCCTCCATAAGAGAAATTTGCCCTTACTACCTATTTTCGGAGACAGCCTTTTAGCAGACAGGAAGTGGGTGAAAATCGGCAACAGGAAACTGTGCTAATCACAAGGCTATTGTGCACTGGGAGGATACCGTGCCAATGCATTGATCCTGGTGCATCACACTGTTTAATCTTCTTTTTTGTTAAAACTTTATTGAAATGTAAAAAGTTCTATGCACACAGCAGTGTTGCGATGCAGTAGTTTGTGAAACTGCTGAAACAAAATACTGTAGGCAGTACTTTTTTTTTGCTTCAGCACACCCACAGGCTTTTTGCCTTGTCTTGCAATGGCACTGTACAGAGTGAATGCATTGACCAGGTCATTAATACCTGTAATAAGGAGTGCAATACAGGAATAGTCTTAATCCAATTGTCACTTGCATTCCTGAGGATGTACAGTAACTGGGAGCGTGAAAGTTGAAAAATGTTATGATTGCTGAGGCCAAACACAAACTTTTTTTTTTACAAGATTTGGCTGCTGGAATCCCTGGGGGATATACAGAGCCCAGTGTGGAAATCAACCAAAAGGAACTCAAGGACAGCCCTGAAAGACCTCCAATTGGGTGGCAGATGGTCATTAGTCTAAGATTTGAATATATCTGATCAGTTTGTTGGTAATAGACTCATATCTGTATTGATGTACTGTATATTGTATTAAATTATGGTGTCTTCTTTCCATAAAGTCTGGATTCAGTATGGTGATGTCCCACCCCTCCTGTGTCAATCAGATTACCCTCAGCCTCACCAACAAGAACCCCCGGTGAGTAAGGCCTGTGATGGAAACTGATGTGATATCACCTGTCATTGCCTATTTTTTCAGGATGTTCTCTATCTTTCTTTTCCTTCTTCATTTCATTCCAAATGCCAACTTATATAATAATTAAAGGAAGCCCATCATGAGCTGAAACAGAGGCCACCATTACTTAGCTCAATTACTCAATTACTCAATTCCAGGTACCTGGCTGTCATGTTCAGCCTCTTCCGTATTTTGTTTGTCCTTCCCAAATCGTACAGAGGCTGCCCACCACCATAAGCACCAGCCCATGCACTCCGGCTCCAATAACTGTCTAAGGGATGTCTTTTTGACATGTATTGCTTGCAGAACCTTAAATTGAAGAGGTGTTAGGGCATGGGATACTCCAAAGAACGATCAGCATTTGCAATAAAAGGACAATTTGCTCCCTAGTCTGTCTGGAGGTAACTGAGGGTATCGGACAGTCTAAAGCCCCATACACACGGTCGGACAATCCGCGGACCAGGTCGGTCGGATCCTGTCCGTCATACTTTGTCTGATGTTGGTTTTGCGTACACACGGTCGGACAAAGTTGTCGGAAAATCCGATCATTCTGAACGTGGTGACGTTTGTTGCCTACGACGGGACTACGTAGAGGCTAGTAGCCAATAGCTTTGGTCTTTTAATGTGATGTGAGCATGCGTAGCACTTTGTCCGGTCGGACAACCGTACACACGATCGGATTTGGTGTGATCGGACCGTGTTGTCGGCAAATCTTTCCAGCAGGAGATAAGACTTTGTCCGTCGGACAATCCGACGTACACTGTCCGATGGTGCATACACACGGTCTGATTTTTCAACAACATTGTCCGATCGGACAGAATCCATGAAAAAGTCCGACCGTGTGTATGGGGCTTAAGGCCTTACAGTTGTAGACCATAAGGCAATTCGCTGTAGCATCTGGTTACCTTGCACCACTGCACAATTAGTGGTACCCAATGTGGTTTCTAGGAGGCTTCACTGTAATGGAGGGACACTTTCCTCTTGTCAGGGCTGGGCTCTCAGCAGCTCTTTTCTGTGTTCAGGTTGCTCAGCTGTCGGATAATTGTCAGCACTCATTGATTCCTCAGTGGCTCACCTGGTTATCGTTATCTGCTCATCTTTTCCACCTACGGCCAGCCCCTTCTGGCTATTTAAACTGCCTTGTTCATTCATTTCGTGCCTTCACCTTGGTCAACATATCTGGAGATTCTCTGCTGTGTTCCTGTGAAAGACTTTGCCTGGCTGATGTCCCTTCTGGTTCCTGATCCTGTTCATCTGCCTCCGACTACGCTGATCTCTGGTTTCCTGATTACTGGCTTGTCTGACTACCCACATTGGCTTCCAATCCCTGGCTTATGTTTTGACTAAGTTTACTGATCTGTACCGTTTTTAACAATACATTAAAAGGTGTGATTTTTTTTTTTACTGCATTTTCTGTCTGCCTGACACCTCTATTGTCACACTCCAGGATTCTGCTGTGGACAAGATAATGGTCGGTACTCTGAAACCCTATGAGGGCTGTCTGTCGAAGCTACCTCTGGCACTTCTATTCCAAAAGCACACAGTCACCAATAATAAATTTAGGGTCTTTACTCACAAGTCCCCAGGGCAGCTGCCAGCTTTCTGTGGACATGGTCCAGTGAGGACAACAACCCTCCCCCAGACTAGATGCCTTGTGGTGAAGTCCTACAGCCGGCTTCTCAGATAAATCCAGGCCCTCATCCCTGACACAGCTGAGGCCTCAAAAACCGCTACACAGTCCATGTGATGAATGCGCAGCAGCTCCTGTGGCTTTGGAACTCTTCTGAAGAGCGAGAACAATCTCTCCAGGGCTTCAGGCTATTTATAACCTCTCCAGCAACCTTCTGGACACTCCTCTCCAGGGACTGGCTAGGAATTAATAAATATTCAGACTGTTGATTTAAATCTCCCTCCCTATTTCCTTGAAGCTTATTCCAAAGGCAGGGAGAAGCAATCAAACCCCCAGCCTGTGAAACCCGGACTAGACCGGTCCAAACAATCACTGCTCCCTTGCCTACAGAAGGAGCCAAAAACGAAATTTGCTTAGCATACTATGCTAGGAGGAGGCTACATCTGAGACACCAATCCAGAACAACAATGCAGATAAACCTTTCCCAAACGTTCCTGATCTGCATTCATGTTTATGGTCAGTAAATCAAGTACTGAAGCCAGTAGGCCAGCATAGCAAACAGGAAAACCATGATGTTTAGGAGGAAGTCCAAAATGGTAGCTCACATACTTACTTCTTTTCTGACAAGTTTATTTCACAGCACACCATCAATTAAGTAAATACGTAAGCCCTTTTCTAGCACTATGTGCCTTCACCCTTCCCTTTCCTCTGTTACCACGGTTTGACAGGCCCCACCAATAGGTTTGACAGGCTCAACTTGTTCAGAACCACTTAACACCAATTCCCCAGTTTCCGTTTTCTTACAGCTGTTATCTATTGCACTTACATGACTGGTATGTAGTTGAGAAACAGACTTGTTACTAGTAATTATACTATTTCTCACCTTGCTCCTTCAACATTCTAAAATAAGCTTGCCCTTTCCTTTAGTACAAAGGCCCTGGTCCTAGAGCTTCTGGCAGCCGTGTGTTTGGTCAGGGGAGGACATGAACTGATACTCTCGGCTTTCAATTATTTCCAGGAGGTAAGGATCTGTATGTTTTCATGATGGTAGAAATAAAGGAAAGTGGTAAATGCTAGCTGTAGTTTTCCAACTTCTAGCGTTCCTCTCTAATTAAAACAATATCAAATTAATGTATGTCAAGGGATGCTTGGGACACTCATTTGCACTTTTTTAACCACAGAGCAATTGAGGTTTTGTGGATGCATAACTAGAAAATAATTCTCATAGTTGGGGACAGAGCAACAAAACTTTGTAGAGGTTGTAACCCTTCCCAACTCTAAAAGAGCTCCTACTGCCATGCCCCCTTTGGAGTGATTCTATTGACTTCTGTGCTGGTGACACAATATGGGGTTTGCCCCATCATGAGACATAGAAAGCACTTTACTCATAACTTAAAACAAAGTCGTTTAGGCTGATGGTCTCCAAACTGCAGCCTGGGGCCAGATTCAGCCATTTTCCTGCTTTTATCTGGCCCATGGGACACTATTCTTATCCACTAATACCAACAATGGGGCATAATTCCCCCCCACTGACACCAATGAAGTGGCAGAATTCCTCCCAATAACACCAACGATAGGGCACAATTCCTCCCAATGACACCAACAATGGAGCCCAATGACATCAACAATGGGGCACAATTCCTCCCAAAGACACCAATGGTGGGGCATTGTTCATTCCCACTGATGCCGGTACCTTTTCTACTCCCAATGCCCACAATCTGGCCCCTCTTAAGTCTGAAGGACAGTAAACTGGCCCATTGTTTAGACAGTTTGGAGACCCCTGTTCTAGAATATGAGATCCCAACCAGCAACCATACTGCAACCTAGCTTGAATTACATTTTCAGTGTTGGATAGAGAGGGGAAGTCTCACCTCCTGTTGTGTCTCATGGGCAGGAAATTAAAGGAAACCTCCTGAGTGGAATATGACGAAAAAATGGAGCGGCTTTTCCATTTCTTACTCTATACAAAACTGGCTTTAGCTATACTTACTATAAACACTTTGTGTGTGTGTGTATGTATATATAATATATAAAATGGCATGTAATAATTCCTTAATACTTCTGTTTTTGCACAGGTATGCGGCGAATGTGCAAGATTTGAAAAGTTAATGGAATACTTCCGAACTGAGGATTCCAACATTGACTTTATGGTGAGTGTGCAACATTGACATTGAGGTGCAATATATAAATATTAGATGCAAAATGAAAAGTGGGGGGGTTAGGTAATAACCTTGAATGTTTCATCTGTTGCTGTATGTACATAAAGGTATGGCTTAAGGAGTTTTGGGTGTGGGAGAACTTGGGTTGTCTTCACACAGTTGTGCTCAAATTGGTAATATACAGTATGTACCATTCTTAAAGAAATCATGAGTGAGCAGGCAAAAGTAATTTCTTGCATTTCTTATGGGATTCATATTCAACTGTAGGTCATAACAAAATGACACAATTAAAAAAACAAAACATGGCAACGCGTAAACAAATGAAATGACCCATTCTAAAGTCTGCACACACTTAGTTCTTAATACTGTGTATTGCCCCCTTTAACATTAATAACAGTGCCCAGTCTTTTTTAATAGTTGTCTGACGCCCTGAATTCTTGCAGGTGGTATAGCTGCCCATTCATCTTGGAAAAATGCCTCCAGGTCATGCAAAGTCTTTGGTCGTCTTGCATAAACCACACAATTGAGATCTCTCCGGAGTGTCTCGATGATATTAAGGTCAGGAGACTGTGATGGGCACTCCAGAACCTTCACCTTTTTCTGCTGTAACCACTGGAGGGTGAACTTTGCCTTGTGTTTAGGGCCATTGTCATGCTGGAAAGTCCAAGAGCATCTCACCTGCAGATTTCGTGCAGAAGAATGCAAATTGTCTGCCAGTATTTTCTGATAACATGCTGCATGCATCTTGCCATCAGATTTCACAAGATTCCCTATGCCTTTAAAGCTCACCCCCCCCCTCCAAAAGACCAGTGAGCTACCATCGTGTTTCACAGTGGGTATGGCATTCTTGCCGCTATAGGCCTTGTTGATCCGTATCCAAACATTGCGCTTATGGTTGTGATCTTAAAGCTCTATCTTGGTCTCATTGCTCGAGATTACAGCAGGTCAGCAGCTGTGAGGCAAGTCAAGGTGTTATCAGGGATATTGTAATTAGGCTTTTTTGTGACATTGGCGCACTAAAGGCTTCTTTCCAGCAACTTGTTCATGCAGATCATTTTTGTTCAAGTATCACCATATTGTGCTCCTTAAAACAACCACACCGTCTTTTCCCAGAGCAACCTGTGTTTCTCCGGAGGTTACTTGTAGGTTTTTCTTTGTATCCATCAATTCCTCTGGATGCAATCTTTTTTTTGTCTACCTGACCTTGGCTTGGTATCAAGAGATCTCAGAATTTTCCACTTCTTTATAAGTGATTGAACAGTACTGACTGGCATATTCAAGGCTTCGGATATCTATTTATACCCGTTTCCATCTTTATAAAGTTCCATTACTTTGTTACACAGGTCTTTTGACAGTTCTTTTCTGCTCCCTATGGCTCAGTATGTAGCCTGCTTAGTCCCCGTGAGAGCTAACAAACTCATTGACAATTTATACACAGACACTAATTGCAATTTAAAAAGCCACAGATGTGGGAAAATAACCTTTTTGCGCTATAAACAAAAAAAGTCTGACAATTTTGAAAAAAAAGAAAAAAAACAATATTTTTTACTTTCTGCTATAACACAAATCCAATAAAAAAATTTCATAAATTTAGGCCAATATGTATTCTGCTACATATTTTTGGTTAAAAAAAAAAAAAAATCCCAATAAGCGTATAATGATTGGTTTGCAAAAACTATGGTTTACAAATGATGGTATATATTTTGTAATTTTTTTATTGAATTTTTTTTAATACTAGTAATGTGGGGCGGTGATCAGTGACTTATAGCGGGACTGCAATATTGCAGCGGACAATCTGACACTGACACTTTGTGGGAACCAGTGACACTAATACAATGATCAGAGCTAAAAATATGCACTGTCACTGTACTAATGACGCTGGCTGGGAAGGGATTAAACATCTAGGGCGATTAAAGGGTTAAATGTGTGCCTAGCCAGTGTTCTTGTGTTTTACTATGCACTATTTTTACTAAGGGAAGTGGTGGATTTTATTTCCTGTTTTGCAGGGAAACAAAATCCACCACATCCCTGCTGACAGAACAGATCTCTGCCTTGTTTACATGCAGAGTTCTGTTCTGTGTCTCTCCTCGCCGATCAGCCAGTGCCAGCGGACATCTATTGGCTGGCACCCGCTGATTAGCTTGAGCTGTGTCTAATCACAGCACAGCCATGGCAAACGCCCCTACTCGTAAGTGCCGGGTCACGTACTAGGTATGTGAGGTGCACTCTTATGTGAGGTGGGTGGGCAACTGATTAAACAAAAGACCGTTTTTTGGTAAGATTAGTCATATTTTTTATTTATTTTTTTGAAAATCTTTTTATTGGTTTGCAATTAGAAGAACAAAAGAAACAAACAGTTAAACATAAATTGGTCTTACATGGTAATGATAAGGCCCTTGCGAGGACCACATGTTTGTCCTGTCATACATAAACATCATATATGAAGCACGAATCGTAATACCGTGTACAATAGCACCAATCAATGGGTCACTAGGTAATGCAGTTCATACTTGTATATAATAGGATGACACCTGATATATTTGTTGTGCACATTCCACACCCACTTGAGAGCCACCGTGGGCAAATTATGTTAGGAGACCTCCGAGGCAGAGGAAGAGTCTGCTAAGATTAGTCATATTTTTAATATCAATGCCAACATTTCAGGATTTCTGCCAGGGTATGCAAACTTTTGAGCACACCTGTCGATCCTTGACTATAACCCTACGGAACACCTTTTGGGGTTAATTGGATGTAGAAAAACCTTCCCAGAAGAGTGGAGGCTGTTTGCATTATATAACAGGACATCTTCCTGAATGCTCGTAGCTTCCTCAAATGGCAGGACCCATAGTCGGTAGCAGTGACGGACGTCCGGTGCTCAATATTTTTGGGGGAGGGGGGCAGACAGGAAGTCGGCGATTTCCCCCCCCCCCATGGGAGATGGATAAGAAGGCGGCGATAAACCCCCCCCCCCCATTGGTAGACGGACAGTGAAGGCGGCAATCAGAGGCCTCCTTACCTTAGGGGGCAGATGAGGAGGATCTGTGGTAGGGCTGCTGCTCTTCCCTCCAGCTACTCCTCACTCCGGGGCCAGTGCTTCTCCTCCCGGCCAAACAGTAAGTGGGTCCTGAGACCCGATTGGCCGGGAGTCCTAAGACTCCTTGGTCAATCTAGTCTCAGGACTTGCTTCCTTAATAGCTGAGAGGAAAATCTGGAAGACCATAGCGAATATCAATTCATTATTGTCAAAGGACTGGGTGGGCTCAGGACACAGTGCTCTGCGCCCCAAGGCCACCCTTTTTTAAAGCCAATTAGAGCCTCAAGCTCTAATCATTTATTTAAAAAGAAAAAAGCCCCATTGAAATCCATTCATTCCATGCCCTTGATGTAGATTAGGGGCCAGGCACATGGATTAGGGGGGCGGCTCCCCTGCGTCCCATATGGACAGGCCGCCACTGGTCAGTAGGCAAGAGGCTACCTTGCAGTCCCTTCCAAGAGCCCCTGTCCCGGTTGGGTCTATCACAGTGTGATTATATCAGTACATGTTTTTAGGACAAGTTGGAAAAGGCAATATAAAAAAAACTTTCAGCATGTGTATTGGCTGTGTCTTCCTTTCAGTGTTACTGAATAATATTATGGTCTTTTGTGTTTACAGGTGGCTTGCATGCAGTTCATTAACATAGTGGTCCACTCTGTGAAAAACATGAATTTCCGGGTTTTTCTACAGTATGAATTCTCCCTCTTGGGACTGGAAGAGTATCTTGAGGTAAGTGTGCTTTTACATTTCTAAGCATCCAGTTACACTTTCTTACAGTTAAGTTTCTTCTTGAAAGAGACGCAAGTCTTATTTGCTACCTGTTTCCCCTTCCAAATCAATTTTTAACCTGTTATGAAGAAAGGTAAGAAATTAGTCCATGTTCTATCCCATACATTATGGTGCTTACACATTATCCAACCTAGCAAAAAAAAAAAAACACGATTGGGGTAGTGCATATTTCTGTTGGGACCAAAGAAATGTTGGTGGGGGGTATAGCATATACTTTTCTTTTATGTAGTATATAAGGCTATGTTAGAGGAGAATAAGAGGTAGAGCTGCTGTATATGACTCTTAGGGATGAAGACTTTGCGTTTTGAAGGTTTCTCACTTTAAACTCAAAATTAAGAGCTCTATAATTGTGGTGGGCTGCACTTTAGACCACATATTTTAAGCCAGCACAGTAAATGAATAAATTTCCTTATTTGCCAGGAGTTGAAGACGACAGAAAGCGAAAGACTCCAAGTACAAATTCAAGCCTATCTTGATAACATCTTTGACGTGAATAGTCTTCTAGAGGACACCGAGAACAAACATGAGATGCTGGAGCATGTTGATGACCTACAAGCCCATATGGCTCTTGTAAGTTTCTAACACATAGGCATAAGAATTTTTATGATAAAGGAGAACTATGGAATCCTATAATGTACTGATTGATCTTTATGGTGTTTAGCTCACAGAGAAGCTACAGCAAACAGAAAATGAATACATGAGAAGAGTGGCTGAGCTAGAGAAGCAGTTGGACCAGACTCGCAAAGAGTTGAATGCTTTAAAAGTAAGTGTATTTTCTGGGGTTGCCAACCCCCTACACTGTGTAAAGGAAAAAGTAATGTCCTTCTGGGGGGCCTGATGTACATTAGAAAGAACTCAGTAGGGCAACATGTTGATTTCATCTCCCAACAGCTGCCCCAGTTACAATTTTTTCAAACCAGGGTGCCCTGGTGGGGTTGGAAGGTTAGGGGTAGATTTAGGTCATGCCTATAAAAATCCTTTACGTTAAACAATTGTGTGGACAAAAGTTGGTTGCAGTAGGGTATTTAATTAACCATTTGACTGCTTGACAATCAGTTCTTCCTCTAATATCCTTCAGGAGAAGCAAGCCTCATATGTTGGAGTGGATACACACCTGGCTGTAAGACGTTTGAAATCCAGCGACCAAGGAGTACTGTGGGTTGAGCCTGCAGGGGATACATGTACAGATGATTCCTACTCTAGCAGTGAGAACATTGGGTCCTCTGCTAGCACGACCCATCCTCCAGCCTCACCATCAGCCATCAGGCTGACTATAATATCTCCTCCAGTCACATCTACAGGTAACGGATTTTATTCACAACTTTTAAATGGCTATTAAAATTCTGTATGCATTTCATTTGGTTCCTTTTGGAGTTAATCAGTTTTTAAACTGTTTTGTAATGACTATTTATAAAAAATCTTTATTTTACAAAGGAACATTGCATACAGGGTGCCTAGCTCCCATATGTCCCTCATTTACAGGTACTTGCCCTTTTTTAGAAGAAAATCTCACTATTCTTCCTCAGTCTTAACTGTAGTGTGATAAATAGACCTCTATCAAAAAGTACTGTTTAACCATCAGTGTCAATTGCACTTTTCATACAGCCTCCAAATGAATGAATTCACAATTTTTTAAAAAGCTGACAAAAAAGAAAAAGTACCGCTGGAAAAAAAAAACATTTATGGGTCTCTCTCTATTTATTTTTTGCATTTTAATTCCTCCTGGTCTGCATCATGGAACGTGGCAGGAGTGTGTTATTTGCCTACATCTTTTTTGCTAAAAGGTGGCCCTCTATTTCTCTCATAAACGTAAGAAGTAGGCACAGTGCATCCTTGACAGTGGTTTCCCAGTGCATTGTGGGTTTTCTAAAAAGGCAACTACAACAGTAGCTGCTTGCCTTCAAACTATTTCTCTATAACCATAACACTGTGTGTGTGGGGGGGACCTTGCTTGACATACAGCTGTAGTTTTGGAGAACATGTAGGGTAAGAAAAAAGAGTAGGTAGGGTAGACATAGCAAGACCTATTTTCACTCTTCTATTAAAACGATCATAATAAAGATGAATACATTTAAATTGTTTAGGCTCTTCTGGCACGGTGAAATTAAGCCATGCCTTCTATACTGTTAAGACTTACTTATTTTATATATGGCAGCTTTTTGAAGGGAGATTGTTGACATGGTTGGTGTTGGATGTTTAGCAGGTGCTGAATGACTGCTGAGTAGGGATGAGCCCCGATGTTCAACGAATACCGAACATTATGGGGTGTTCGCAGCAAATTAGAGCGCAGCAGAACGCCCCATAACACACTGCGAAATTGCAGTGCATTGGCGTCTTACGATTGTCCAAAGCATGCGCCTGACCTGCATGCTTTAGCCAATCACAGTGCGCTCTGCTGAGAGAGCCATAATTGGCCAAAGGCAGGGTGTCTTTATACATGTATCCGACAATACATTACAGCCGTGAGCAATTTTAAATGAAGTTTTTTCCTTTAGAAATGTAATTTTGCTGTGGTACTATTATAAACATGGGAAAGATGCTCTACTTTACAGGCAGACTAAGGGGACCCCCAGGCACGATATTTAAAGGAATATTTCATTTTTATTGCTTCACTTTAAGCATTATTAAAATCACTGCTCCTGAAGAAACGGTTGTTTTTAAAAGTTTTTTTTTTTTTGCATTGATACATGTCCCCTGGGGCAGTACCCGGGTTTCCATACACTTTTATATGGCAATAACTTGCATATAAGCCTTTAAAATGAGCACTTTTGATTTTTCATGTTTATATCCCATAGACTTTAACTGTGTTCGCACAAATTATTTGCCTGTTCGCAATGTTCTGTTGCGAACCGAACCGGGGGTTGTTCTGCTTATCCCTACTGCTGAGTCATATGATCTTTTTTATCCACTTGCTTTGGGTTCCATTTGGCAGCCTCAATACATAGCCAATGCCCTCTCTGTCTGGTTTAAACAAACCCTTCAGGCCACATCAGTTCTATCTGCCCAGTTTTGGGGTTCATATATGCAGCAAATTATATACACACCCAAATGTCTGTCTTGCTAATCTGATGTTGGTGCACTAGGAGCATATAAAGAAGTAAAAACACCATTTATAAATGTATGTATGTAAGTGATACACATTTAATTCAGGCTACAAGTGTTTAGTCAATATTTAATTCTTTAAGAAAAAAAAAAGTTTAATGTATTATACAGTCTATATCTTGTTACTGTATTTGTCCTTATATACAGTAACTACGTGTGTGTGTGTATATATATAGGTATTTATTACTCACCTTCATATTTTACATGCATACATGAAAAAGGATTCCTAGAGCAATGTGTGTATGTAAAAGAGACAGAATAGTAGTAGTTTTATCTTTTCAGTCTGGCCTTGCTAGATTGGAACCTCAGTTGGAACTGTCCCAAAAGGAAGGGTTACTTCTCAAAATCACACTTGTGCAAATTTAAGCTTTATCCAAGTAGCTAGTAAGGAGAAAAAGTAAAACCAGCCAAAGTTATATCTGTTGGCTCAATAGAAGAGTGCAATATTGGTATACAATATTTCATACTTACCTGACCAGAAGAAACCTTTAGTATTTTAGTTGTGACTATAATAATGTAAGAAAACGGATACAACCCCCCACTAAGTTATCTTCAATTATTGAAAGAAATATTGTTTATTGTGGGGCAGCACAGAGGCCAAGTGGTTAGCACTTCCATCTAGCTGCCATTGGTTTGAATCCCAATCACGACACGACTACCTGGCGTTTGTATGTTCTCCCTGTGCCTGCGTAGGTTTCTCCAACACTCCAAAGACATGCTGGTAGGTTAATTGGCTACTGTCTAAATTGGCCCTAGTATGTGTATGTATGAATGTGAGTTCGGGACCTTAGATTGTAAGCCCCTTGAGGACAGGGACTGATGTGAACGTACAATATATATAATTACCTGTAATAAATAATAGTACAGTCATTATAAGTCATAACATTCTCGAAGGAGACGTCTTGCAGAAATCCCATTATACAGGATTTATATAGCAACAACAGTTTGGGTAGCGCTTTACAATAAAAAGGGACACAGTACATTTACAATACAGTTCAATACAGAAGGATTAGGCTAGGCAATGGACAGAGAAGTTAACATCTTGTCCTCTGTTTTCAGATACTGTTCCTTACAAGACAGAAGAATCTTTGGATACTTCCACCTCTCCTTTACTGTTGGCTCTGGAGTCAGAGATCCGCACTGTTCCACCAGCTCCAAGGTTGGATTACAGCATTGTCACCACCACCCCTTCAGAGACCATGTCTGAGCCTACCATTCCACCACCTCCTCCGCTACCAGCAGCAAAGGATGACAATACAGAATGGCAACAACCTCTACCACCTTCTGATATCAGCGAGTCTCAAAAAGTAACACCAGTTCTTGATAATTCAAGTGTTCCTCCACCTCCACCGCCTCCTCCTCCGTCTGCATTCACCGTACCTCCTCCACCTCCACCCCCTCCTGGTTTGATGAATGGTGCTCCTGTTCCTCCACCACCCCCCGGTGGTCCTCCTGCTCCTCCTCCACCACCACCACCTGGACCTGGTGGTCCTCCTGTTCCTCCTCCACCACCTTGTGTTAGCGGTGGCCCCCCGCCTCCTCCACCACCTTCTGGAGGCCCTGCTGCACCACCTCCTTCTGTACCAGGTGGCTTACATACAGGTACTAATGAGGATGGATATTCTTTAGCAACATGCTTTAGCAACATGTTTGAGCCAAGTCTAGCCAAGTTAGAGTCTGTGCAATCTCCAGATCTGCCAACAACCTAAAAAGTGTGTCTGCATACAAATGAAAGCCAGGTCACACCAAACACATTTTGTTTTTAGAGCTGCCTGTGTCCATAATGGGGATAGGAATTGATGATAAATTTGGGATAAAAAAAATATTTATAGAAGCTATTTTCATTTATCAATCCCTCTTTAAAATTTAGTGGATATATCAGACCCAGAAAAAAGTAATTCATCAACTCTTCTATACCAATTGTATTTTACTTTTGTGCAAACACTATTTTTAGCTGCGCTTTTCAGCCACTAGCGGGGCGCTTTTAACCCCTGCTAGCAGCTGAAAAAGGGTTCAAAGCGCCTTACAGGCGTTTCGGCAGCACCGTCCATTGGTTTCAATGGCAGGGGCATTGTAGGAGCAGTGTATTCTCTGCTCCCGCAACACCCCAACGATGCTGCTTGCAGGACTTTTTTTCCCGTCCTGCAAGCACACAGCTCCAGTGTGAAAGCACTCGGGCTTTCACACTGGGGTGGCAGGGGAGGCATTTTTCAGGCGCTATTTTTAGCCCTTTAGCGCCTGAAAAACGCCTCAGTGTCAAAAGTAGCCTAAGTCCTGCATGGTTAATGTTGCAACAATTTTTGGGCAGTCTGGGCTTAAACTAATGGGTCAACTTTCCTTGTATGTCCACCTAGAGATTCTCTAATATCTTCAAGCAATCCTTATTTTTTTACTTTAAAGTGGATGTAAACCCTCACATATATCCAGCGAAATTAACAGCCTCAGATGATACACAGAGATGAAACAAATCTCCCTATGTAAGTTTTACATGTATATCTGCTGTCTTCAGCTTTATATACGGTTTTGAAAATACACATCTGTGACAGACCTAGCCAGGACAGAGGCTTTTGGAGGGGACTGAATGCTAGCCTCTTGCCTACCGATCATGGGCCCTGGCATTTGGGGGAACTGTGCTCTTTGTGAGAAGGTTTTCTTGGATTGGCCCAAAGACTATTCTTGGTTGTCAATTCTGAACAATACCTGATCATTGAAAGAGCTGATCACATTGACCCCTGGAGATGGTCTGGTAACCTAGGCTGCCTTAAGTGCTGTGTTAATTAACCTGTTAATTATATAATTGTCTTTTAAGTTGTTGCTAGAGAGGAGGGGGAGTATCCATGAGCCAGCCCTACCTCATTATCTAACCCCTTGTCTTAAACGTATATAAAAAGGCTGTATTCTGTCCAATAAATCATTCAAGATTGTACAAGCTATTTTCGACTAGACTTGTATTCAATGCAGCTATAATAATATATCTCTCTGACGGTCAGACTGGAAGAAGCGGTATTACTGACGGAAGCATTCAGCGGAGTGTGGGATAGGATCTGTTACAGCATCGTAGTAGAATTTTCACTTCCTCAA
Source organism: Lithobates sylvaticus (assembly GCA_028564925.1). Taxonomy (NCBI): domain Eukaryota; kingdom Metazoa; phylum Chordata; class Amphibia; order Anura; family Ranidae; genus Lithobates; species Lithobates sylvaticus. The sequence continues at coordinate 39,937,011 of CM053037.1, read as the reverse complement.
TCAGCAGTAGCAGTGTAGTGTTGGACTACACTGGGAGACAGCTGATTGGAGGAAAGGCACACACCCCCCCTCCACATAGGCAGAGACTTTCAGGAGTTGTCCTGTGAGTAGAGCAGCTTTCTGATAATCTATTTATAGCACCCACCCTTACACAAATTTCCCCTTGTTTTTATCACGTGTCGGAGAACTTGTCAGATGTTATCATGCTGATAACAGAAGAACGGAGCAGGAGAAAGCCACGGGACTTAGTGTTTTGAAGCGAGATAAGAAAACACTGCAGATATATGTGCCCAGCTCAAATTTCATGAATCGGGTTTACATCCACTTTAAGTGCCCAGATGGTTTGTTGTATTTTATGGACTGTTGACCAAATCCCAAATTCCCTGCTAATATAAATTAATTATATGACAATTCATGGATTTCAAACTTTTTCAACTCTTGTATTCAAGTGTAACCTCTATGTAAGTTTTCCGTTCTTAATGTTAAATGCCTTTATACAGAGAGGTGTTGTGAAAACCCAATTTATCAAAGAATGCCAAATGTTATTGCACAGATATGTTTATTTGAATTTTGCCGTGACATAAACTTTAGGTTTGCTTATTCTTAGGACTATCTGTGGCATTAGAAAAAAAAAAAAAAAAAAAAAAAAATCATGCATTGCTATCCTTATCATGTAGGTGTGAGTATTAAGAAACCAGTCCAGACCAAAAACAGGATGCAAGTCTTCAACTGGGTGGCCTTGAAACCCACACAAATCACAGGGACTGTCTTCACGCAACTGGATGACGAGAAGGTTCTTCAGGTAGGAAAAGAGATGACCTATGGTTTGATGTAACATTAGACTCTGTAATTGGTTAAGCCATCTACTGTAGTGTTTTTTGTTTCTGTTCTTCCTTTAGGAACTTGACATGAGTGAATTTGAGGACCAGTTTAAAACAAAGGCCCAGGGTCCAAGTGCGAGTACCTTCTCAAAGAAAGTGAAAGCAGCACAGAGCCAACCAAGCAAGATATCCCTTATTGATTCAAATCGGGCCAAGAATCTTGCAATTACCCTCAGAAAAGGAGGCCTAACCCCTGAAGCCATCACTACTGCCATTAAGGGGTAAGCAACCAAGTGTTCCCTAGACAGTAATTGCCCTTATCTACAGTCTAAAAGAGGACACTAACTGGAGAAAACAGGAATCAGTTTTCAGTGCATGAGTATAGTCTTCAAATTCACTACTGGAGAAAATTTTACAGTCAGAACAAGAAAAACAGGACTTTTTGTTACTTTAAAATCCCTTTCTATGAGTTCATTGACGGACACGCTCTGCTGAATCTTTACCATAGGGTTATATCGCCACCTACAGGAGTAGGACACTAGGCAGAAAATAACTTGGCACCGCCTATGGGCAGTCCCTTCTGGCATAAAACCCCCTCTCTGCTATAGGCAATCTAGTTTGTAACAAAGCAGTGTTAGAAGTAAAAATCCCAATAGAGGGGTGGGTGCTGTGTCCATCAATGAACTCCGAGAAATTGATTTTCGGTGAGTAACAAAAAAAAAAAAAAATCCTGTTTTCTCTTACGTTCATTGACAGCTCTGCTGAATCTTGACCATATGGATGTCTCAAAGCAGTGCCTCAATGAGGGGTGGCCTAATAAAAGGGCAACTAGAAAAAGCTATGGAACTGTGGGACCTAGTAGGGAACCAGGTCCTTACTCCTGAACAAATGGATTGCATATAGCGGAGAGAGGGTCTTATGCCAGAAGGGACTGCTTATAGGTGGCGCCAAGTTCTTTTCTGCCTAGTGTCCTACCCCTTTTGATTGGAGATATAACCCTATAGTCGCGATTCAGCAGAGCTGTGTCTGTCAATGTATGTAAGAGAAAATATTTCCTAATGACCTTGAATTTAAATCTTCAAAACAATGTAATCATTGATTACACTTGAAACCTTTATCAAAATCTCATGTCAAAGCTCTTGTGTGTTATGCTCTTGTATTACAGGTATGATATGCAGGCCCTCAATGTGGATTTCCTTGAGCTACTGGCAAGGTTTCTTCCGACAGATTGGGAGCGGCAGCAAATCTCCCGCTATCTGAAAGATGAGAAGCCTCTGGACCAGCTGGGGGCAGAGGACAGATTTATGGTCCACCTCTGTTCTATCCCAAGACTGGCTGAGCGAGTGAACACCATGATCTTCATTTCCAGCTTTGCCGACACTGTGGCTCGTCTTACGCCTGTAAGCGCAAATTATTTGTTAATGCATATGAAATATACGATGACGATTCTGCTCTTAGGTTTAGGCGGAAATTGCTCCTCAAAACTTGTGTGAGTGTGTGTATGTATGTATGTATGTGTATATATATATATATAATAATATATATATATATATATATATATATATATATATATATATATGCTGTTCTGTGTCCTCTGCACACTTCCTGTGTTATCTCGAAGAGCCTGGTTGTTATCTTTGACTATAGAATGTTGTAGAGATGTGGGAGTGGTTGAGTAGTTTGGAAAAAGACACGGACAGGGTAGACGCCAATTAATCCACAATAATGCTGTGTGTTGTAAGCCCAGAACAGTATTTAAGAATGCATTCTGGCAGATCATTAGGTGGTTTTCAACTAAGTACAACTAAGGACAACTGTTTTTAAGATTTGGATGGAGTGGTGGAGGGTTAGAACCATCGGGTTTTTATTACTGTGTCCTCACTAGGGAGATTTAAGGGTTGATTTACTAAAGACAAGTGGACTGTGCACTTTTGCAAGTACAGTTGCTCCAGAGTTTGTAAAGTAAAGCTTTACCTTATTTACTAAAGAACACCCAATCACATGCAAGGAACAAAAAAAAAACGCATTTTTGCTTGCACATGATTGGATGATGCAAGTCAGTAGAGCTCTTCCTCATTTACTAAGCTATGGTGCAACTGCACTTGCAAAAGTGCACGGTCTATTTGCCCTTAGTGAACCAACACCTTACGCTCTCCAATTGTCCTAATTATCAGTGTTACTGGAAATGAAAGTGAGGGATAAACCCAAATTTTTTTGATTGCCATTAGAGCAGGAATAGAGGGGAATTCCTCCAATGTTAACATTTATTACTCTGACAATTGACGGAGAGGATTTCCTTCACATTGGAAAGATAACTTCTCACTTCCTGTTGAGTCTACAGAACAGGAAGTGAAGGGTAATCTCCTTAATGAGACCCAGATACCAAAAGAAAAACAGCAGGGCTCCTTGTCCATTGAGCTGCATTTTTCTGCACCAGATAAATTTGACATTCTCAGGAAGAACCAATGTTTTGCCTGGTCAAATTGTCCTTGGATTTGGCTTTAGTGGGAAGAACAAGAACAGCTACAGACTCCTTCCAAGTGTCTGCAATTCATACCTGTCACCATTTTTTATTTTTTTAGGTGACAGATTTTTTTTTTATCGGTAAGATCAAGCAGATTACGAGTCACTCAAGCTTGTTGCCTGAAATTTTTATGTTACTGCAAATTTGTCAAATGCTAAGATTTATCAAATCATGATTTATGCACAGCCCAGGTATGTGCTAAACACATAGGTGATGCATCGCTACCCATCATAATGAAAAACTGTGAAATGGATAGGAAGGGAACTCTGCTCATATGGATTGCAGAGCACATAGACACACAGTTGGTGAAAACCCAAAGATATAAGCATATCAGCAAACATAAGGCAAGATTTCTGCTCAGGCATGTTTATAATTTACTGTTAATTTTTTTTTTTTCTAGCAACTTAATGCTCTTATTGCTGCATCCATGTCAATCAAATCCTCCGAGAAGATGAAAGGAATCCTGGAGGTGAGACAGTATGACCCTGAGAAAAATGATATAGGCTCTTAATTGAGCCTCTTTTGTCATCTTGTGTTTGGATATGGTATTGGTTACAGTTGGCATACTCAGAGGCTGGTAGGACAGTGACTGAGGTCAGGAACTGGATAGGGCAGCAATTGACATTTCCTGAAGTCTGACCCCTTTTTCCCAAAGTGGAGAGTCAGTACGAAGCTAAAATTAAATAAAGGGTGATTTAAAATCTTTTCTATCTAAACCTATTACACTATATGGCCTAAGGTTTTGTAGACACCTTACCATCACGCCTATACGAGCTTGTTGGACTTTCCCTTTCAAAACCACTGGTATTATTATGGAGTTGTCCACTTCCTTTACAGCTGTAAAAACGTCTACTTTTCTTGCAAGGCTTCGTCTGTGAAAACTTCTGCCTATTCATCCAAAAGTGCATCTGTAAGGTCAGATACTGATGTTAGACAAAAAGTCCTGAGTCGCAATAGTGCTCCAATTCATCCCAAACACGTTCAGTCAAGTTGAGGTCAGGGCCCTGTGCAGTGCACTCAAGTTCCTCCACACTAAACCCATTAAACCATATCTTTAAGGAGCTGTCTTTTTACACAGGGGTACAGGCATGTTGCAATGGAAAACGGCTTTTCCCCCCCCACACTGTTGCCCCAAGTTTGAAAGTGTGCAATTGTCGAAAATGTCTTTGTATGATGTAGCAATAACCATCCCCGCCACTGAAAACAATTGAACACAATAATTTGGATGGGTGTCAATATATTTTTGCCCATATAGTAGGTGTGTGATGGTCACATGTACCCAAACATTTGGCCATATACTGTAGAATAACTTAAGACTGACCATTCAGATGCTTGCATGAGCCCCCTGGTATCATGACTTTTTAATGGTCAGATTATCTAAAGGAGGGGCCATTTTCTCCTCCAGGCTTTAAGGGGCCTGGACTATGGCCAGTGGGAGTAGAAAATGGCCAAATGGCCCAGCATCATTGGGAGTAAGCTATGCCTCGGCTTAGTGGTCAGTTGGAGAAAAAAATTACATAGCACCTGTGGTCCATAGGAGGAGGAATAGTGCCCAATCATTGGTATTAGTGGGGGGAATTATCCCCATCGTTGTCAGCGGGAGGAAACGTGCCCCATCATTCGTGTCCGTAGGAGAAATTATGCCCCACTGTTGGTTTCAGTGGGAGGATTGGTGCCTCGTAGAAATGGTGTCCCAAGGGCCAGATAAAGTCAAGCAAATGTTGCATCCTGCCATGGGCTGCGGTTAGGAGACCACTGATCCAAAGCAATTTTTTTGTAGCTATGAAACCACACAAACCAAGGCTTCAGCTACTTTGATAAAGTTGTCCATTCTCTCCTGAATAGTGTTCTGTTGGACCCATTGTGCTCTGACTCTATCCCTGTATAGGCTATACAGCTGTGCATCGGTTTGTTTTCTAGATTTTTAGTGGGTCTCTATTCTCCTATAGTAGTGCTTTTCTGTAGCCTCCAGGTCTCCTCCTTATATCTCCATATAAATCAGGTTTTTTATTTCTCTCTCCCATTGCAGTTGATTCTGGCATTCGGAAATTACATGAACAGCAGTAAGAGAGGCGCAGCGTACGGATTTCGTCTTCAGTCACTGGATGCGGTGAGTGCAGAAGATCAATTCTCTCTCATGCAGGAAAAGGAAAATAAAATTGAGGGTAACACACACACACACACACACACACACACACACACACACAAAGCTTAACAGGTGCAGGACATGATGTGGGGGTCCAATAAAGTAGCTACAAATTATATAGATTGATTTGTTCTTTTAAAGTGACACTGTCCTTAGCCCATGTAGGACAAAAGACAAGGGTCACCTAATTGCCCTTCTGCTCAACAGCATTATTTATTTTTTACATTTATTTATATAGCTCCAACAATTCACACAGTGCTTCACATACATTCATTCAGGTTACTGCCCTCGAGGATCTTACAATTTAAGATTCCTATCTCAGATGCATACATAAACATACTAGGATCAATTTGGAGCCAATTTACCTACCAGCATGTCTACATGAAGTGTGGGAGGAAACCAAAGTACCCCAAGGAAACCCATCCAAGCACAGGGAGAACATGCAAACTCCATGAAGGTAGTGCCCTGGTTGAGATTTAAACTGAGGACCCTAGTGCAAGGCACTACGCCACTGTGATGCCCACATATACTCATTAGCATGGTGCTCCTTTCAGGCAACTAAACAGAAATACTTGGCTTTCACAGGTATAGGAGAGAAAGTACCACATCCTCCTCCACTACGAGGCTAGGTGCCTTATAGGCTCATTACGGTCACATGGGGCCAGGTATGGAGTCCATAGAGTTGTGTAGACTTTGAGCTTACACTGGGCCTGTCAACTGTCCTAGTAACTACAGACTGAAGAAGGTAAGTACATTCTGCTAGGAAGATAGGGGGCAGAGCTTAATGAGCAAGCCTTTGTCCTGCTTGGGCAAAAAAAAATCAGAAATCTTAGGAAAAGTTTTCACCCGGATACTGATTTATGTACACCTTCATAAGACATCACTCAGGCCTGGTGATCTGGCAGCTCCAACACCAAGTTCTGTATTGTGGAGGGTCAAATGTACCTCCATACTTTGCGATCACTTTAACATGAAAGGAAGAAGCTGATGCATCGCTTTGTGAAACACAAAGCCATTCCTTTCACACTTTTTTTTTTTTTTTTTTTTTTTAAAGCAGGCCCTAGCTTTCCAGTCTTGGATTGGGCAAAGCCCTTCCTCTGCAATGTTGGTCATATTTCATTCTACACCAATGAGCCCACTTGCCCTGCTACAGAACATAAATAAAAAAGGCAAAAACTACAAAAAATTCCCAAAAGCTACATTTTATTTTATTAGAGATAACAGCACTTGTGGCTAAGGTAATGTCTTGCAACTTGGTTACATCTCTACTGCTCAGTCACCAGCAGCTATTATTAACCACTTTAAGATCAGACCTATGCTGACACTTCTCACATATATGTAAGCATATAAGCATTTTTTTTTCTAGAAAATTACTTAGAACCCCCAATTTTTTTTAAGCAGAGGCCATGAAGAATAAATGGTGGGTGTTGCATTTTTTTCTGCCAATGGTTTTTCAAATGCAAATGTTTTTGGAAACAAAAACATTGCTCAGTCACCACTGGCAACTCTTGAATTATACAAGTATCACCAAATGTATGGCTCCTTAAAGATAACCTGTGAGAATAAGGGAAGTGCAGGTTCTACAGTGTTGATCCCTGCCCAACTATTAGTGAGACATTTACCTAGAACAAGCAGTCAGGTTTCACTAGCTGTCTGCTTGTTGGAGGCCAGTGACTTGGTGCATAATAAAGCCAGGATCAGGATGGTGGCCCTAGAGCAGTGGTCTCCAAACTGCGGCCCAGGAGCCAGATGTGGCCCTTTGCTTGTTTGTAACTGGCACATGAGGCACTATATCATCCATTGATACCAACATAATTCCCCTCACTGACACCAATGAACAAGCACAATTCTTCCTAATGACACCGATGATGGGACACAATTCCTCCCATTGACATGAACAGTAAAGCCCAATGACAAAATCCCTCCCAACGACACCAACAATGGCACACAATACCAAAGATGGGACATTGTTTTCTCCCACTAACGTCAGAACCTTTCCTACTCTCAATGGCCACATTCCAGCCCCCCCCCCCCTAAAATCTGGAGGACAGCAAACTGGCCCTTTGTTTAGAAAGTTTGGAGACCCCTGCCCTAGAGCATAAACCTTTAAAAATCAATTATGTGATGGCAGCCTTCTCATTATGTTAATCCTTCATTGCCCTTAAAGTGGTTGTAAACCCTTACAAACCACTTTGACCTACAGGTAAGCCTAGATTAAGGCTTATCTGTAGGTCCAATAAATATCTCCAAAACCTACATAGACAGCGGCACGCAGGCGCACTGCGCATGCCGAGATAACGGCGATATGCCGCTTCCGTGCACATGCGCGGGAGTGACGTCATCGCCGCTCCAGCGAATGACAGCGCTGGAGCAGCGAGACCCGGAAGTCACTCGGGGCTTGATGGCGGCAGAGAAGGTCGTGGATGAGGTTCGCTTCGGGGGCTTCGTTCTCAGGTAAGTTATTCATAATGAGCTAGTATGCTATGCATACTAGCTTATTATGCCTTTGCCTTGCAGGTTCCGTTTTCTTTTTTTTTTGGAGGAGGCTTTACTTCCTGTGGCAAGGAACCTGTGGCAAGGGAATGGACTCTAAAATATTTAGACACTTTGACATTGGTGTTGGTACCTGTACATTCTGTATGACAAATAATCATGTAGGATCTTATGTATTGTGCAAACTTCCATCTGTTACTGGGGAACATTAAATGGGTGTAGCAGCATGCCATCCACTTTAGAAGAAAACACAAGCCTTTGTACATACATGTTTTTACCTTTAATTCTAGAATAAGAATACTTACTTCTGTCTTTTTGCAGCTCCTAGAGACGAAGTCTACAGACAGAAAGCAGACCTTGCTCCATTATCTGGTCCGAGTGATCAGTGAGAAGTACGCTCACCTGGTAGGGTTCCACTCCGAACTGCACTTTCTGGAAAAGGCTGGCGCAGGTAATTGAGGACACTGTCATACTGAATCTTTCTAAATAGGAAACGGACATTCACCCAAAATGTATTTTCTTTTAAGAATTTTGCAAAGAGTGGGGAAGGCTTATAACCGCTAAGTGAAATTCCCCTTCATCGTCTCCTTATGGCACCAGTGACTAGAACAGGAAATGAAGGGAGATTTTGCCACAGGATTACAACCAGCTAAAAACAAAATTGAGAATTCTAACCCTTACCTGTTCTAAGAACGTTTTAATGCAGTGTGTGGTCTGGACACCATCAACCGGTGCTGGGACAAGGTCTTCTAGAGTCCAGGAAGAACATGCCAAACTGCTCCCCCCAAAATGTATGTGTCAGCAAACCCCCGCCCCCCCCAAGAAAAAAAAATCCCCTCCTAGCACAACTCCGCTTCCCCTACCATTTTACTGCTAGCACACCCCAAAGCCTCCTCCTCCACCCCCCCCCCCTACAACATAAATCCCCCTAAATCACCACTCCTAGCACACAGCCCCAAAACTCCCTTCCTAGAACAATTATTGTCCCCCAAATTCCCCCATCCAACACAAATCCCTATCTCCTCATGGGGATACCACAGTGCCTAGGGCAGCCGCCCCTCCTGCCCACCCCTTTGTTCCAGCCCTGCCATCAACCAAGACAATGTGAGGGGAAATGTCTTCAACCACCTCCACCTTTTTTTTTTTGTCTGTGTGTCCATTGAGAAATCTCCCAATAACAGCAATACAAAATTCTTAGGACGTGTTACTGTCATGTCTTTATTGCTGTGTTTACATTAATGAGATTTCCCCTCACATCTTGTAATGTTGTGATAAGCATTGCACAGAACAGAACGAGACATGAAATCGCTTCAATGGGCACACAGACTGCAATAAAAGAAAAAAAAAAACTAAAAGAGGTTAAGGGAATGCCTTCTGCCTTCCTGACCTGGTTGGTGGTGCGCCCAGCACAGAAAGGTGCATTTGTATAGCTAGAGATGGGTTTTAAGAGAGCACTCTGCCAATTCCTTGCTCGGATTATGCATGCATTTTTGGACTTTCCTGCCAAGTCTCTCTGGCCTGCTGTAAACGGAGGAACATGCTGCATCTGCGTCACCGGATTGCAAACACATTGACCTCCTGTTAGAGAGGCTGCTTCTGGCCTTGTGTACAACAATCTCTTTTATGGTTGGGCAGATCTCCAAGCAGTAGAGAAGATAAGTCCTGTATGGAAAGCTCTTCATTACGGGGATAAAAAAAAAAAGCACAGGCAGGTCAAGGAATGTCTCTGGCTAGGAGACTTTCTAAAAACAGAAAAGCAAGGATTACATACAAAAATAGCACATGCATCACTATCTGCATCAGTACAGCTGTGTCAAATAAATTCTGTAAAGAAAAGCTTGTTCAATCTCCTTCCAACATTAAAGATTTATCTTGATTTTGGAAGAGACCTGTTTAAAGTAAACTGGTCAAGGGGGCTGCCATTTCTTACTTTTTTCAAAAAAATGCTGGGAACAAGAACACAGATTAGTAGAAAATAAAAAGTCAGGAGTACTAATTCCAGGCCAGTAACTCTCCAACTACTAATGAGGTTTGAACAGCACAACATCTAGACCAGCCTTTCTCAACCTTTTAACCCTAGAGGAACCCCAAATTTTTTTTTTTTTCAGGTCTCGAGGAACCCTTACTAAAATTACAATTTATCAGGGGTCAATAGGAACAATGCCCTGTATACTGGTGGCCAATAGGAAGAATGTCCCACTTAAAGTGGTGCTCAGAATGCCACCCTTAAAGACAGCTGAAAAGATATTTGGTGTCATGCTGCTGTAGGCAGCATCAAAAAGGTGGTTCATCAGCCACAGCTCAAGGAACCCCTAGCAACCTCTGGAGGAACCCCAGGGTTCCACGGAACCCTGGTTGAGAATGGCTGATCCAGACAAATGTCATTTTCTGAAGAAGACTTAAGCAGCAATAGCTAGGGAGTAGCAGCCTCTAGGTTTCTCTTTAGCCTATGGAACAGTCATGTGGAATAGATTCAGCTGAAATGTAGAAGATTCCTATTGTTCCTTTCTCTTCCATATCTAAATTAACATACAAGGAAACATGTACACACATAGCCTATTACACATGGCCCAAATGTTGGGTGGCATCAGCTTGGTTCAATAGAAACCAGCCGGCAGATAAAGTATTAGGTGCTAGGGATACTATGTTAAGTTCATAGAGGACAATCTTAAAATGTCATCTTGGTGGTCCCTGGCATCTGATGGACACCAAGGCACACCCCTGTGGGGTATTCCCATCTTATGGCCCACTGCTTATCCTAACCATTACAATGGACAGTAGGGTCCCCCTTTCCTGCTGGGTCGGCCTTTGACCAACATTGTTACCCGAGATATTGCTGACCTCTGGCCAGATCACACAGCACTTTCAAATTTGTTTTGTTTTATGCCCCGTACACACGGTCGGATTTTCCGACGGAAAATGTCCTATTGGACAATGTTGTCGGAAATTCCGACCGTGTGTAGGCACCATCGGACTTTTTCCGTCGGATTTTCCGACGGACAAAGTTTTATCTCCTGCTCTCAAATTTTCCGACAACAAAGTCCTATCGGACTTTTTCCGATCGTGTGTACCGACGGACAAAGTGCCACGCATGCTCAGATCACATTACAAGACCAAAGCTATTGGCTACTAGCCTCTACGTAGTCCCGTCGTAGGCAACAAACGTCACCACGTTCAGAATGATCGGATTTTCCGACAACTTTGTCCGACCGTGTGTATGCAACACCAGTGTCGGACAAAATCCGTCGGAAAAAATCCAATGGATTTTGTGGTCGGATTTTCCGACCGTGTGTACGGGGCATTAGTCCTTTTTTTTTTTCTTTTTATAATATTTTCTACTCCATACTTTCTTGTGCACCATCAAGGTGATTTGCGATGTATGTTATCCTATACGTTTGGATACATGATGACCGGTGGATGTCCACGATCACCTGGTTTCTGTTTTTGTATGTTGTATACATGTATGAAAAAAAGAAAAAGAAGAAACCGGCGGACATTCGACACGTGTGTACTGCAGCTGATTTGAACTGCCAACTTCTGTTGACGGGGCATGGCCAAAAAAGGTCTTTTTTTTTTTTTTTTTCATTCAGCCTGCTGGCCATACATTATACAATTATCTTGAAAACAAACATAATATGGAGGTCAGGCAGGCCCTTGCACTACATAGTTAAAGGTAAAGCTAAAGGAAATTTAAGAAAATAAATGTCTGGCCAGCCTAAATCCCAAAATTCCCTATAGTATATTTGATCTTCCTCAAAGGACCAGTGTGCTTTAACGGCTTAAGGACCGCCTCCTGCACATTTACGTTGGCAGAATGGCACGGCTGGGCACATCAACGTACAGGTATGTTGCTCTAAAAGAGCCCAGCCGTAGGTCGCGATCGCGTGCTGCCGGCAGGTCCTGAGCTCCGTGGCCGCGGGACCTGCGGACCCGATCGCCGCTGGTGTCCCGCAATCGGGTCACAGAGCTGAAGAACGGGGAGAGGTATGTGTAAACAAACCTCTCCCCGTGCTTCCTAGTGAGACTGTCGATGATCATCTGTTCCCTGTCATAGGAAAAGACAATCAGTGATGTCACACACCAAGCCACGCCCCCTACAGTAAAAAAACCACACACAGGTCACACTTAACCCCTCCCCGCCCCCTAGTGGTTAACCCCTTCACTGCCAGTGTCATTTACACAGGAATCAGTGCATTTAAATAGCACTGATTGCTGTATAAATGACAATGGTCCCAAAAATGTGTCAAAAATTTCCGATGTGTCCGCTGTAATGTCGCAGTCACAATAAAAATCTCTGATCGCTGACATTACTAGTAAAAAAAAATATATATATTAATAAAAATGCTATAAAACTATCCCCTATTTTGTAAACCCTATATCTTTTGCGCAAACCAATCAATAATCCCTAATTGCGATTTTTTTTACCAAAAATATGTAGAAGAATACGTATTGGCCTAAACTGAGGAAAAAAAAAATGTTTTTATATATTTTTTGGAGATAAAAAAAATTGAATTTCTTTCAAAATTGTCACTCTATTTTTGTTTATAGCGCAAAAAAAAATAAGGTGATCAAATACCACCAAAAGAAAGCTCTATTTGTGGGGGAAAAAAAAGGATGTCAATTTTATTTGGGAGCCACGTCCCACGACCGCACAATTGTCAGTTAAAGCGTCGCAGTGCCGAATCGCAAAAAGGGGCCCAGTCCTTTAGCTGCAATTTGGTCCGGGGCTTAAGTGGTTAAGAAAAAAAAATATAGCTTTAGTTAAGTGACAGTTTTTCCCATCATTGAATAATTTCTTCTCTAGTAACTTTTTTATTTTAGTTTTATGTAAGTGAGTGAGAACAAGTTTTTATTGCCAACTCCTCATTGGGGAGATTTTACCTGACTTCCTGTCTCAAGAACACTAGGACAAGAGAGGATGTCCCTGGAACAAAGAGCTAGAAAAACCAGGGAGATGATTGAATCCTTCCCCAGCTTACTAAAATAAAAGGGATTTTGTTGTTTGACTTCCATTAGGGAGGGTAAAACTGTAGCTTTTGCAACTTCACAGCCTGTCATCGGAATACGAAGTGAGGTGGAAGTTTCAAAATATATTCTGAATGGCGCCGATGCTGAGCGAGTGACGGCAGGGACCCAGAAGCTAGCGGTAATCACTATAGGAGCAATGTCCACTACTGTGGTCTCTAGATTCCATGGGGATCGACCAGGAATGGGACATACATACTTACATGCAAAAATATCCATACCTAAAAACTTCAGCTGTAAAATCTCTCCAACGGGGACATAGATGGCAGTCACAGCCTGACGTATTCCCAAACATTTTGGCTTGAGTTTGGCTTTAAATAGCCATTTAATTTTAACCTTTTACTCTTTGTTCAGTGTCCCTGGATGCTTTGTTGTCTGACGTCCGTGCTCTGCAGACTGGGATGGAACAAACTCAGAAAGAATTTACAAAGCAAGATGATTGCCGCACCCTGAAGGACTTTCTGAAATCCAGTATGGACAAGATGTCGCAGATTACTGCTGATGCCAAGACAGCACAGGTAAGAAGACATTGGTAAAAAGCAAGCCATGTGGGTATGTTACATGGAAGCCAGTGTATATACCAACTACAGTATCTCACAAAAGTGAGTACACCCCTCACATTTTTGTAAATATTTTATTATATCTTTTCATGTGACAACACTGAAGAAATGACACTTTGCTACAATGTAAAGTAGTGAGTGTACAGCTTGTATAACAGTGTAAATTTGCTGTCCCCTCAAAATAACTCAACACACAGCCATTAAGGTCTAAACCACTGGCAACAAAAGTGAGTACACCCCTAAGTGAAAATGTTCAAAGTGTCAATATTTTGTGTGGCCACCATTATTTTCCAGCACTGCCTTAACCCTCTTGGGCATGGAGTTCACCAGAGCTTCACAGGTTGGCACTGGAGTCCTCTTCCACTCCTCCATGACGACATCACAGAGCTGGTGGATGTTAGAGACCTTGCGCTCCTCCACCTTCCATTTGTGGATGCTCAATAGGGTTTAGGTCTGGAGACATGCTTGGCCAGTCCATCACCTTTACCCTCAGCTTCTTTATCAAGGCAGTAATCATCTTGGAGGTGTGTTTACAGTCATTATCATGTTAGACTACTGCCCTATGACCCAGTCTCCGAAGGGATGAGATAATGCTCTGCTTCAGTATGTCACAGTACATGTTGGCATTCATGGTTCCCTCAATGATCTGTAGCTCCCCAGTGTCGGCAGCACTCATGCAGCCCCAGACCATGACACTCCCACCACCATGCTTGACTGTAGGCAAGACACACTTGTCTTTGTACTCCTCACCCGGTTGCCGACACACACACTTGACACCAAGATAAACAAGTATTTGGTTCAGATGGTCTCATCAGACCACAGGACATGGTTCCAGTAATCCATGTCTTTAGTCTGCTTGTCTTCAGCAAACTGTTTGCAGGCTTTCTTGTGCATCATCTTTAGAAGAGACTTCCTTCTGGGATGACAGCCATGCAGACCAATTTGATGCAGTGTGTGGCGTATGGTCTGAGCACTGACAAGCTGACCCCCCCCTACACCTTCAACCTCTGCGGAAATGCTGGCAGCACTCATACGTCTATTTCCCAAAGACAACCTTTGCATATGATGCTGAGCACGTGCACTCAACTTCTTTGGTCCACCATGGCGAGGCCTGTTCTGAGTGGAACCTGTCCTGTTAAACCGCTGTATGGTCTTGGCCACCGTGCTGCAGCTCAGTTTCAGGGTCTTGGTAATCTTATAGCCTAGGCCATCTTTATCTAGAGCAACAATTCTTTTTTTTTTTTTTAAGATCCTCAGAGTTCTTTGCCATGAGGTGCCATGTTGAACTTCCAGTGACCAGTATGAGAGAGTGAGAGCGATAACACCAAATTTAACACACCTGCTCCCCATTCACACCTGAGACCTTGTAACACTAACGAGTCACATGACACCGGGGAGGGAAAATGGCTAACTGGGCAAAAAAAATTAAAAATATTCACACTTTGGGCTCAATTTGAAAATTTTCACTTAGGGGTGTACTCACTTTTGTTGCCAGCGGTTTAGACATTAATGGCTGTGTGTTGTTATTTTGAGGGGACAGCAAATTGACAATGTTATACAAGCTGTACACTCACTACTTTACATTGTAGCAAAGTGTCATTTCTTCAGTGTTGTCACATGAAAAGATAGAATAATGAAGAAGTTCTAAACCAGTCTATGCCAAAACCACTGGTTCAAATTGGGTTTAACCACTTCAGCCCCGGAAGGATTTACCCCCTTAATGACCAGGCCATTTTTTGCAATACCGCACTGCATTGCTTTAACTGACAATTGCAGGGTCATGCGACGTTGCAGCTAAACAAAATTGATGTCCTTTTTTTCCCACAAATAGAGCTTTCTTTTGGTGGTATTTGATCACCTCTGCGGTTTTTATTTTTTGCGCTATAAACAAAAAAAAATGCGTAAATTTTGGGGAAAAACAATATTTTTTTACTTTCTGCTATAATGCATATCCAAAAAAAAAAAATGTATTTATCAGTTTATATTCTTCTACATATTTTTGGTAAAAAAATAAATAAATCGCAATAAGCGCATATTGATTGGTTTGTGAAAAAGTTATAGCGTTTACAAAATAGGGGAAGAATTAGGGACTCTTTATTGTTTTTTTACTAGTAATGTCGGCGATCTGCGATTTTTAGCGGGACTGCGACATTGCAGCGGACACATCTGACCCTAAGTGACACTTTTTGGTGACCAGTGACACCAATACAGTGATCAATGCTCTAAAAATGCACTGATCACTGTATAAATTAAACTGGAAGGGAAGGGGTTAATACTAGGGGGCGATCAAAGGGTTAAGAGTTCCCTAGTGAGGTGTTTCTAACTGTATGGGGTACGGACTGCCTGGGAGAAGAGAGATCACTGTTCCTGATCACTAGGAACAGCTGATCTCTCGCTCTCTTCCCCTGTCAGAACGGGGATCCACCTTGTTTACAAAAGGTAGATCCCCATTCTGCCTCTCTTTCCCGCGATCGCGGGTGGCCATCGAGTCCACCGGAGCCGCGGAAAGGCACACGCCCGCAAAAGATAGTGCATGGACCGACGCACAGGTACGTCGATTTGTACAGGGGTGCCAACCTGCCGCAGTATATCTGCGGCGACTGGACAGGAAATGGTTAAGCCTATGGACAGACTCGTGATTACATACACACAGATAAGTGAATAATTTAATTTTATTTACCTTCTGAAAGTAATTGCAGCAGAAAATGATGGTATTGGCTATAAACTCTAGCAGTTCAATAACAGCCGAGCAGGAAGCTCCAGTAGTTAAATGTACTGCTGACTCATAAATGGATGGCAGTGTTAATTTCGCTGATGAAAATATTTGTGTCATGATTTTCGTCAGAAGCATGTTTCCATTGACGAAAACTAAATGAAAATCAATTAGAATTTTTGTCAACCGACGAAAATCAATTATAGTTTTCATCAACAAACGAAAACGGGATGAAAATGTGGGGGAGCTGCGTTTACTCACATGAATTTCCGCTTTATTTAACCACTTAAGCCCCAAGCCACTTTCTGAGATTTGGTGTTTACACGTTAAAAACATTTTTTTTTGCTAGAAAATTACTTAAAAAAAATAAAATTATATATATATAATATATATATTATAAAAAAAATTATTTATTTATATATATATATATATATATATATATATATATATATATATATATATATAATGTTTAGGGGTTCTAACACCCTAGAGAATAAAATGTCGGTCGTTGCAACACTTTCTGTCGCACCATATTTGCGCAGCGATCTTTTTTTTTTTTGGAAAAAATACACTTTTTTTATTAAAATAAGACAACAGTAAAGTTAGCCTCATATTTTTATATTGCAAAAGATAATGTTACGCTGAGTAAATTGATACCCAACATGTCCTGCTTCAAAATTGCGCCCGCTCGTGGAATGGCGACAAACTTTTACCCCTAAAAAATCTCCATAGGCGATTTTAAAAAAATTCTATAGGTTGCATGTTTTTGAGTTACAGGAGGTCTAGGGCTAGAATTATTGCTCTCGCTCTAATGATCATGGCGATACCTCACATGTGTGGTTTAAACACCGTTTTCATATGCGGGTGCTGCTCATGTATGCGTTCACTACTGCGCGCAAGCTCGGTGGGACGGGGCGCATTTAAAAAAAATAAAATGTTTTTCTTATTTATTTTACCTTTTTTATTTTTTATTTTTACACTGTTCTTTAAAAAAAAAAAATAATAATAATTGTGTCACTTTTATTCCTATTACAAGGAATGTAAACATCTATTGTAATAGAAAAAAAAAAAGCATGACAGAATCTCTTAAATATGAGATCTGGGGTCAAAAAGACCTGAGATCTCACATTTACACTAAAATGCAATAATAAAAAAAGTCGTTAAAATAATAAAAAGTAAAAAGAATTTAATAAATGGCTCTTTAAGAGCTATGGGCAGAAGTGACGCTTTGATGTCGCGTCCGCCCTGCAATGGTATGGAGACAGGTGGGGCCCAGCTTTCCCTCACTCGTCTCCATACCTAACAGGAGAAAGGGCCCGATTGCCTCCACCGCTGCTGGCGGCTCCGGAACTTGCCGAGAGGTGGCCGCCCCCTCCCGCTGCCGATTAAAATTGATCTTGCACCGAATCCGCCGCAGAGGCCACTTTTATCTGAAAGCGGACCGCCGACACTGAAGAAGAGGATACCGGGGTCATGGTAGCTAGCTGCTGCCATAACAACGACATCCCTCTTCAAAGTACCGACGTATAACAACGGCGGGCGGTCCGTAAGTGGTTAATGGCTAAATCTGTGTCTGTAGTTTGTTCAAACCGTAATACCATAAATAATAACATGTTCGATTTTTACTCCAGGAGTATATGAGTTTGGAAATTCTAGAGGGATGCTTAAATAAATAATGTACTATAATTGAACTAAATCCATTTGATTTTAGTCGACTAAAATGTAATGGAGATATTAGTCAACTAAAATACGACTAAAACTAAAACAATTAAGATGACTAAAATACGACTAAAACTAAATTGAGATTTGATGTCAAAATTAACACTGATGGATGGGGGCAGATGGCATTTTTGAAAGATCCATCAGTGGGGATCATTACCAGCAGAGCAGTAATGGTTCTCTTCTAGTGTTTAAGCAAAGAACTGTGAATCTGACGGTGCAAGTTTAGGAAATGTTCATTTTACCTACAGGTAAGCCTTATTATAGGCTTACCTGTAGGTAAAAATAACAAAGTGGGGTTTACAACTTCGTTAATGTAATAGTAGAATTATTGAAGAGCAGTAGGAATTCCCCCACCTGAGTGACACATGACCCCGAAGTGCATTATTTTCAGAATGTTCAAAACATGTTTTGAAGCATTCCAAATGCCGATTGCTCCTCTGCGTCCAGCTTGGATATCAGATTACTACAAAGCAGATGTGAATTACGGTTAATGCACCTGCTAGGTATAACATTTAACCCTTGCTGCATTCACACCTGAGTGTAGCGTTTTCAGGCAGAAAATTGCGCGAATTGCAGCGTTTTTACCACGATTTTGTGGCATTTTTTATTGCGTTTTGCCGCGATTTTGTGCAGAGCAAAAGGTCACCAATGTAAAAAGAAGAAAGATGCCCAAATCTGCCCGATTCCTGAACTTGTTTGAGCATCAGGCGTTTTGGAGTGGAGATGTGAACTATCTCCATAGAGAATAATGGATTTTTTCCCCTCTAGCGTTTTGTAGCTTCAGGCGACAAAATGCTCAGGTGTGAATGCAGCCTAAGTGCTGCCATGCTAAGGCTTAGGGGAGGACAATCAAGACCAATTTCGGTAGAGGAGTATGAACTTCCCTGGTTTATAGACATGTGCACAACAAAAAAATTTGTTTATTTTCGTTTCGTTTTTTTTGTTTCCGTTGATTCGTAACGATTCGTAAATTCGTAAGTCGTCGGTGTTCGTATTCGTAACGATTCGTATTTTCGGAATAGTTATTTTTTCGTTGATTCGTATTTCCGTTAGTTTAATTTTCGTTTATTCGAAATTCGGACGCATTCGTATTTATTCGTACATTCGTAACATTCGTAGATTCGTAATCGGAGCATAATTCATAATTTTATGTAATGTGTATGCTATTATTACATTTTAAGAGACACGGAAAATTATGAATCGAAAAAAAAAGTTACGAATTTTTTCGTTCAATCCATTCGAAGCACGTTAAGCAATGCCATTGTAAGAGACACGGAAAATTACGAATCGAAAAAAAAAAAAAAGTTACGAATGTACGATTTTTTTCGTTCAATCTATTCGAGGCACGTTAAGCAGCACCATTGTAAGAGACACTAAAAATTACCAATTCAACAAAAAAAAAAAAGTTACGAATGTACAAATTTTTTCGTTCATTTTCATTTTCGTTGTTCGGATTTTCTTCTTTCGTACATTCGTTGTTTCTAATTAGTTTTTTTTTGGTTTTTCGTTGTTTTCGGATTCGTTCGATTCGTTAAAATTTTTAGCGAATCGTTCGTTCATTCGTACGAAAACGAATGAACGAAAATAACGAAAACGGAAAAAAACGAAACGAATTGCACATGTCTACTGGTTTATCCAAAATGTAAAAAAATAAAAAGTTTAGCTATACCTGAAATTGGTCCAATGGATTTAGCAATGTTTGAATGTGTTCTCAAATGTGGGTTGGTAGGCATTATATGCTAGCCTCAGTCAGCTTGGTATATGTAATATACAGAATTGCCAGTAATCCAGGTCTTCATCATGCCAGCCTTCTCTCCGTTAAGCCCTTTCCTTCTCTTATTTCTGTGTATTCCAGGAAGCCTATGAAACAGTTGTTGGGTATTTTGGGGAGAACAGCAAGACTATGGTTCCTTCGGCATTCTTCCCAATATTTTTTCGATTTGTGAAGGCCTACAAGGTAAGAATTGTGTTCTTTCTTGAATAACAAATAAAAATCCTTAGAAACTATTACGGAACAGATTACTCAACGTTGTGCAGTTACTGACTACAAGAAAGTCAACTAAAACAACAAGAGGACGATGGGTTCGTTGGTTGTTGTCTTTGGGTTAAGCTACCCACATCTTTACCAACATGTTTTACCCATATTGGCCTTTAAAATAATTTGGGGCACAAACAAGTCTTTTTTGTCTATTCCCCCCAAGTAAAACCACTCCCATCTCAATTTTGCTGTTTTTTATGCTTTATATTTAGAAGAATCCTCAAGCCTACTCTTGTACATGGCAATGAGGGGCACAATTATTTGATCCTCCAGCCATTGTACAAGGTTTTCTCCCAAAGATGTTAACTTGTTACTTGGCCATTGGTCGAAATATTGACATGTGATCTGCATGGCTGTATTTTTTTCATAATGTGTAGGACAGCCTTGATATTAAAAAGGAGTGTACTGACAGTCACTTTTCTTCTCTATTGTCAGCAAGCAGAGCTGGATCTGGAGGCATGGAAAAAGCAGGAAATGGTGCCCACTGAGAAGGTTCAACAGGAGAAATCAACAGAGGTACGGCATCAAAAGCCTTCACTAATGCTGCGTACACACGATCGGAAATCGGAAAAAAAGACTAATGTGCGCTTTTGGTCGGAAAATGTGACCGTGTGTATGCTCCATCGGACTTTTGCTGGTGGAATTTCGGCCAGCAAAAGATTGAGAGCATGTTCTCAATTTTTCCGACGGAAAATTCCGATCGTCTATGGCAATTCCGACACGCAAAATTCAGACGCATGCTCGGAAACAATTTGACGCATGCTCGGAAGCAATGAACTTCATTTTCGCGGGTCGTCGTAGTGTTGTACGTCACCGCGTTCTTGACGGTCGGAATTTGGTGTGACCGTGTGTAGGAAACACAAGCTTGAGCGGAATTCCGTCTGAAAAAAACATCCAAGGCTTTTCCGACGAGAATTCCGATCGTGTGTACGCGGCATAAGTGATGTTTGTAGGGATTAAAAAAAAAAAATGAGCACCGACATTCATTTAAAGTAACCCAACACTTGAACTTGTTTTCCACAGAAAAAAAAGGTCATGATTTCTACATAAGCCTAGTTGGGGGGCGGAAGCTACAGGGGTTATGCCAGTCATATTCATGAAGTAAAGCCTTGTACACCCGCTCAGATTTTCTGACATCTGTTTTTTGTGGCATGCTAGTCTCATGTCGAAAGTGAAGAGGTTACTCACAATACGAACATTTTCGCACAACAGAAAACAACGTCAGAAGTGACGTAATGTGTTGAATAGTTTTGTATGTATTCTTTCTTTTCTGAGCATGCGTAGTCTTGCTCTTACGGTTTTTTTAGTACGAAAACCAAACTAATGAAACGAAAATCGGACGTTGAGTTCACATCCGACAAAAAAGTCTGCACATCCAGCTTTTGTCTGATGAAAAAGTGAAATCAGCTGTCGAAATCACCGTACTAACAATCCGAAAATCGTCAGACAGCTTGTCGTTCAAAATTTTCCATCCGATTTTTGTATCGTGTGTATGGGCCTTAAGGCAGACCATAGGGAGGAGTTTTTCCTAGAGACTTACATCTACCTGTCCTTGGAAGGTCCTCTAATCATGTGATAGGAGGAAGCTGTGGACACACCATGTATTGCGTTTCTACCTATTCTCAAGCTCATCCCAGTTGCAGCACACACTTCTGACAGTCATATGTATTCTCTACCTAGGGTAGGGAAGGCACTCCTGGCATACTATTTGGAGTGAAACTACAAATCCCTTCATGACTCTGCCAGTAAGTCTTGCAATGCCTCATAAACAGCCTAAGGTACCTCTGCATGCCGTCCTGACGGCCACGGCATGCGTTTCAAAGCCAGGGGATGAGGAAACCAATAAGACCACAAATGACATCAGGGTGGTCTTATTGGTTTCCTCATCCCCTTGCTTTAAAACTCACGCTATGGCCGTCAAACATCCTAAGGTACCTCTACACGTGATCCTGACGGCCATAGCGTGAGTTTTAAAGCAAGGGGATGAGGAAACCAATAAGACCACCCTGATGTCATTTGTGGTCTTTTTTGGTTTCCTCATCCCCTGGCTTTGAAACTCAGGCCGCGGCCGTCAGGATGGCATGCAGAGGTACCTTAGGATGTTTATGTTGGTGCCAACGCATAGCACTTTTCAATGTGAGTGGGCGTTGTTTTATTCACCTGCATATTAAGCATATCACGCTATGATCCTTCCTATGTTTTCTTCAAGTATGATTGCCTAAAAGTTATCTAAGATTAAGGAACCATCAGTTCCTACGCCGCTGGCTATAGGGAGCCCAACATTTCCTTAGGAATTCCAGTCCATTACTTATTCCAATAGATTTGTATCATCCTCTTCATCACGGTGATTGGACTTTCCTTGGCTTGTGCAAGATTCATCAAGACTGTACACACATTTTTTATGATTATTGGTTGGAAGATATGAACCATAAAGATCCATTGGGTCATTTATTAGAAGAGGTGATCACATTAATCATTTATATATGAGGTAGCGCTACACCTTTTTATACACCTATACATGGTTATATTGGTACAAGCTGGGCTATTGTAACTATGTACAGTATAATATAGTCGTACCTGGAAAACCCTCTGATGTTGCTTTCAAAGTGTTTGTTTTTTTGGCCTCCTTCTTTCATTTGATGTACCTAAACATGCAAAAACAAGTTAAATTGTGACAGTACACCAGAATGTTTTTTGGTGTATTGTATTGATTTTATTCACAGAAAAAAAAAATTTCAAGCAACAGAACGGAAAAATTGTCGTCTATTTTTTTTTGTTAGAATTCCGGGCTGCTTACCTCTGGTCCCCAAGTCAAAGTGTTTATGCTAGACGTACATAAATCGGTGGGTTTACTATGCAGCAGCTTTCAGTGTTATTCTTAGAAGAATATTGTACTTGCAGCAGAAACACTGGACAGGACATAGGGGCCAAGTGAGCGGAAAACTGCAAGTAGACATTTCTGGCAGAATTATGACCTTGGCATCTGCTTAATACAGTCAAATTACTGCAAATCACTAGTGCAAGTACATATACTCATTAGCTCATATATAGTAGCTGTGGAGACCGGGTCCCTTTTTAAAGCCCATCGCACCCTAAAAATCTACCTTCATTTTGCCTTTTTCATTGCATAAAATGAATTTTGCTTATTTACAATGACAAATTTTTCACGTTGCAGTCTCCGCCTGCCAAAGCATCAAAACCCACAGTCAATCTGATGGCTGAACTGAACAAGAAGCTGCAAACAAAAGAGCCACGGGTGTACGAGGAGAACTGGGCCATAGAGGATATCATTACAGGTAAGGAGAGATTTAGGGCTTGTATCCACAAGCATTTGTTTTAATCTCAACTGTTTTTTATTCTCATCTGAGTCAATGGAAATGCAAGTTAAAAAAACAAAAAGAACATTTTGTACTGTACTGTAGGAGCCCTAAACTGCCTGATGAACATTAGAGCATGAAAGGAACCAAGTATATCTGTGGGCCATAGAGCAAATTGTTGTCACATAGCAATCAAATATGCATTTTTTAGAACTTTAAAAAACTTTTTTTTTTAAAACTTTAAAAAAACAACAACATTCAAATGCCACTGTTCAGAAGGTTCACAACCCTGGTGGATGGGTGTCCATCCAAAACTGTGTTTTCTTTCACTTTGAATGGTGGGAAAGGCTTGGAACCTCTGTCAGGTTGTTCTGGCTTCCCAAGGCTTTGTTGTGGTCCTAACCTCAACCCGATAGAACACCTTTGGGATGAATTAGAGCGGAGACTTCAAGCCAGGCCTTCTCGTCCAAAATCAGTGCCTGTCCTCACAAATGCGCTTCTGGAAGAATGGTCAAACATTCTCATAGACCTAAACCTTGTGAACCGCCTTCCCAGAAAAGTTGAAGCTGTAAAGGGTGGGCCAACTCAATATTGAACCCTAGTGGATGGAAGTCGATCCAAAACTGTGTTTTCTTTCACTTTGGATGGTGGCAAAGGCTTGGAACCTCTGTCAGGTTGTTGTGGCTTCCCAAGGCATTGTTTAGGTCCTGACCTCAACTCGACAGAACACCTTTGGGATGAATAAGAGTGGAGACTGCGAGCCAGGCCTTCTCATCCAAAATCAGTGCCTGACCTCACAAATGCGCTTCTGGAAGAATGGTCAAACATTCCCATAGACACACTCCTAAACCTTGTGGACAGCTTTTCCAGAAGAGTTGAAGCTGTTATAGCTGCAAAGGGTGGACCAACTTAATATTGAACCCTAGTGGATGGGTGTCGATCCAAAACTGTGTTTTCTTTAACTTTGGATGGTTGGAAAGGCTTGGAACCTCTGTCAGGTTGTTGTGGCTTCCCAAGGCATTGTTGAGGTCCCAACCTCAAATCGATAAAACACCTTTGGGATGAGTTAGAGCGGAGACTGCAAGCCAGGCCGTCTCATCCAAAATCAGTTGCTGACCTCACAAATGCGCTTCTGGAGGAATGGTCAAACATTCCCAAAGACACACTCCTAAACCTTGTGGACAGCTTTCCCAGAAGAGTTGGAGCTGTTATAGCTGCAAAGGGTGGGCCAACTCAATATTGAACCCTAGTGGATGGGTGTCGATCCAAAACGGTGCTCTCTTTCAATTTGGATGGTGGGAAAGGCATGGAACCTCTGTCAGGTTATTGTGGACTCCCAAGGCTCTGTTGGAAGAAATTATTCCTTACTTACTGCTGTAGTGATAAGTTTCATCAAACTGGAATATCTCCAACAGCAACACAGACACTAGAAATGCTCCCTTCTCCTTCTCAGGAGACCTCTGTTGCCATAATTATGTCTTATTTTAATCAATTACAGCAGTACGGGATGTTGTGTACGCACGTTGCAGACTGTTTTCTTAAAAAACACATTTTTTTTTAAGCCTTCAATCTTGCAGAAGGATCCAAGATATTTTTGGAAGTATTAGATCCCCAGCTGCAGCCCTCCTCCTCCCGTCACTTCTTTTTTACAGATGGTGGGGATTACTGGAGAGAAGGTTGCAATGGCTACACTACGGCTGCTGTTTTATATGCAGCTGCTCAGACATATGACTATCAAGATGCACAAAAATAACTACTGATGTAAGAGCCGCTGTATATGCCGGGGGGGGGGGGGCTAACGGAGCATAGAGAGAGCACTTGAATATACTGCAGCTCTCACAGCGGAGGAGTTTAGTAGTGTACATCCTGATAGTATAATGGCGAACATCTCGTGTAAACAATGGCTGAGCACCTAGTACAGTTGCTATAACTGCTTTCTCCTTCAGTAATCCCTGCAAGCTCCTCACTGTCAGACACAGCAGGAGGGGGGATCCGACACAAAGAAACACTCTGCAATATTGCTGCATGTGTAATGCCGTGTACACACGACCGGTTTTGCCATCGGAATAAACTCTGAAGGTTTTTCCGACGGAATTCCGCTCAAGCTGTCTTGCCTACACACGGTCACACCAAAGTCCAACCGTCAAGAACGCAGTGACGTACAACACGTACGACGGGACTAGAAAACGGAAGTTCAATAGCCAGTAGCCAATAGCTTCCATCTCGTACTTGCTTCAGAGAGTGTCGTTTTTGGTGCGTCGGAGCAGCATCGGAAAAATATAGAACATGTTCTCTATCAAAGTCCATCTGAATTTCCAACGGAAAAAGACCGATGGGGCATGCACACGGAATATATGATGAAAAGCTCCCATCGGACTCTTTATGTCAGAAATACGGCTCGTGTGTACGCGGCATTAGAAGGAGATTTGATGCCGGAGACAGGTTCTCTTTCAGTAGGGGGGGCGCAATAACCCCAGTCAGCTTTTACTGGTTGCCTGTGACATTGCTGCAGCTTTTCCGTCATCTACTGTCTGGTGCAGTATTCATCATTGGGTCAATAAAGCGGACCACACACCGGCAGAATTTAATTTGGAAATGTTTCACTTTTGGAAAGTTCCTAAGGACTGATTGGGTCCATAGAGGCAAGAAAACTGAGGCAAGGTGGAAAATTTTTCTCAAACAAATTCAATTCTGTGAATGTTTTATTTTATTTATTTTTTTGGGGGGGGGGACATGATACATATTCTCACAAAACCTATTTAAATACACTATATTGTCAAAAGTGTTGGGTCGCCTGCCTTCACACGCACATGAACTTTAATGGCACCCCAGTCTTAAGCCCCATACACACGCGCGGATTATCCGAGGACCAGGTCCGTCGTACTTTGTCCGATGTTGGTTTTGCATACACACGGTCGGACAAAGTTGTCGGAAAATCCGATCATTCTGAACGTGGTGACGTTTGTTGCCTACGACGGGACTACGTAGAGGCTAGTAGCCAATAGCTTTGGTCTTGTAATGTGATCTGAGCATGCGTGGCACTTTGTCCGTCGGACAACCGTACACACGATCGGATTTGGTGTGATCGGACCTTGTTGTCCAAAAATCTATCCAGCAGGAGATAGGACTTTGTCCGTCGGACAATCCGACGTACACTGTCCGATGGTGCATACACACGGTCGGATTTTTCGACAACATTGTCCGATCGGACAGAATCCATGCGAAAATCCGACCGTGTGTATGGGGCTTAAGTCTGTAGGGTTCAATATTGAGTTGGCCCACCCTTTGCAGCTATAACAGCTTCAACTCTTCTGGGAAGGCTGTCCGCAAGGTTTAGGAGTGTGTCTATGGGAATGTTTGACCATTCTTCCAGAAGCACATTTGTGAAGTCAGGCACTGATGTTAGATGAGAAGCCCTGGCTCGCAGTCTCCGCTCCAATTCATCCCAAAGGTGTTCCATCGGGTTGAGGTCAGGACTCTGTGCAGGCCAGTCAAGTTTCTCCACCCCAAACTCGCTCATCCATTTCTTAATGGACCTTGTTTTGTGCACTGGTCCAAATTATTTGGTGGAGGGGGGATTGCAACCCTCTTTCCTCACCATCTATAAAAAAGTGACGTAGGAGGAGGAGGAGGGCTGCAGCTGGGGGATCTAATTGCTTACAAAAATATCTTGGATCCTTATTCAAGATTGAAGGCTTAAAATTTTTTTTTTTTAAAAAACAGTCTGCAACGTGCGTACACAACATCCCGTACTGCTGTAATTGCTTAAAATAAGACATGATTATGGCAACAGAGGTCTCCTGAGGTGGAGAGAGACGCATTTCTAGTGTCTGTGTTGCTGTTGGAGATATTATCCCTTCCTTACAGTTTGATGAAACTTCTCACTGCAACAGTAAGTAAGGGATAATATCTTCCAACAGAGCCTTGGGAAGCCACAACAACCTGACAGAGGTTCCAAGCCTTTTATACCACCCAAATTGAAAGAAAACAGTTTTGGATCGACACCCATCCACTAGGGTTCAATATTAAGTTGGTCCACCCTTTGCAGCTTTAACGGCTTCAACTCTTCTGGGAAGGCTGTCCACAAGGTTTAGGAGTGTCTATGGGAATGTTTGACCGTTCTTCCAGAAGCGCATTTCCCACATTCCCATAGACACACTCCTAAACCTTGTGGACAGCCTTCCCAGAAGAGTTGAAGCTGTTATAGCTGCAAAGGGTGGGTCAACTCAATATTGAACCCTACAGACTAAGACTGGGATGCCATTAACCACTTAAGGACCACCTCACGCGATATACGTCGGCAGAATGGCACGGCTGGGCACAAGCCGTGGGTCGTGCTTGCGCCGGTGCGCTCGCGACCCAGTCCTGAGCTCCGTGACCGTGGCCGCGGGACCAGCTGACCCGATCGCCGCTGGTAACCCGCGATCGGGTCACAGAGCTGAAGAACGAGGAGAGGCCTTTGTAAACAAACTGTCATAGGGAAAGACGATCAGTGACGTCAGATGCCAAGACACGCCCCCTACAGTTAAAAACACACACACACACTTAACCCCTCTCCGCCCCCTAGTGGTTAACTCCTTCAGTGCCAGTGTCATTTACACAGGAATCAGTGCATTTAAATAGCACTGATTGCTGAATAAATGACAATGGTCCCAAAAATGTGTCAAAAATGTCCGATGTGTCCGCCATAATGTCGCAGTCACAATAAAAAAAAATCGCTGATCGCTGCCATTGCTAGTAAAAAAAAAAAAAAAATATTAATAAAAATGCTATAAAACTATCCCCTATTTTGTAAACGCTATAACTTTTGCGCAAACCAATCAATAAATCGCTAATTGTGATTTTTTTACCAAAAATATGTAGAAGAATACGTATCTGCCTAAACTGAGGAAACAAAAATGTTTTTTATATATTTTTTGGGGATATTTATTATAGCAAAAAATTAAAAATATTGCATTTTTTTTTTTTTTTAAATTGTCGCTCTTTTTTGTTTATAGCGCAAAAAATAAAAACCGCAGGGGCGATCAAGCACCACCAAAAGAAAGCTCTATTTGTGGGGAAAAAAAGGAATTTTGCCAATTTTGTTTGGGAGCCACGTCGCACGACCGCACAATTGTCAGTTAAAGCGACGCAGTGCCGAATCGCAAAAAGGGGCCTGGTCCTTTGGCTGCAAATTGGTCCGGGGCTTAAGTGGTTAAAATTCATGTGCGTGTAAAGGCAGGTGTCAATACTTTTGACAATATAATGTACTTGTATGGATGTCGGTTCTAAGATAGAGAGGACCTTTATTACATCCTCAAATATAACCCTCACAAGATTCACCTCCATAGCCTCTGCACCAAATTTCTACATGAATCCTACCAGCAGTGTTGGGAAAGCCACAAAGCGCCAGTGCAGGCCCAGCACAGTGATTACTATTAGCTTGGTACAGAATAATGTCCAGTCAGTGCATATGTGCAAGACCATAGACGACAGCCTTTTATATCTACAGTCACATCAGCATATGCAGCAAAGGCCAGAGTCCATGAGATTGTGTCAATGATATCAGTTTGAGACGTTTTTGAGGTCATTCACAATTAACCTACAAGAGCAGCTGATCTTCTTCAAGTGGGTTTTGCATACCACAAAGATTTTACAAGGGAATGTAAAACACGACTGAAGCAAACAAAAGCTTGTATCCATAGGCCCTAAGGCAGGCCAGGAGCATGGGCAGAGTTCCAGAACTATGCTGAATGAGGAGTTGTATTAAAAAGATAACTTATGCCTTAAAGTTAAATGAGAAGCATTGTTACTATCTGATGGGGACACAAACATACCCTGTTTCCCCGAAAATAAGACCTAGCGTGATTGTTGGTGATGGCTGCAATATAAGCCCTACCCCCCCAAATAAGCCCTACCCTGTTTCCCCGAAAATAAGCCCTACCCTGAAAATAAGACCTACAAGGACTTTAACTAGGGCTTATTTGGGGGGTAGGGCTTATATTGCAGCCATCACCGACAATCACGCTAGGTCTTATTTTTGGGGAAACAGGGTAGGTGGTAGTTGCTTTGGTTCAGATATGAAGAACTAGGTTTAGGAAATGTTTTACCAAAGCAACTACCACCTATGTTTGTGTCACCATCCGATAGTAACAATGCTTCTTATTTAACCACCTCAATACCGGGCAATTACACCCCCTTCCTGCCCAGGCCATTTTTCAGCTTCCCGCGCTCTCACACTTGAATGACAATTACGCGGTCATGCTACACTGTATCCATGTGACATTTTTATCATTTTCTTCACACAAATAGAGCTTTCTTTTGGTGCTATTTGACCACTTGACCACTGGGCACTTAAACCCCCTTCCTAACCAGACCAATTTTCAGCTTTCGGTGCTCTCACACTTTGAATGACAATTACTCAGTCATGCAACACTGTACCCAGATGACATTTTTGGCCTTTTTTTCACACAAATAGAGCTTTCTTTTGGTGGTATTTAATCACCGCTGTTTTTTTTTTTTTGCGCTATAAATCAAAGAAGACTGAAAATTCGGTTAAAAAAAAAAATTATTTGTTTCTGTTAAAATTTATGGCAGAGTATTGTACAGTGTTGCAGAGTATTGTCACTGAGCAGCGCTGTGGGCACTACACATCCAGCCCACAGTGCTGCTGCAATCTCTCCCCCTCTCCCCTTCTCCCCTCTCACTGTACTGATCGGTACAGAGGGGGGGGGAGGAACAGGCATCATGAGGTGATGCCAATTTGTTTACAAGTGATCGCTCCGTCATTTGACGGAGCAATCACGTGGTAAACGGCCTCCATCAGCTGCCATGATCCGTAATGCGCCGGGTCCTGTTCCCAGGGGGCGCACGGAAGCAAGATTCTGGGAGGACGTCCATCCAGAATAAGTCGACCGCGCTGTAGCCTTCTTTCAGCTATGGCCCAGTCGGCAAGTGGTTAATCACTGTTTTTTTTTATCTTTTTTTTGGAAAAGACTGACAATTTTGAAAAAAAATAAATAAAGGTTTTTCTTATTTACAAAATTTACTGACAGAAACAAGTCATTTTTCTCCTACACTGATGGGCGCTGATGAGGTGGCACGAATATGCCGCACTTATGGGCACTGATAGGTGCCATTGGTGGGCACAGATAGGCAGCACTGATGGGCAGCAGTGACTGGCATCACTAATGTGTACTGATTGCTGGCACTGGTGGGCACTCACTTCCGGCACTGGTGGGCACTCAATTGTAATCGGGGCACTGATTATCAGTGCCCTGATTACATGCCTAGATGGCCCCTGTGAGGAGATGCCGCTGATCGTCTCTCGTCTCCTCACACTCTGTCAGTGTGAGGCGAGGAGCGTCGATTACCGGCATCCCCATGTTTACATGTGACCGGCTGTGATTGGACACAGCCGATCACATGGTTAAAGAGCCACTGCTCTTTACAGAGATTGGAGTCACGCCGTGTCCTAGCAACACGGCGAGGGCGCACAAGAGCGGCCGTTCTGGGCGCCATCATATGATGTCCACCCAGAATGAGAGCCGCATCTTTTTTTAATATACAAAAATCTGATGTATTGCCATGAAGAACTGTATCTGTATTGCCCAGCAGAACTTCTACTCTTCTGTCTCTTCCCCAGACCTGAGGAATCAGCCGTACCGGAGGACCGACATTGCACGGAGGAACAGCAAAAAGCAGACCAGTGCAATAGCAGTCACCACTGCAGATTTACCCGTCTGAACTTGGCAGACACACTGGTGTCTACCAGAGGCTTCATACTACGAACAATGGCGAGAAGAGGGTTGGAGTCCACCATACATCATCCCCAACCCTCAGTACAAGCATTTGGGATCTTCAATGCACGCGACTTGGTTTATAGATCTATAGAAAATAGACATTTATAGGGTAATATAACCGGTTTCAGAATAAATGTTTTTAAATGCAACGCTATGCACCAAATATTACAGCTTCTGCCAAACATTTCTATATGGGAGGTGGGATGGCCAGGAAAAGGCCATATTGCTAGTGTCCTGGTGCATTTTAAGTGTTAAATATATTGCAGTTTTTATTTTGTGTACATATAGAAGGTCTGGATTTCACAAGTTGCTGGTATCACTGTAAATAGACTGATAATTGGTCTTATTGCACAAACTGTATGTACTATTATCTTGTAACTTACAGGCTCAACATCTTACAATGCTCTAAAAATTTTGAACTAAGACCTGCCACAGCCTTGCACTGATTTATCTAGTAATGCCCATATGGGTAAGGCCAGTCTCCCTCTCTGCACTGCCCTAGGCTTCCAAGCAGGATATTAGTGGGTATGCCAGTATTCCACAAACTTCCCCGTGTTGAATTTAAGTGGACCTGTCCTAGACACACTAAAGACACCAATCTTATAACAGAAGAGACATTTAGAGAGCAGTATTGCCCAGAAATGTGCCATGGGCGTTGACACCTGAAAACAAATGCCTTTATAGTTGTGACTATATTGACTAAATATTTCCTTATTTTTACCACCCCTGGTAGGAGTGATCTTTTCACTTGAAATCCAACATAAAGTCCCCGACGCTCATTACGCGCACGTCAAGTACAGGAAGTTAAATAATTAGACTTAAAGGTCTCTGAGGTGTGGCAGAGCTGTTTTAAGTACATTGGTACTATTAGCGGTCAGACGTCAAACACTGTCATACTTATATTCCTTACACACGAGTCTTAAGCTAACCTGTTGAGGTTTTTTTCAAGGAAGCCCGTGAGAACTAGATGAAAATGTTGGTCTTTCCTTGACGTAAATAACCTGATCAGCTAACGGGGTGTTTTTACGCTCGCTACACCTACAGAGTGCACCTTCTGCTCCTTTACCTTGAGATCTTCTGTGGAATTCACTTAAGTTATTAGCTGCTTCTCAAAAGGACCATGTCACCAGACCACTCATTTCAACAACAATCTTCCCATAAGATTATGTGTACATTTAACATATTTTAGGCTTGTTGCCTGCATGTAAAACCCTCTCCCTTGTGTAGATCTCCAAAAAACGCTCCTGAGTGCCGCCATCTTGGATGTGATGTCAGCGCTGTCACTCAAGTGGCACGCGATAATATTCCTCTTCACTCCTCCCCTTGCAGCTACATAAAGTGTTATATAGGGAGGGGTGGAAGAGCTGTGCCAGCACAGAGAGTAATTGGACACTCCCAGAAGAGGAGGGGGCAGTAATGGGCAAGGAGGGGGTGTTCGCATTGCAGCGCTATACAAATTATTCATTCATTCACAGACACTTTCTGCAACATCAGATTAAGCATTTAAAATACTTGAATTTTCTATGCTATTACCTGCAACTTTTTAAAGGCAAAGTTTGGCTTTAGTAACATGTTACTATGGTGAGTCGTCGTCCACCCCCCTCCCTTCCTTCCTCCTGTGACAGTGGGCGGGAGGTCCTCTCCACCACACCAGCTGTTACATTTTAAAATTGGTGCAGTTGTGCAGGGGCTCTGCCTGCACAGCTGCGTCATTCATTCACAAGAGATCTGTGAATGAAGAAACTACAAGTCCAATCTGCCACTGCGGCAGACAGCTTGTAGTTCTCAATGAACCACAAGGTAGCACCGATGAGCAAGATTTTGGTTCATTCACATTTCCTCCAGCTTTCTGGAAAGCTGGAGGAAGAATGTGCAGAAGCCTGACATTGAACCCGCAATCCCCTGGTCACAGGTGCAATGCTCTGCAGGCTCCTGAGAGAAAAATAAATGCACATTTTTTTTCACCTTCAAAAATGTGTGTTGCGGACAGTGTATCTTTAAGTCTAGAGCTACACGATATACGTTTATTAGCTCAGTAGTTCTCTAAAAGTCCCTTGCAGCAGCAATTGACCAACCAGTAAAACAGATGACACAAATATAAATAGCCCCCTATGGAGTAAAATACATGTTACCTGCATTAAGATCTCACTTTTTGTATTGCTCTCATGTACTTATCACTGCACCTGATTGGCGGATTTTGCCATCATGTACTCACTGCTACATTATATTTTTATAGCTTGTTCTACAGGGAGCCGTTTGTTCCATCATTGATATTCTTAGGAAGCTCAGCTGAAAACCTCCTGTGTACCTCTAGAGTCTAGACTAAGTGGTATGAACATCTTTGCTGGCAACCACTGTAAAATCTCAGATTGGAGAAATTACCATTGCTGACCGACTCTTGAAGGTGCTAGCTGGCTGCCTGTTATGCTGACCCCTCTGGCAGGGTTCAGGAGTGTATTGCGTACAGAGTGCAGGGTTCAGGAGTGCAGAGTTTAGATTAGAGGTACATTACGTACAGAGTGCAGGGTTCAGAGGTGTTCTGTGTACAGAGTGCAGGGTTCAGCAGTGCATTATGTACAGAGTGCACAGGTGTGCTGTGTACAGAGTGCAGGGTTCAGCAGTGCACAGGTGTGCTGTGTACACTGTGCAGGGTTCAGGAGTGCATTATGTACAGAGGTGTGCTGTGTACAGAGGTTATCAGGGTTTAGGGGTGCATTATGTACAGAGTGCAGAGGTGTGCTGTGTAAAAAGTGCAGGGCACTATGCAACCCCAACCCCCTGGCAAGGGCAACATGAGCAGGCCTGGAGGGCCACATTCGGCTCGTGGACCTTGTGTTTTGACATATGTGGTTTATAGTGTATGCTGGAAGATTTAATTTAGTATACTGCCCCAAAAGTACGTTTCTCAGAAGAGTGTACAATGACAGTAGCCACTGATATCCCAAAAAAAATTAAAACAATAAATATATATATATAACCTTTTACACCTGTCTGTAGTCCCCTACTTCAGCTTCTAAAACTCTACTGTGTCAGAAGTATATGGATTGACTATAAAACATTTTGTATTTTCCTTTTTTAAACTTTTATCAAAAATGTATATTAAGCAATAAAATATTCCAAAGGAAGCAAACATTGCCTGACGTCTGAAATTCTTCTACTCTATGAACAATTAACTAGAATCTATCCTAGAGTGATCTACACCGGTACCATGCAGTAAGGATCACTCTTTCCTCCCTGGACAATACTCCAATGGCGGGATTGATCACTAGAAGATGCAGCCACATGGTATTGTCTAGCTCTGAGGTTCTCAACCTCAGTCCTCAAGTACCCCCAACGGGCCATGTTTTCAGGTTTTTCTTTACTTTGCACAGCTGCTTTAAATCAATATCAATAAAATAAAGGCTATTTTATCTAAGGGAAGTTCCCAAAACATGGCCTGTTGGAGGTAATTGAGAACTGAGGTTGAGAACTAGCTTACTCCATAGGGAGTCATTTAGGGGGTTTATTTACTAAAGCTAGAGAGGGCAAAATGAGTCACAATTCTGCAGAGAAACCAATCGGCTTCTAACCTCAGCTTGTTTAATTAACCACTTGCCCACTGGGCATTTAAACCCCCTTCCTAACCAGACCAATTTTCAGCTTTTGGTGCTCTCACATTTTGAATGACAATTACTCGGTCATGCAACACTGTACCCATAGCTTCATAGGCTGGCCATACATGTTCAATTTTCTTGTACAATTTCCTTTAGATTTACCTTACAATGTAGTGCAAGGGCCTGCCTAATTGGATACAATTGAAAGTTGTTTAGTTTTGACCTCATATTATATGGTTTTTGGTAAATCTAAGAGAAAAGTGTTCAATTTTCTTGTACATGTATGGCCAGGAAAGTACAAATACTCCCAAATTACCCCTTTTTGGAAATTAGATAGTCCAAGGTATTTAGTAAGAGGCATGGTGAGTTTTTTGAAGTTGTAATTTTTTCCCCACAATTCTATGCAAAATTAAGTTTTTTTTTTTTCTTTTTCACAAAATTGTCACACAGCATATGCATACTTCCAATTACACCCCAAAATACATTCTGCTACTCCTCCTGAGTATAGCGATACCACATGTGTGTGACATTTACACAGCCTGGCCACATACAGAGGCCCAATATACAAGGAGCACCATCAGGTTTTTTAGGAGCATAAATTACATATATAATTTCTTGACTACCTTACGCTTTTGAAGGTTCCTAGAACACCAGGACAATGAAAACGCCCCAAAAAATTACCCGATTTTGGAAAGTAAACACTTCCAACGTATAATCTATGAGGCATAATGAGTCTTTTCAACGTGTCATTTTTTCCACACGTTTTTGGAATATGTAACTTTTTACACAAAGTTGTCCATTTATAAGATATTTCAGCATGTACATAGCAAAAACGACGCCCCAAAATATATTCTGCTACTCCTCCTGAGTATGGCGATACCACATGTGTGGGACTTTTACACAGTCTTGGCACATACAGAGGCCCAACATGCAGGGAACGCCATCAGGTGTTCTAGGGACATACAGTATCTCACAAAAGTGAGTACACCCCTCACATTTTTGCAAATATTTTATTATGTCTTTTCATGTGACAACACTGAAGATTATACTTTGCTAAAATGTAAAGTAGTGAGTGTAGAGCTTGTATAACAGTGTAAATTTGCTGTCCCCTCAAAATAACGACACACAGCCATTAATGTTTAAACCACTGGCAACAAAAGTCAGTACACCCATAAGTGGGCACAATTAGCCATTTTCCCTCCCAGTGTCATGTGATTCGTTAAGTGTTACAATGTCTCAAGTGTGAATGGAGAGCCAGTGTGTTAAATTTGGTGTTATCCCTCTCACTCACTCATACTGGCCACTGGAAGTTCAACATGGCACCTCATGGCAAAGAACTCTCTGAGGATCTGAAAAAAAGAATTGTTGCTCTACATAAAGATGGCCTAGGCCAGTGATGGTGAACCTTGGCACCCCAGATGTTTTGGAACTACATTTCCCATGATGCTTAACTACACTGCATAGTGCATGAGCATCATGGGAAATGTAGTTCCAAAACATCTGGGGTGCCAAGGTTCACCATCACTGGCCTAGGCTAGAGAAGAAGATTGTCAAGACCCTGAAACGGAGCTGCAGCACAGTGGCCAAGACCAAGCGGTTTAACAGGACATGTTCCAATCAGGACAGGCCTCGCCATGGTTGACCAAAGAAGTTTAGTGCACGTGCTCAGCGTCATATCCAGAGGTTGTTTTTGGGAAATAGACATATGAGTGCTGCCAGCATTGCTACAGAGGTTGAAGGGGTGGGGGGGGTCAGCCTGTCAGTGCTCAGACCATACACCACACACTGCATAAAATTGGTCTGCATGGCTGTCATCCCAGAAGGAAGCCTCTTCTAAAAATGATGCACAAGAAAGCCTGCAAACAGTTTTCTGAAGACAAGCAGACTAAGGACATGGATTACTGGAACCATTTTCTGTGGTCTGATGAGACCGAGATGAACTTATTTGGTTCAGATGGTGTCAAGCGTGTGTGGCGGCAACCAGGTGAGGAGTACAAAGACAAGTGTGTCTTGCCTACAGTCAATCATAGTGGTGGGAGTGTCATGGTTTGGGGCTGCATGAGTGCTGCCGACACTGGGGAGCTACAGTTCATTGAAGGAACCATGAATGCCAACATGTACTGTGACATACTGATCAGAGCATGATCCCCTCCCTTCAGAGACTGGGCCACAGGGCAGTAATGCTGGTAACGACCCCAAACACACCTCCAAGATGACCACTGCCTTGCTATGGAAGCTGAGGGTAAAGGTGATGGACTGGCCAAGCATGTCTCCAGATCTAAACCCTATTGAGCATCTGTGGGGCATCCTCAAAACGGGGGTTAAGGCAGTGCTGGAAAATAATGGTGACCACACAAAACATTGACACTTTGGGCCCAATTTCGACATTTTCATTTAGGGGTGTACTCACTTTTGTTGCCAGCGCTTTAGACATTAATGGCTGTGTGTTGAGTTATTTTGAGGGGACAGAAAATGTACACTGTTAAACAAACTGTACACTCACTACTTTACATTGTAGCAAAGTATAATTTCTTCAGTGTTGTCACTGTGGCTGTGTTGGGGTTCTGCCTGATCATGTGTGCAGTATGGTACACATGACAGGTTTAGAATCAGGCCTGGTTGGACGGTTTGGGTATCAACATTCCCCGGAGCCAATCAGTGGGTGCGTTTGGCCCCGCTGAGGAGTCTGGGGAAGGGTACTTAAGATGCTGGAGTCACGGGTTCGAGGGTCGTTCGGCCATAGTGGCCTGTTCCTGAGTTTGGACCGGGGTAGCCCCGCGAGGGGTCCCAGTCACGGGAGCGCGTGCCGCCCCGAAACATGGTCAGTTCCATTGACTCCACGACCCGCTTGGTCTGGGGCAAGGATCCATCTGTTCCCGAGTCTCGGAACCGGCTGGTCCGAGGCGCAGTAACTGAGGGAGGATTCAAGGTGTCCGGGTGCGCTCTCAACTTGGAAGGGCACCGCAGCTTGTATAGGCGACCGGGGGCGGACTCTTCGGAGGAGGGCCAACAAGCTGGCATCCTGAGAAGTGCCTGGTTGCTGGGTTGTCAAGGACACTAGAGAATCCACGATTTCCCCGGACTTTGGATTGAGTACCTGTTCTCAATTTTCGGATTTTCCGATCGTGTGTATGCAATTCCGACACGCAAAATTCCGACGCATGCTCAGAAACAATTCGACCCATGCTAGGAAGCATTAAACTTCCCTTTTATAGTGCTGTCGAACGTGTTTTATGCCGCTGTGTTATTGACCGTCGGAATTTGGTGTGACCGTGTGTAGGCAACACAGCTTGAGCGGAATTCCGTCGGAAAAAACGTATGTTTTTTCCGACGAGAATTCCGATCGTGTGTACGCGGCATTAGGGGCTGCGGACGTTTGAATGGGCGATCGGTGATAAACATGCGTGCAGGAGTCACATGGGCACATGCACGCGGGCGTTACCGCCACTGCCCACCATCCTTAGAGAGCGCAGTGTGCATGCGGCGGTGCTGCTAAAGTAAATATCTCCTGAATGGTGCACGTTTAAAGACATATTTACTTTACCTACAGGTAAGCCTTATTTATAGGCTTACATGTGGGTATAAATCAAGAAAAAGGACTTTACTACCACTTTAATAAATAACATAATGCTAAAAAGAATGGCGGAGAAAGTCCAGGTCTAGCAGACAAAATTATGAAGCTTATTACTATTGCTACTGCTTGATAAGTACAAGTGTAGGATTGGCATAAGAGAAATACAACATTATAGACTCTGGCTCTATCTAGTGGTAGGAGATGAGAGGACTATATACTAGCAGCTTGTTTTCATATAAATGGACATATTCCCTTCCAACTGTCCCTTCCTCTGTCATAGTCACCGCTTCACATTTCTTTAGTTGTTTTATCTTAGTGACTGTTCCATACTGTGCATTATCTGCAGAAGCTGGCATAAATGGATTGTAATGATCAGAGCTTTTTTTTTTTGCTCAAAAAAAGCTGAGCACCACCACTTTCAGAGAATACAGAACCCAGTATCACTTTGTGCATAGCTCCCAACTGTCCCTGATTTCGAGGGACTGCCCCTGATTTGGAGCACTGTCCCTCATCCTCCTCATCTGTCCCTCATTTTGGTCTGATCTATATAGATTGTATATAAAATGTACTATTTATCTTTCAAAAAGTGTTTCCCAGTGCTAAATCTATTATCTAATCTCTAAATTGCTGCATTTGTACATTTGACAAGCCAGTATAAAGGAATAGTAGTGGTAAAAAAAAAGCCCCTGTGTATTTAATTAACCTTTTTTTTGGGTTAAGTGTAGCGGTGACCCCTTGCAAGGTGTCCGCTATGTGTAAATTTAGTTGTTTTTCTCTCAGAACAGTAAAGGGGTTCTGAGAGATAATTGAGTATGTTAGCTTTGGCATCAAACATCTTTGGCTGGGCTGTGTTAGGGTTCTGCCTGATCATGTGTGCAGTACGGTACACATGACAGGTTTAGAACCAGGCCTGGTTGGACGGTTTGGGTATCAGCATTCCCCAGAGCCAATCAGTGATTGCGTTTGGCCCCGCTGAGGAGTCTGGGGAAGGATACTTAAGATGCTGGAGTCACGTGTTCGAGGGTCGTTCGGCCATAGTGGCCTGTTGCTGAGTTTGGACCGGGGTAGCCCCGCGAGGGGTCCCAGTCACGGGAGCGCGTGCCGCCCCGAAACATGGTCAGTTCCATTGACTCCACGACCCGCTTGGTCTGGGGCAAAGGATCCATCTGTTCCCGAGTCTCGGAACCGGCTGGTCCGAGGCGCAGTAACTGAGGGAGGATTCAAGGTGTCCGGGTGCGCTCTCAACTTGGAAGGGCACCGCAGCTTGTATAGGCGACCGGGGGCGGACTCTTCGGAGGAGGGCCAACAAGCTGGCATCCTGAGAAGTGCCTGGTTGCTGGGTTGTCAAGGACACTAGAGAATCCACGATTTCCCCATACTGCAAAGGAGACGGATAACGTTCCAGGTACTGAGGAAAGGTTCCTGTTCACTGGTATTGCAATTTTTCTTTAAGGTCGGAGACTTTGCAAGTTTTTTTTTTTTTATTTAAGCGCTGACTGCCATAATCTCTGGCTAGAGATTTGTTCAGCTTTGAAGCGCCCAGCTGCGAGTGGCTACTCTCTGGGTTGCATTAGTGACTTCCTACTAAATTGCAGTTCAAGGTGCCTGAGTTTCTTCACCCTGTTCCCACATGAGACTGTGTCTGTTGGATGTTACCCCTGCAAATAAAAAAACCTTTCTAAAGGACTTTTATGGCGTCAGCGTCCAAAGTCGTTGGGTACTAACTCTGGGAACCCCTAGACCTGGAGGAACAAGCCAAGCGGAGGTAACCGGTAAGCCCAAAAGTCAAGGCTGCCCCATCGAGGGTTATGGCCACTACATAAGTATCCTTTACGGGAGTGTGGCAGGGGGTGTGTCCTATGCCTACATACATTTGCCAGTAGGTGTCCCTCATACCCATCTCAAAATGTTGGGAGGTATGCTTTGTGATAAGCAATTTGTATGGACTTTGTTAATGATCACAAGAAAAGCAGTATACAAAATAACCCCTCAGACAAACCTTCCTACCAAATGGCATGGGAAATGGACCTAGGGGGAGACAGTTGAGGAGGAGGTGTGGACAAAATGGTTGTCCATGGTGCACAAGGGCATCCTTAACACTTTGTAATTTGCCTCCACCAAGAAAGTGCTACCGCGCTGGTACCTTGCCCCAACAAGACTGGTGAAATTATATCCTGGTACCTTGCCCGTATGTGTTCGGGAATGCAGACAGGAAGGTGATATGTATCATATAAAAAATTGTGTTGCGCTAAAAATATTAATCAATATATTATTGCACAAAACAGTGAGTCCATGAGTCACCAACGTGACATTAAATGAGTGAACAGGTATCTTAACCATTGAATCACCAACAGAATCCTCCACCTTGGGATTAAACCACAACCAATTTAAGGATGTGATCTTAGCAGAGAGCGTTGACCACCTATTACGGGAGGTCAAAGAGGGCTCTTGCATCCCAGATTAAGAAAGCCGCATGAGAGAGACGGGGGCGTTCACTCCAAGCAGCCAGTGGGGAAATCAACAAATCCTCTTGTTCCAACGGTAGCACCAAATGGCATACCCCAATAAGAGATAAATGTCAAATCTTTTACAACAGTAATGTAAAGTAAAGTTAAAAGCAATGCACTTACATGCCAACGGATTAAAAACAGCGCGTGTAATAGGGTATGCTTTTCCGCTTAACGCAATGGCAGGAAACGACACCTCAGCCCGACCGGTTTCGTCACTACGAGGACTTCTTCCGGGGCATCACTGTTTTGTTCGATAATATATTGATTAATGTTTTTTTTTCTTTTTAGAGCAACACAATTTTTTATATATTCTTGTTTATGATAATATCTCACTAGAGTGGTGCAGCTGTACATTAGGTTATTTGTTATTACAAGCACAGTTTATTTTTGCTTTATATTCATTGTTTGATTTGGATCATGTTTGGTGGTCCTGCTCGAAGGTCCAACGCTTCTGGATAAGGATGTTCAACCTGATCTACTCAGTGACGGGACAGAATGTTCCCAGAGGTGCCAAAACTGTGCCATTTACTGACCTACCGGAGGAGATCCAAAGACATCTACGAACTCTCATATTTTTCATTCTTGTAGAACAGGGGTCTCAAACTGGCGGCCCTCCAGCTGTTGGGAAACTACAAGTCCCATCATGCCTCTGCCTGTGGGAGTCATGCTTGTAAATGTCAGCCTTGCAATGCCTCATGGGACTTGTAGTTTCGCAACAGCTGGAGGGCCGCCAGTTTGAGACCCCTGTTGTAGAAGCTAAAATAACCATAGCGCCTGCATGGAAATCACCCATGATCACATTGGTGAAACATAAAATATCCTGGATTATGATCAATGAAAAACTGACTAGTATGCATAGAGATAAGCAAGCTAAGTTTGAAAAAGTGTGGAATCCCTGGCTTGCTTACCTTCAGGCTCCCTGAACATTGAGCCATTTTGTGAGAGGAGGCCCGGGCTGAGGGGGACCTACTCTACCCTATGCTTAGTCTTTCTTCTCTTTCTTTTTAATTTTTCACTTTTTCCGTTATTGGTTCTGTTATACCATAGTAATAATAATTTTTGGTAGGATGCGGCTGGGAGACGGTAAAGTCTCCCCAACAGTACTATTATTTTTTTGAGATCGAGACCAGGATTTGAGGTACCGGGACCGTTCCTAGTGGACATTGCTTTCATATCCACATATTCTGGATCTATAGGTGATCACCAGCTTACTATACTGTTAATTGACCTGTAGATGTTTCTTGGTGCCTAGTTGCTGACACATATGGGCTCATAGCCTTAGACAAATGGTCATGCTAATGAGTAAAGCTGGGCCTAAAACTTTTTTGATTTCGTTTTTGGATGTTTAACTGGTCAGGGTCCCTGATCGTATTGGAAAATGCATCCTTGTTTTGATAACTTTCTGACAATTGTTAATGCATAAACTTTTGTATGATGGTTTAAATTAGTAATAAACTATTGGAACAAAACAATAACCCCTCAGTAACAATAGAACCCCTCCTGGCAACAATAGAACCCCTGTAACAAAATGCCCCAACAACAGTAGATCTCCCAGCAGCCAGCAACAATAGACCCCTCTCTCAACAATAGATCCATACCAGCAACAATTGACCTCCTAGCCACATAAGACCCCTCCAGCAACAACAGACTTCCCCCAGTGACAATAGATACTCACCCACCCCAGCTGCATTACCCCATAAATAGGATGCAATTTGTTTACTACAGGAATTATATAAGAGCTCCAAAGTTGTACAATGTGATCAGTATACGTAAAGGTAAGAGGGGTGGCAGGCTGGAAGTGGAGGTTCATTAGGGAGCAGTGAGCAAGGGATGCAGGAAGGGGGATATAGAACAGGGGGCAGGGTCAAAGAGGTGATCGGTGAAGTCCCTGACTATTTTAATGACTTAAGGACTTTCAGAACTAGGGCTGTGGAAATTAAAATTTATTAAATTAAAAAAAAATTTGGATCAATCAAAATTCTATTGATTGGTATTCACCTCTCTGCCGGCTTCCGAGTCTTCAGGGAGTTCCGTTGGAGATCCGGTGACGTCATGGACATCAACGTCACTGGACTCCTCCCCCCTTCCCCAAGTGCCTCCGTCTACTAGTGAAGGGAAGGGGGGAGGAGTCCGGTGACGTCAAAGTTCTGATTGAACGTAATGCGTATGGGGGAGGAGCTACGCATGACATCACCCGCTGCTGCCCTACGGAACTAACACGATTGTTGGCTTTACATGCTGTGTTTTTATCATCTTTATGTGAGTAGTTTGTGTTTGAACACAAAAATGTTATCTTATACTTAAGCGGTGAGCACTTAGATCTTTTCTTTCTACCCATGACCTGGTGTCCTTGCTGAGATCTAAGGAGACGTGAGAGAAGTTTATGGTCCGTGTTAACCCTTTTGATACCCACTTGCATGACCACCTGTTTGCACAGGGGTCCATGCCATAAGGTGAGAGTGATTAGTTAGACTGGAGGTGGAGGGATTGTCACGCTACTGTGGAAAAAAATAATTACTTACATCAGTGCTACAGTTTGAATTTAAAACGTATTTGTGTGAACTGTGAAGTTAAGTCATGGATTGTGGAAACTAACTAGTGTCGGGGGATTGTATATAGTGTATACCACATTTACCACTGACTAATGCAGAGTTGCAATGCAAGGAGATCAGCTAAAAGTAGTTGGATCTGTATGTGCGTTATAATTAATCGAAATTAGTCGATTAAAAAAAAAAAAAATCGATTAATCGAACACGAAAATTTTAATCAGTAAC
Source organism: Lithobates sylvaticus (assembly GCA_028564925.1). NCBI lineage: Eukaryota > Metazoa > Chordata > Amphibia > Anura > Ranidae > Lithobates > Lithobates sylvaticus. Next base: position 39,893,420 of record CM053037.1, on the reverse strand, counting down.
AGCCCTATTCAGAAAGACTACTGCTCAGTTTTTGCACTTTGCATGCGTTTGTTGCACGGAAGAGGAGAAATCACTTTTGCACCTTGCATATATTTGCACAAGTCACTTTATAATTACACTCAGTTGGAGAGTGTACACATAACTGTATGTTTGCATCCACTTACGAGACTGTAGTCATTTATTTATTTGGGAATTTTTTCCACGTATACTACTCCCTTTAGCATTTACTGTATATTTTATTGCTGTGAATATTCTTTAACATATATTACCCAGGTAGTTTTAGTTTGATTTTAGCCTTATCCTTTAACAGTGCAGCACCACCTATTTCATTTATTTTATGTGTGCGGGTATGAACTGACCCTTTTCGCTGCTTGCAGCAGTTAAACTATTATCTTCAAAATAGCGCGGGAATATATATAAATTTATTGATGCTTGAAAATGTCTACTGGTTACCAGTTTAGAGTTACAGAGGAGATCTAGTGCTAGAATTATTGCTCTTGCTCAGACGTTCACGGCGATACCTCACATGTGTGGTGCAAACACCATTTACGTATGTGGGCGTGACCTACATATATGTGGGCTGGGACAGGAGGCGCTGCATTAAAGAAAGAAAAAATGTATATTATTACATTTTTTTAATTTTTACACTGTCCCTATAAAAAAATGTAAACATCCCTTGCAATAACAATACAGCATGACAGGTTCCCTTTATGGAGAGATCTGGAGTCTAGAAGACCCCAAATGGCCAAATCTCTCCTCTACCCTTAAAGCAAAAGATAATTATTATTTTTTTATCTTTTGCTTTTTTAGAAAAAAACAAAAACCATGTTTACATGGCCTGAGAACTGAAAGTGAGGTCATTCCAGTCCTCCAAGGGCATAGAGATGAGTCGTGGCCAACATGCCATCACTGATCTCTATGGGAAGACACTGCCCATGCTGGATGGTTCCTGGGCTCAGCGATCGGTAAGGTAAGCCTGGGAAGCGGCGGGAGGGCACCACTTCCAAAAGTGATTCCGCAGTGAATACACCGAAAGGATCACTTTTATCTGAAAAAGAAAATACTGGGGTTATGGCATACAGCAGCACACAGTGGGTCCCAGACAGACAGCAGGTGGATGGTGGTGCAGATCAAGAACTGATCCCCCTGCAGAGCAGCTGGAGGGAGAAAGAGGAGGAGGAGCCAACAGAGCTGCAGGGGGATCCACAAGAGTCAGCAATAAGGCAGTACAGCCGGCCTTCCAGCTCGGCACATGCCTGGGCCCACCTTTTGAACTTATGGGTACAGGAGGGCAAGCTGTAGTGCCATATCGTCGGCCCTGGCTGAACTGTAGCAAACCAATAAAATGGGCAAACAAAATACATATATGGGAACTGCTTTATCCACCAATGTATTTGTATTTGTCCACCTGGCTGGAAAACCCATGGCATTTAGCAAATCATTACAGATCAATTATAAACCCCATTTAGACACCTCTAAAGATTTCCTATACATTCATTACAACAATCTTCAGATCTTTGGCTGTTGGAATATCACAGGCCCTAAACTATAAATATGTTGCTACAGGGTCTAAATTTGAAACATCAGTTTGAAGAAGAATGACTTCACTCAAGGTTCTTTTAGTTTTGGATAGAGGGGTGAAGGGTTAGATCACCTATTGGGTTTTAATTGCTATCTGTGTCCCTGCTAAGGAGATGTACTCTCTCTGTTTGTCCCGAAGACTATTGACAATGGGACTGGAAAATCCAATTTGACGTCATCGTCAAAATACAGGAGAAATTTTCAAAAGGTGACATTAGTTCCAGTGATAAAATGTTTAGATGCTTACTCTATCCAAACCAGACAATAAAAAATACACCGGTCAGCCATGACTTTGACCACTCACCTAATATTGAGTAGGTCCCCCTTTTTCTGCTATAACAGATCTGACCCGTCAAGGCATGGACTCCACTAGACCTCTGAAGGTATGCCGTTGTATCTGGCACAAAGCCATCAGTAGTAGTCCTGTATAAGTTGCGAGGTGGGAAGTCCTTGGATCGGATTTGTTTGTTTTTAGCACATCCACAGATGCTTGATTGAATTGGGATCTGAAGAATTTGGAGGCCAACAAAGACGTAACTAGAACCTTCAGGGCCCCGGTGCAAGAAATTATGAGGGGGCTCCCCTAGTCTCAGGTCCTTCCCACTGATCCCGGGGCTCTTTACTTCCATTATGGGACCCTCTCACATGTTCTGCAGCAGGCCCCCTTCCTGCCATCTTGGGTAGGTTTGCCACCTTTTTTTCAAGCCAAACCCGAACACTTTAACAGCACACAGCAAATTTTTTCGTAGTATACACTATACATATATTTTGTCATTAACTATTTCTAATCCTATGGATTTAATCACAAGTGTCCCACCTTACATCAGAATCCACAGAGTTTAGATCCATTTACACCTGAACTCGCACACTGTAAGGGGGGGACATTGTTGACTATAAAGTAAGGGGAACTCTTATATAAGGGGATGTCTGGTAACCAGAGCCCCCACATACATCATAGTTCCCAGCATTCTCCTTTAATCAGGGTTCCCAGAGCCCCCCTTACATGACAGACAGCCCCCTCCCCCCCCCTTACATCAGAGTCAGCACAGCCCCCCCCCCCCCCCCCCCTTTACATCAGAGTCTGCAGAATTTCACTGTAAGGGGGAGCGCTGTGGACTCTAACGTAAAGGGGTATCTGATGGAAGGGGTTCTCTGGGTAAACTGATTGAAGGAGGTGCTCTGATGTAAGGGGGATGCTGTGGACTCTGGTGTAAAGGGGAACTCTGGTGTAAGGGGGTCTCTGCTCACCAAAGCCCTCTTCACATCAGAGTCTGTGGAGCAACCCTTAAATCTGAGGTCCACTTACATTATTGGACTGATTCAGAGGCAAGAGAGAGAAGAGACAGGGTGTATGGAGGGATGGTGAACTCACTCACATGAAGGAAGGAGGCTCATGCAGTCTGCATATCCTCCATGTTCATTCTCCATCCTGTGCCCGGCTGCTGGGCTTCCCCACCCACTCATCCCCTTTCTGAGCATAGCGCTGCTGGGGATTGGAGTTTGGGCACAGAAGTAAAGGAGCAGAAGGAGTAGCTCTAGCCCTCTCTCTCTCTCTCTCCCCCGTCTGTACAAGGCGTGGGGGGCAGTGGGCTGTGAGTGCTGGCTCTGGGTATTGTAACAGGCACTCTCTGCTTACATCTGCAGCCAGCAACCCTGCAGTGGATCCACAGACAGGGTTTTTGGCCCCCCAACAGTGGTGGAATGCCAGGGACCGATCGAAAGTGCGACTGCTGTGACCCAGGTAGTACCGCCACTGGAGGCCAAGTCAACACCTTGAACTCGTGTTCCTCAAACAATTCTTGGACCATTTTTGCAGTGTGGCAAGGTGAATTATCCTACTGAAAGGAGGCCACTGCCATCAGGGAATACCATTTCCATGAAGGGATGCACTTGGTCTTTGACAATGATGAAGTAGGTGGTGTGTGTCAGAGTGACATGCACATGAATAGCAGGACACAAGGTTTCCCAGCAGAATATTGCCCTAAGCATCACACTGCCTCCTCCAGCTTGCCTTCTTCCCATACTGCATCCTGGTGCCATCTCTTCCCCAGCAAAGCAACGCACACGGCCATCCAAATGATGCAAAAGAACATGCGATTCATCAGACCAGGCCACCTTCCTCCATTGCTTTGTGGTCCAGTTCTGATGCTCATGCTCCCATTGTAGTTGGTTTTGGCTGTAGACACGGGTCAGCATGGGCATCCTGACCGGTCTGCAGCTACACATCCGCATACACAACAGACTGCAACACCATTTTTTTTTCTGTTTTAACACATTAACTTCAGGGACAATATGCTCACTTGCTGCCTAATATGTCCCACCCACTTCCATAGTTAATCTGGTTCAAAAAAGAAAAAAAAGTCTACCCAGTTCAACCAAAAAGCAAAAAACACGCACAAATAGAACACCTCTGTATACCCTATCCTGTACCCGCAATTGCGGGGGGAAAAAAGTTCCTTCACGATTCACTAAGAGGCAATCGAATATTCTCTGGATCATCTTTACCTTTAAATATTAGTATCCAGTTTTGATATACTTTAACGATTTGCAGACTTTGGGCGTGCTACACATGCCCAAAAAAGGTCATTGTACACAGATGTGTGTGGCACGCCCAGTCTCTCTGCTTGTCAGGACTCTCAGTAAACAACAGTTGATGAATCAAAGCTGGCATGGTTGTGTACACAGAAAAGGTGGCAGCTTCAAAAAAAAAAACTGACAGAGTTTATAAATAAGATCTTCTCAGGCACTTTAGATACAATGTTACATTTGTATCTTTCTTTCTGTTCATTCATCTGCAGATGAAAGGTATGATGTCCATTAAAGCAACTTAACAAGTAAAATTATTATTTTTTATTTTTTTTAACAAAATGTTCATTTGTTTAACTCTTTATTAACCCTTTCTTTACTCTCATCAGCCCTAAATTAACTCCTTATTCTACTTCTCCATTCAAATACATTTTTTTTCCTTTATTAATATGTATTATATTTGTTCATTAATATGGTTAAACCTTTACCATATATGAATACGTTTCACATTTAAAAAAAGTGCAGAATTTTCAATGCTTGTACCAGAATTAATAACATTTTCCTGCCATTAAAGCAGGATAAGTTAGTTACAGAATAAAAAGCACACTTTTTATATCTGCAGTAACACTATTTTTAAACGAAAAAAGTGAATTTTGTTAAATTTTGCTACGTTTTATGGTCTAAGGATTGAGGGGGAAAAAAAATTATTATTGCAAAGCAATATAATAGAAGAAAAGCCTTGTTTGTCCTTAAATGTGTTACCTTAACTTTGTCATTACTTATCGCTGTACAAACAGGTTCGTAGCAAAATGGTAAAAAAATGCTCTGGTTCATAGGAGGTGAACAGGTGAGGCGAAGTGGTTAAAATAAGATGGTTGCTAAACTGCAATCACTACTACACACTGTAGGTGGCGATGTTGTCCAGGGAGTGTAGCCATAAGAATAAAAACAACACCCCTCCCTTTCTTGAAAAGCCCTGGAAAGGCTCCTCAGCCCCCCCCCCCCCCTCTTCTTTTTGGGTCACTTCTAGAAGTTTATATGGCAGGCCTTCAGTCTCCGCTCATGACAAAGAAGAGGAATTCATAGAAGCACAGCTCTGGCCCATAGCTTCAGCCTTGTGGCCTGGTGAAAGCACTGCACGCTGAGCTCTGGATGGGGGAAGCAGCACACATCCTATTAATAAAAGTGTCAGCTGCTGGCGTCTCTGTTTGTACGCCAAGGCCACCCCACTACAGACAGCTGATAGTAAACACCAGAGAGAATAGTCCAGTGTTCAGTCTGTACTACAGCATACAAAGAGCATTGTCACAGCAGGCTTCCTCCGGGCCCTTACACCAAAAGGACTGATGGCCAATCCGCCTTGATATAGGGGCTTCAAATATGGTCCCTGGCATCACCAGGGGGGCTGTGCATAATGGAATGTGATGGCAATGCTACAGAAAGTTGTCAGAGCTGGCAGACATGACACAAGATATGGTCAGTGCCTGCAGACACGACACAAGAGATGATCAGAGACTGCAGACACGACACAAGGAGATGATCAGAGACTGCAGACACGACACAAGAGATGATCAGAGACTGTAGACACGATACAAGGAGATGATCAGAGACTGTAGACATGATACAAGGAGATGATCAGAGACTGCAGACACGACACAAGACATGGTCAGAGACTGCAGATACGACACAAGAGATGATCAGAGCCTGCTGACAGAACAAAACAAGGAGATGATCTAAGACAGCAGACACAAAACAAGAGATGATCTGAGACTGCAGACACGAAACGAGATGATCAGAGCCTGCAGACACAACACAAAATATGATCAGAGCCTGCAGACATGGCACAAGAGATGACTGCAATCTCTGACCATCTCTTGCATAATTTCTGCAGTCTCGGACCATCTCTTGCATCATGTCTGCAGTCTCGGACCATCTCTTGCATCATGTCTGCCGGCTCTGATCATCTTTGTGTCATGTCTGCAATCTCTGACCATATCTGCAGACACAACACAAGAGATAGTCAGAGTCTGCAGACATGATACAAGAGACTGCAGACATTACACAAGAAATGGTCAGAGCCGGCAGACATGATTCAAGAGATGGTCAGAGACCACAGACATGATACAGGAGATGGTCAGAGGCTGCAGACGTGATACAAGAGATGATCAGATACTGTAAGCATTGTACAGATAGTCAGAGACTGTGAATATTCTATGTAAGTTGTTGGGGACATGCTTCACAAGCCAGCTATAGACAGCTGCAAGCATATTACTTGAGACTGCCAGAGATTACTGCTATTGCCACCTATTTACAAATCAATGCTCCTACATTTGTTCTCTGTACAGTCCCCTTAAAGTGGTTGTATACCCTAAAATTCAACTTGCACCTACAGGTAAGCCTAGATTAAGGCTTACCTGTAGGTACAAGAAATATTGAAGTGTCCCGCGCGCATGCGCGGAGTGACGTCCTCGTCGCTCTGGCCAATCACAGCGCCGCAGCGGCGCTGTGATTGGCCGGAGCGGCGATACCCGGAAGGGTATCTGTTTAGAGATGGATGCGGCTGGAGGGGGAGAAGAACACGGCGTCGGGGGCCCCGATCTAAGGTAAGTGATGCATAATGAGCTAGTATACTAGTCATACTAGCTCATTATGACTTTGTCTTGCAGGTAGTTAACAAAAAATAATTTTTTAAATGGGTATACAACCGCTTTAAAAATCACTTGTGTCATGTGTAATATTTTCTTAGTAAGACTCATTATTAAAGGATTACAATGAAAAAAAAAATAAAACGCATAGTATAGAAAATGTAAGACAACGTAAAAGAAATAAACCAAACCATTTAATCATTAGATGTCAATCTAAGGAATATTTTTCCTTCTCTGGCTTTACTAGGCACCAAAACACAGACTACACCCAGGGGGTGCGTAGTAAGTGCCAAAAGGGTCATACTTGTCCCTAGGGTCACAGGCTGGGCACCAGAAACAAATCCCATCATACCCCTGCCTCTAGGAGTCATGCCTGCGACGGTCAGTGTTGCAATGTCTGATGGGATTTTTGGTTTCACCACAGCTGGAGTGCTGAAGTTGGCTACCCCTGACCTAGAGGATCCCAAAATCAGATAAACCAATAGAGGAGTTTCTAGGGAGAGCAGCTGTCCAATCCTATATATCTTAAAGATCAGATCACCGTTAACTATTATAACTTGATGCCACTTCTATTTCTTGGGGGCTCAGATGATGAGATCCCGACATCGGAGATGATCCCTGCAACCATTAAAGAGAAACTTTCATGAAAGCAAGATGGAAGCTGCCAGTGTTGACCCCCTTCATTTGAGAATGCTTGTTATCTTTTGTATCTAAACAAATCTGGAGATCACAGATGATGCAGGAGCACAACTGGGAGACCAGGACAAAGTGTTGTCACCTTATTACAGGAAGTCTGTGGGTGTCAGGATCACCAGGTATTTAGTGTAAGCTGCAGACTTAAATGACCTAAAATGACATTACCTGGTAAATCTTACATAGGATCATAGGGCTAGGGGTTTATTTAGCTTTCAACACTTAAAGGGTAAGCAAATCTAGCCACTGGACTGAAGAAAAATCACTTTTAGGGAGATCTGACTTTAAATTTAAAGTCAGATCTCCCTAACAGGGACAAGGCCAGCAACAGAAACCTGAAAAAGGGGGTCAGGCCTTCCCCACTCAAATTTTAGACATGGTTTATTGCCACTACACATTAAAGCAGAACTACTGTATACTCTCCTGTACTCCTCGAGTTCCCCCCCAGCGGCACCTTCTGCCCGATCCTCGAGTTCCCCCCCAGCGGCACCTTCTGCCCGGTCCTCGAGTTACAATGGCGGCACCTTCTGCCCAGTTCTAGAGTTCCCCCAGCAGCACCTTCTGCCCAGTTCTCGAGTTCCCCGGTGGCACTATCTGCCCAGTTCGGGTTTCCTGTGGCATCTTCGGGTTCCCCCCGGCGACACCTTCTGCCCAGTTCTCGAGTTCCCCTCCCGGCGGCACCTTCTGCCTATTTCGGGTTCCCCGGTGGCATCCTTGAGTTCCCCCCAGCGGTAACTTCTGCCCAGTCCTTCAGTTCCCCCGGCGGCACTATCTGCCCAGTTCGAGTTTCCCGGTGGCATCTTCGGTTTCCCCACGGTGGCACCTTCTGCCTAGTTTGAGATCCCCGGTGGCATCTTCGAGTTCCCCCCACGGCACCTTCTGCCCAGTTCTCGAGTCCCCCCCCCCGCGACACCTTCTTCCCAGTTCTCGAGTTCCCCAGTGGCATCTTCGAGCTTCGTGTCCCCCCCCCCCAGCAGCACCTTCTGCCTACTTTGAGCTTCCCCTGTGGCATCCTCGAGTTCCCCAGCGGTAACTTCTGCCCAAGCCTCAAGTTCCCCCAGCGGCACCTTCTGCCCTGTCCTTGAGTCCTCCTGGGGGCACCTTCTGCCCAGTCCTCGAGTATCCCTCGGCGACAACTTCTGCCCAGTCCTCGGGTTCCCCCAGGGGCACCTTCTGCCCAGTCCTCGAGTATCCCTCTGTGACAACTTCTGCCCAGTCCTCGGGTTCCCCCAGGGGCACCTTCTGCCCAGTCCTCGAGTTTTCCTCTGTGACAACTTCTGCCCAGTCCTCGAGTATCCCTGGCGACAACTTCTGCCCAGTCCTCGAGTATCCCTCTGCGACAACTTCTGCCCAGTCCTCGAGTATCCCTGGCGGCACCTTCTGCCCAGTCCTCGAGTATCCCTCTGCGACAACTTTTGCCCAGTCCTCGAGTATCCCTCTGCGACAACTTCTGCCCAGTCCTCGAGTATCCCTCTGCGACAACTTCTGCCCAGTCCTCGAGTATCCCTGGCGGCACCTTCTGCCCAGTCCTCGAGTATCCCTCTGTGACAACTTCTGCCCAGTCCTCGAGTATCCCTCTGCGACAACTTCTGCCCAGTCCTCGAGTATCCCTCTGCGACAACTTCTGCCCAGTCCTCGAGTATCCCTGGCGGCACCTTCTGCCCAGTCCTCGAGTATCCCTCTGCGACAACTTCTGCCCAGTCCTCGAGTATCCCTCTGCGACAACTTCTGCCCAGTCCTCGAGTATCCCTCTGCGACAACTTCTGCCCAGTCCTCGAGTATCCCTCTGCGACAACTTCTGCCCAGTCCTCGAGTATCCCTGGTCCTCGAGTTTCATCAGCAGCATCTTCTACCAAGCTTCTTCAGGTTTAGCATCTTTGGCCATCTTGATCGGCCTGGGATAGTGCAACTATATAGATTTTCATTCATTTATTTTTTAATTTACACACACAAAATATAAAAAAAAAAAATAGAAACACATAAGAACATCGCACATTTATTTGACATTCCTCTACATATGAGGAAAGCGACCTGGTGTGGATAAAGGAATCAGTTCTGAGATGCAGTCTCTATGAACGCAGACATCCATGACACAACAAACCAGGTTTCAAGGCTCTCAAACACTGGTATAAGCACTGTCACCTGTGGTTTGTACACACATGACAGGTTCACTTTAAGAAAATACCAGTGTGGTGTTTAGGGTTTGTTAGTACATCCATTTACCGATCGTGACCTTGTAACTAAGTGTGCGAAGACGTGACCTCTCCCAGCGCAATACTGATGATCTTTCTTTGTTTTTCCTGTGTGCAACGACAAGGTCTGATAGCGTCTATGACAGCAGCTCTTTTCCTGGATACCCCCTAGTGGAGGAAGTAGGAATAGGATGGCTTTGTGCTCCGAAACATCCTGGAAAACTGCTAAAGCAACCGCCACCAGACTAATCTTATAAGATTATATGGGCATTGCATGTATTCTAGACATTCTTTGTGTAGACATCCAAAAGACCTGAGACTGCTACTGGGTGCTGCCATCATGGATGAGATGTCAGCAGCACTACAGCTGTCACCGTATAGCAGGGATAGGCAACATCGGCACTTTAGCTGTGGCGAAACTACAAATCCCATCTTGCCTCTTGTTCTGTTTTATGTGCCATTTTATGCACCGACACACCTCCATAGACCCAGTTTGTCCAGACAGTGCGATTACTTGCTGACCTCGCATCATCCACAGGCAGCTTAACTCTTCAATAAGACAGAAGTTGAATCCAATAATACTTCAGATAACTGCAGTACAGAGGATGTTTTTCCTGTATTTTGAAGTGCAAGTACAATGACTTTCCTAAGTTCTGTCCCTGCAAAGTACTAACACTGACTGAGGGAACATGGAAGAAACAGCGAATGTCTAGCTAGGACTGAATTAACTAGCACTGTGTCATTGTGACATCACCGACCTGCGTCTCCACCTCATCCATCATGGAATTCTTTCATTTATTCAGAAGATGCAAAACTTTCTCTGAATGGCACCCAGGCTGAGCAAGCGACTTCCTGCGTTTATAATGCAGCTGCTCGGAATGGGACCCAGAAGACAGCAGAGAACACAGTAGTAATGGTATCTATTAACAACTTGTCGGCCGCTGCACGGCGATATACGTCGGCGCAATGGCAGCGGCGGGCAAATAGGCGTACCTGTACGTCCTCTTTAATTAGAGGGGCTAGCGGGCACGCGCCCGCCGGGTACAGTGTGATCGTGCGCGCATGACTGGGGGTATCGATGTCCGCTGGTCTCCCATCGATCGCGTCACAGAGCTGCAGAACGGGGAAGTGCCTATGTGAACAAAGCAGTTCCCCGTTCTGCCTAGTGACATGTCAGAGATCACCGATCCCTGTCATCGGGAGCAGTGATCGCTGTCATGTGACTTGAAGCCCATCCCCCCCACAGTTAGAATCACTCCCTAGGACACACTTAACCCCTTGATCGCCCCCTAGTGGTTAACCCCTTCCCTGCCAGTGTCATTTACACAGTAATCAGTGCAATTTTTTTATAGCACTGATCGCTGTATAAGGGCCGGTTCACACTGCTGCGTGGTGCAAAAATCACATGTGATTCGCACCGCACTGCAGCCCAAATGCGATTCGATTTCAGCCACATAGCATAGACGGATTTCAAAATACTAAAATTTCACTATATAAGCTGAGTTTACTGTTAAAAATAAGTGTCCAATGCAAGACTCCGGTGGGTGTAACAAGATGTCTGCTTGCCGCCTTCTCACTGTATCCTTACTGTGGACGAGTGCGGGGTGTAGCAAGATGGTGGCAACGGAAGGTCACTTCTGTTACAAATTCTGACGGGTCGCATAATCTGACGAAACACCGGTGTTCTGTCAGATAGTGTCCGCCTATCGTATAGTGTCCGGGCCGTACGGAGGACAAGGAGATTCGGAAAATCTCCGAAGATAAACGGCGCCTGCGCCGTGAGTCGAGGTGCAAGCCCCACCATCCATGTGGACATAGGGCTGCACAAAGTTAGAGGGCCCCTCGCGGGCTCGCTTTGCTTGCCACACTTCGGGCACGGCCTCGCTGCGCTCGGCTCTTTTTTATTCTAACTCTATGTCCACTTGGATGGTGGGGCTTGAACCTGGACTCACGGCGCAGGCGCCGTTCATCTTTGGCTATTTTCGGAATCTGCTTGTCCTGTGTACTGCGCATGCCTAGTCATGTCTGTGAATGTTGGAGTTTTACAATGCCTCATGGGACGTGTAGTTCTGCAACAGCTGGAGGGCTGTAGTTTGAGGATCCCTGACATAGACTATATTGCCAAAAGTATTGGGACACCTGCCTTTACACTCACATGAACTTTAATGGCATCCCAGTCTTAGTCCATAGGGTTCAAAATTGAGTTGGCCCACCTTTTACAGCTATAACAGCTTCAACTCTTCTGGGAAGGCAGTCCACAAGGTTTAGGAGTGTGTCTATGGGAATGTTTGACCAGAAGCACATTTGTGAGGTGAGGCACTGATGTTGGATGAGAAGGCCTGGCTCGCAGTCGAATTCATCCCAAATGTGAGGTCAGGACTCTGTGCAGGCCAGTCAAGTTCCTTCACCCAAAACTCGCTCATCCATGTCTTTATGGACCCTGCTTTGTGCACTGGTGTGGAGTCATATTGGAACAGGAAGGGGCCATCCCCAAACTGTTCCCACAAAGTTGGGAACATTAAAAATTGTTCAAAATGTCTTGGTATGCTGATGCCTTAAAGTCCACCCTAACACTAAAATTGCTGCATCTATCTCAATCTAAGAATAACCCATCTAACCCTGTAAATAAGGAATTGCTATACATACCTTTTATGAAGCCGCTCTGGTCGGTCTCCAGCGGCGGAATCTCTGCAGAGAAGACAGCCGACAATGGCTGTGAAATAAATTGGAAGTGACGCAACCCATAGACTTACTGTGGGGCTTCAATTGTCGACTGCCTCTTCTGCACACTGCCTCCACAGCAAAGCTGTTGCTCGCAGTTCAGTGTGGGACCAGAGCGGCTTCAGAAAAGAGGTATGTATAGCGATTTCTTCTCTACAGGGCTAGATAGGTTAGTCTTAGATCGTGGTTGCCAGAGATTTTAGTGTTAGGGTGGACTTCCTATTTAAGAGTTCCCTTCACTGGAACTAAGGGGCCAAGCCCAACCCTTTGAGAAACAACCCCACACCATAATCCCCCCTCCACCAAATGATTTGGACCAGTGCACAAAGCAAGGTCCATAAATGACATAGAGGAGCGCGTTTTGGGTGGAGGAACTTGACTGGCCTGCAGACTCCTGACCTCAACCCGATAGAACACCTTTGGAATGAATTCGAGCGGAGACTGTGAGCCGGGCCTAGTCCTCCAAAAATCAGTGCCGGACCACCCAAATGTGCTTCTGGAAGAATAGTCAAACATTCCCATAGACCATAGGTGCTCAACCTCTGTACCTCCAGCTGTTGGGGAATTACAAGTCCCATGAGGCATTGCAAGGCTTATAGTTACAAGCATGACTCCCAAAAGGCAGAGGTACCACAGGGCTTGTAATTCCGCAACAGCTGGAGGGCCACAGGTTGAGCACCCATGCCATAGACACTCCTAAGCCTTGTGGACAGCCTTCCCAGAAGAGTTGAAGCTGCAAAGGGTGGGCCAACTCAATATTGAACCCTACGGACTAGGATGCCATTAAAGTTCATGTGCGTGTAAAGGCAGGCGTCCCAGTACTTTTGGCAATATAGTGTAACTGAATTAATTGAGGAGTTTTACATGATCCTGAGGTTTAGTACAGACTAACTGAACTTTCGTACAAAAAAGTCAGTTATCTGTGATGTCACATGAAAAGTACATAGCTGACAAAACCATGCCTTTCTTGTCATTGGAGTTGTACACGATGACAGGTCCTCGTCAGGACCTCACATTTCTGTGTGGACGCCACACCGTGTACACATCTTCATGTAAACAAACACTGCGCCATCTGCTGGTAGGAATCTGCAGAGGTCACATCACACTCTAGGATCTGACATCTGTTATTGCTCCTATTGATATTCAAGCTGCAGGGCTCAACAGCCACTAACCGGGGGACCCAACATGGGAGACGTTTGTTTTTCTATCATGTTTAAGGATTCCTCCATTCTGCCAAGAGCACCAATCAATTCAGTAGGATTGCGAAATCCATTTCATACCCCAAAACCTTTTTACAGTAAATTATCCCACAGCTTCTCATAAATAGAAATTCCTAAATACAGTACGATCTGATAGCTAGTGTTTGAATGTCAGTCTGGAATCCTCCATTATTAAAGGGATTGCCAGAGCTGGGCCAAGGGATGGGCAGAGGGGGCATCTGCGTTGGGCTCTTCATCAGGAAGGGGGCACACAAAGGGCTGGACCTGCACCCTATGCTGCTGAAGTAGTTCACAAATCATTGTGCCTTGGGTGGTAAAGGACCTTGTCCCAGAACTAGGGTATATTAAAGGGGAAGTAGGGGAGCCGCCACTGCTGGTTTCAGGATGTCTAGGGATAGCGGCTGGAGTGCAGAGGTTGTCTAGCCCTGCAAAAGGAAAAGGTAGAGAGGCAACAACTGGAGTGCAGAGGTTGTCTAGCCCTGCATTAGGACAATGTAGAGGGTAAATGACTGGAGTGCAGAGGTTGCCTAGCCCTGTAACAGGACAATGTAGAGAGGCAATGGTTGGAGTGCTTAGGTTGTCTAGCCCTGTAACAGGACAATGTAGAGAGGCAATGGTTGGAGTGCTTAGGTTGTCTAGCCCTGCAACAGGACAATGTAGAGAGGCAATGGTTGGAGTGCAAAGGTTGTCTAGCCCTGCAATAGGAGACAACGTAAAGAGGCAACGGCTGGACTGCAGAGGCTGTCTAGCCCTGTGATAGAACAATGTAGAAGGGCAACGGCTGGAGTGCAGAGGCTGCCTAGCCCTGTGATAGAACAATGTAGAAGGGCAACGGCTGGAGTGCAGAGGCTGTCTAGCCCTGCAATAAGACAATGTAGAGGGACATTTAGAGGAATACAAAATTAATAAACATTGCTGCTTGCAACCCCCCTACTTTCACCTACCAACGACAACAGCCAGTTGGTGTTTATCGTTATTAGAGACTGCAGTCTTCATCATCCAAACCCTTTTTGTTTGGCAACAGAGAGCGAAGAGATTGGGCAGCCACAAGCATTGTGCAGCAGCCTAGGTAACAAACTATATGGCTGTATGGTTTATATACCTTTGACTTGCCTTATAATTATTTTCTTTGAATACATCACAAAGGGTGAATAAAATTCAGGTACACTGGGTTATGCTGCTGTCTTCAGGAGATTAGCAAAATAAGCTGTCAGTATTTATTATTTTATTTTAGGTTATATAGCGCTGTCAATATACACAGCGCTTTACATATACATTGTACATTCACATCAGTCCCTACCCTCAGGGAGCTTACAATCTAAGGTCCCCAACTCACATTCATACATACTAGGGACAATTTAGACAGGATCCAATTAACCCACCAGCATGTCTTTGGAGTGTGGGAAGAAACCGGAGTACCCAGAGGAAACCCACGCAGGCACAGGGAGAACATGCAAACTCCAGGCAGGTAGTGTCTTGGTTGGGATTCGAACCAGCGACCCTTCTCACTGCTAGGCAAAAGCGCCATCAACTACACCACTGTAGGTATGGATAATGAGAACACAGGGGGGGCCTGTATTTCTTATTCCACTCCAAAGAAAGGATTTTATGGCAAATCAAAAAAACTGTTTTTGTACATAAAAGGGAGACGGGGGTGAAGTAATTTGGGTACATAAGGATGTCCAAAACCAGACCAACTATGGGGTAGGTTATGCAGCAAACATAACGCTAACAGGCCCTCAAGTAACCACAAGTTAACAAAAGAAAGGCTCAATAGAGAGAAGAGAGAGTCAAGTCTGACAGGGCTGGAATGTGACATTTTTCCCAAACTAAAATCTGATTCACTTCTCTTTGAGCTGCAAGACTGCTTGTTCTTTGCTTTGCATTGCTTTAAAATCAGGAGATGAGCTTCCCCCAGCAACAAATGCCTTGAACTGAAGAGTTTCCCAGAATTCCTCCTCAGCTGGACAGGCTGGTATCCAGAGCTGGGCTTGTGTACCATCAGGCAAGGACAACCCTGTTCTTGGGGGTCAGGAAGATGGGATGGTCCACAGACTGATGGAATGATCCAGAGACTGAGACTCTTTATGCCATACATCCAGAATGTTAAGTCTGGAGTGAAACTGAGCATATGGGATTGCTTTGAAAGTAGCCGCCATTAAGCCCAGAACCATCATGCAAAAGCTCCTGGACTGCAGAGTCTGAACCTGGAAGCAGAGAGCGTGGAGTTTTCCCTTGCGATGGAAAGCCTTGGGCCAGTATCAGGGCAAGGCCTAAAATACTCCAAGCAGCAAAATGGTTCCGGCTCAGGATCTTTTCGAACCTCTGTAGAGTAGAATAGTTTACCAGACATTGGCTGATAAAGTCTGCGCTAACTGTTCCCTTAGAAGAAGGTGGACCAAGTATCCAACTATGCAGATGCAGAAGAAAAGCAAGTACAGGTCTAGCATCGTGGTGAAGGCCCAAGGTGCAGTGAAAAGACCATATTGAAGGACATCAAGTGGATAATGTGTGCCCACTGCAAAACACAGGTAGCATTGAGTGATGGAAAGTTAGGGACATGCAAATAGGCATCATTGGAGTACTGAGTCCAGAAGGTCTCTTGGATGGAGGAAAGTAACAATTGACATGGCAGAGTCCATGTGGAATTTTTGTATCCAAAAAAGGTAGGTGTTGAAAACTTTCAGATCCAGTATGAGGTATCCCTTCTGCTTTAGAAATGGTGAACTGGGTTTGAGTAGAAATGCTGGAATCCTTTTCCTCATCCAGAACAATGGCAATAACCATTTGGGAGAGGAACTTGCGGCAGAGCAGCATGAAGGTGTGCTAGTCTTTGCGGGGACGATGACAGGTTTGACAACATTAATCAGGGGGGGAGGAGGCATAGATTAAAATCCTAGTTTGTATCCCCTGGATACCGAATTCTTGACCCAAGTGTCTGAATGGTCCTGGGAACAGGTGACTGTGCGGATGATTTATCCATGGGTTTGGAGAACTTGGAAGCCCAAGACCTAAGCCTGGTACACACAGGCTGTTTTTTTTTTTTATTCAACCCAGCAGGCTGAATGAAAAAAAAAAAAAACACTAACTATGCGATGTTAGTTCATCGATCTCCCTGCTGAGCTATTGTGTTTGGACAAGGGGACTGCCCTTCCGCCAGAACACACCGGTCAGCGCTTTTAGCCATTGGCAGCAAGCGGTGATCGGATGGCAAATCGGCTGCTAGATTTCCAGCATGCCTGTTCAACAGAAGCCAGACGTTCGGTCAGAATACTATCAGACAGGCTGCTGTACACACTGGCCGAATGTTGGCTGGTTTTGGTTGAACCGGCCAATATTCAGCCCGTGTGTACCAGCCTTTATGGCTGAACTTAGTCCCAGGCTTTGCCTGGGACGCCGGAGAGAAAAAACTCGTTATGCCGCGTACACACAATCAGAATTCTCATCGGAAAAAGCTCTGATGGTTTTCCCGACGGAATTCCGCTCAAACTGTCTTGCCTACTCACGGTCACACCAAATTCCAACCGTCAAGAACGTGGTGACGTACAACACTACGGCGAGCCGAGAAAAAATTAAGTTTAATGCTTCCGAGCATGCGTTGAATTGTTTCCGAGCATGCATAGGAATTTTGCACGTCGGAATTGCTAACCTTTTCCGTCGGAAAAATTGAGAACATACTCTCAAATTTTTGCTGGCGGGAATTCGGCCAGCAAAATTCTGATGGAGCCGAAATTCCGATCGTGTGTACGGGGCATTAGCCTCAGAGGCTGGCGGGAATTCGGCCAGCAAAATTCTGATGGAGCATACACACGGTCGCATTTTCCGATGAAAAGCTCTCATCGGTCTTTTGCTGGCCGAAATTCCGATCGTGTACTGGGCATTAGCCTCAGAGGCTGAAGGTTTCCCATTAGCCTTCTTTTGCTGGGCAAAAGGATATTCCTTCCTCCCGTGATGTCCTTGATACAGTTGTTCAGGGATTCACCAACTAGGCACTCTCAAAGAAAGAGCATACGCAAAAGGAATTTGTTTTGCACAGATGCCAATGCAAAATCTGGGCCTTACTTTCTGTTACAAAACATAACACAAATATCTAATATCTCTTCATAAATGTAGATCAAAATTGCAATACAAAAATAATAATAAAAAAAAAAAACAACATCCACAAATACATGTACATCATTTATGCTGTGAAATGGTTGAGTCTATAAACTATAGTATTATAGTATATACAGTATTTTTTTTTTAATGTATGAACCTCAATGTTCTGACTGCATTTATTGAAGCCCTAAAATGCCAGAAGAACAAACACCCCTGAAAAATTACCACTTTTAGAATTACACCCCAAAACACACACACATTCATACTCGGGAGGAATAGAAGTGTGTATCATGTGTGTGAGCCTTCCACTGCATAGACACATTGAGGGACCCAAATTCCAATGAGCACTTACAGGCTTCCTTAATAAAAAAAAATAATAATAATTGTCTTACAATTCCCGTACGATGATGTTGATTTTCGCTGTTCTATAGCACAGTATGAATAAAGAAAACAGGCCGCTGCACGCCACAGTCTGCTTTTGTTATCAGAATGACCTTTGCAGGCCGCTATACGAGTGGGCCCTACTGGATTTATTCTGTAGACCCCAGGCTCTGTTTGAATTCAGTAATGTATCCAGATCATTAGTAAATGACTACCATGGCTTTTTTGTGATCAGTAACAATACAATCAGCAGGTAACAAATGCGCTGCGCTATGGGGGTGCATCATATTTTGGACATATCTATTGTTCGGTGGACACACTCATAACTAGACATGTTTTGAGGACCCCAAGCTCAGCTCTGTGCTCATTGCATTAGTCTCTTTCTTTAGGAAATATAATCATCACAATACTGAAAGCAAAAAAAAAAAAAAGAAGTGGTGGTTGTCACAGAGCATGTCCTTGCCGCCGAACAATCCTTCTCATTGTGATTTCAGTAGCAGAGTTTTTAGAGAATGAAAAAAAGTTGGCTAAACGGTCATGATCCCCATTCTGTACGGAAACACAGTAAGGTTTGCCAAGCAGCAAATGTAGAATCATTCAGCTTTTCTGTAATACAGACTTCCAGTACTACTGCTGAGAATGCATTGCTCAAAGCTGGTTTGACCAGACAATGCTTTTGGATAAAATCCTACATCCTCCAGGAGCCATTGTGAAAAGAAGGAGAGAGCTGGCAGTTGTGGACATCCAGTGTTTACCGCTTGTGATTGGTTTACATTGATCATATGATGCAGAGCCACTCTGATTGGCTCTTGAGTTTTTTTCCCTGTGATTCGCCCTGTCTAATAACAGCCTGATCACCGGTATTTTGAACCCACCTGGTGCGCACATTATTTATTTATTTGTTTATTACAGGATTTATATAACGCCAACAGTTTACGCAGCGCTTTACAATATAAAAAAGGGAGACAATACAGTTATAATACAATAAAATACAAGAGGATTAAGGGGGCCCTGCTCAGAAGAGCTTACAATCTAATAGGGTGGGAAAGGTGATACAAAACGTTGTAACTGTGGGGAATGAGCTACCTACATTACAAACAAGGCCATTTATAAAATGTCCTCTCGGAATGGAAGGTGCCTCAAAGAAACATTTTTTGTTTATATACAGTGGATTGCAAAAGTATTCACCCCCTTGGCATTTTTCGTGTTTTGTTGCCTCACAACCTGGAATTAACACGGATTGTTTTAGGATTTGCATCATTTAAGTTACAAAACAACTTTGAAGATGTTTTGTTTTGTTTTTTTATTGTGAAACAAACAACAAAATAGGACAAAATAGCAGTGCATAACTATTCACCCCCCTAAAGTCAATACTTTGTAGAGCCACCTTTTGTGGCTATCACAGCTCCAAGTTGCTTTGGATAAGTCTCTATGAGCTTGGCAACTCCTTACCTCTGGGATTTTTGCCAATTCCTCTGCTCCAGCTCCTTCAAGTTGGTTGGTTTGTGCTTGTGAACAGCAATCTTTAAGTCTGACCACAGATTTTCTATTGGATTGAGGTCTGGGCTTTGACTAGGCCATTCCAACACATTTACATGTTTCCCCTTAAACCACTCAAGAGTTGCTTTAGCAGTGTGTTTGGGGTCATTGTCCTGCTGGAAGGTGAACCTCCCTCCTAGCCTCAAATCACACACAGAGTGGTGCAGGTTTTGCTCAAGAATATCCCTGTATTTAGCACAATCCATCTTTCCCTCAACTGACCAGTTTCCCAGTCCCGACTGCTGAAAAACATCCCCACAGCATGATGCTGCCACCACCATGTTTCACTGTGGGGATGGTGTTCTTTGGGTGGTGTGATGTGTTGGGTTTGCGCCAGACATGGCGTTTTCTTTGATAACCAAAAAGTTACCTCAGGTCTCTGTGCTGCCTCTTTTCCCGGTCCGTGAGTTTTGGTGTGCGGCCGTCTCTTGGCAGGTTTGCTGTTGTGCCATGTTCTTTCCATTTGGTTATGATAGATTTGATGGTGCTCCTAGGGATCATCAAATATTTGGATATTTTTTTATAACCTAACCCTGACTTGTACTTCCCAACAACATTTTCCTTTACTTGTTTGGAGAGTTCCTTGGTCTTCATGGCAGTGTTTGGTTAGTGGTGCCTCTTGCTTAGGTGTTGCAGCCTCTGGGGCCTTTCAAAAAGGTGTGTATATGTAATGACAGATCATGTGACACTTAAATTGCACACAGGTGGATATCATTTCACTAATTATGTGACTTCTGAAGGTAATTGGTTGCACCAGAGCTTTTTATGGGCTTCATAAAAAGGGGCGAATACATACGCACATGCCAATTATCATTTTTTTTTTTTTTTCTGAAAAATAGTTTTATGTATATATTTTTCTAATTTTACTTCACCGACTTAAACTATTGTGTTCTGATCCATCACATATAATTCAGATAAAAAAAAAAAAAAACATTGAACTAAAGGCTGTAATGTAACAAAATGGGTAAAAAGCCAAGGGGGGGGGGGGGGGGTTGAATACTTTTGCAAGGCTGTAGGTGTAATTATATATATATATATATATATATATATATATATAACACACACACACACACACACACATATATGCACACACAGTATCTCACAAATGTGAGTACACTCCTCACATTTTTGGAAATATATTTTATTATATCTTTTCATGTAACAACACTGAGGAAATGACACTTTGCTACAATGTAAAGTAGTGAGTGTACAGCTTGTATGACAGTGTAAATTTGCTGTCCCCTCAGAATAACTCAACACACAGCCATTAATGTCTAAACCGCTGGTAACAAAAGTGAGTACACCCCTAAGTGAAAATGTCCAAATTGGGCCCGAAGTGTCAATATTTTGTGTGGCCACCATTATTTTCCAGCACTGCCTTAACCCTGTTGGGCATGGAGTTCACCAGAGCTTCACAGGTTGCCACTGGAGTCCTCTTCCCCTCCTCCATGATGACATCACAGAGCTGGTGGATGTTAGAGACCTTGCGCTCCTCCACCTACAGTTTGAGGATACCCCACAGATGCTTAATAGGGTTTAGGTCTGGAGACATGCTTGGCCAGTCCATCGCCTTTACCCTCAGCTTCCATAGTAAGGCAGTGGTCGTCTTGGAGGTGTGTTTGGAGTTGTTATGTTGGAATACCGCCCTGCGGCCCAGTCTCCGAAGGGAGGGGATCATGCTCTGCTTCGGTATGTCAGTCACAGTACATGTTGGTATTCATGGTTCCCTCAATGAACTGTAGCTCCCCAGTGTCGGCAGCACTCATGCAGCCCTAGACCATGACACTCCCACCACCATGCTAACCCTTTCACAGCCAAAGCCGTTTTTTCCTTTGTATGTTTAAAAAAATAATTGTAGGCCTAAAGATTAGATAAAATCCCCAAACATTATATATTTTTTTCAAAGCAAGATCCCTAGAGAATAAAATTGTGGTAACTCCAATTTTTTATTTCACACGATATTATAGCAAAGACCTAGGAAACACAAAATTTCAGTAAAAACACATTAAAAGTTATTTTAGTGGGCCCCTAATGTCTGGGGGAACGGTCACTGAGCACGCAGAAGTGACGCCACATGTCAAGCCCTGTCTTAAACAGTGGCGGCTGGTGCTCAAAATTTTTGGGGGGGCGCAAATAAACTGAAAAATTCTGGAAAAAAAAGCCCATCAAATGCAGCCACTGTACCAAACGCAGCCACTGTGCCCATCAAAACGCAGCCACTGTGCCCATCAAAACGCAGCCACTGTGCCCATCAAAACGCAGCCACATTGCCCCTTTAAAACACAGCCACATTGCCCATCTAAAACAGTCCCTGCAAAGAAGCTGCCACTGTGCCCCCGCCCTGCACTTACCTTGTCTCGGCGGCATCGTGTCCTCCATTCCCTCTCCTGCCCGCTCCTCCTCTCATCCTCTGCTATGATTGGACGCCTGATAGGCGCCCAATCACAGCGCCTGTCGTTTCAGCCAATCAGGGCACAGGTAACACAGACCTGTGCCCTGATTGGCTAAGGGGCCGTACAATGTTAGCAAACCGAATTCCTTCGGTTTGCTAACATACTGCTGCTGAGTGACAAGGAACGCACAGCGTTGCGCCCGCTTGTCACCTTTTTGGACGCCTATTAGCGCCTACGGCGCTAATCAGGTGTTTCCAAAAAACACCCCCACCGCTGTAATTCAGGCGCCTGGTGACCGAAAAGGGGCCGGACACCTGAATAGGGGGTGTCAGCAGCGACCATAGATAGATTCATGCAATGCATGAATCTATCTATGGAGTATCGAGAGTGACAGGAGAGGGGAGGCGGCGCTCCTGCGCCCTTTATGGACGCACCGCCCCTGGTCTTAAAGTATAACTAAAGGCAAAACTTTTTTAGTTTTTTTTTGTTTTGGATAGAGTAGAGAGAAATTAGAACCCCTGTCAGTTTTTATTGCTGTCTGTGCTCCGGTTTAGAAGATTCTCCCCATTTATTTGTCCTGTTTACTATTATAATAATTTCAAATTTTGGGTTGTCCCCAGAAAAGTAAGAGAGAGAGGAAATCTTTCAGTGGGGACACTAGTTCTGGTGACCTGGGGGTCCCTAAGGAATTCCCTGAATTTTCAGGGGATTTCCTCTCACTTCTTGTTTGGGACAGGAAATTAATGGAAAGCCCCACAATGAGACATCGATGGGGGGGTGGGACAGGGGTTGTAAACTACTCTACTCTATCCAAAATGAAAGAAAAAAATAAATAAATGATCATAGTTATACTATAATATGTAATACAAGCCATCAGTACTTTGATCTTAGTGTGCTGCGCTATCAGTCCGATGACACACAGTGGAGGGGTGGACACATTGCTGTGTTTTCAAGATAAACATTGCATCAAAACCAGAGGAGATAAGCCTAATGTCTAATCTATAGCTTCCAGTGAGCAGTAGGCCCTACAACAATATCTGCCCATATAGTACATGGCTCTGTATAGCCATCTTAATGGGCACTGCAATTGAGCATACGTACAGTTGAGCATAGACAGAAATTTTTACCATAAGATGCTGGAGAATTATGGGTAGCCAAAGTAGTTTCAAAGATAATGTGGAAAAGATGTGCTGATGAATGACTGGCACATACACAGAATAAATATTGCCGTCTATGGTTTGCTGAGGTCTCTTTTAGGCCCCTTTCACACTGGGGCGTTTTTCAGGCGGTACAGCGCTAAAAATAGCGCCTGTATACCGCCTGAAAAAATCCAGCCCCATTCACTCCAGTGTGAAAGCCGGCGGGCTTTCACACTGGAGTGGTGCGCTAGCAGGACGGTAAAAAAAAATCCTGCTAGCAGCATCTTTGGAGCGGTATAGGAGCGGTGTATTCACGCTACGGCCGCTCGCGGGGGGTAAAACCGCACCGTGAGTGGCCGAATACCGCGGCTAAAACGACGGTAAAGCAGCGCTAAATATAGCGCTGCTTTACCGTCACCGCGGCTCCCGCCCCAGTGTGAAAGGGGCCTTAATGTATTATGATGGGGCAAGAAATCCGTCCAGGCAACCATTTGCCGTTATAGCAAAAAGGATCACATCCAGATTAGAAGCCATTGGAAAGCAAGGTTGCCACCTTTTCTTGAAGTCAAAACCGAACACTAAGTGGCACAAGGCAATTTTTTTTGCTGTAAAACACTATAGGATTATAAAAGACCTGGGACATATTTGGGTGCCCAAGGAGAGTAGTAATGCGGCGAACAGTGGGTGTGGCCAAATTGCTCTTGCTGGCATCATCGCCCCACCCTTCAGTGATGCTAAGCCTGCCCCCAAACAGCTGCCCGCATCTCCCAGACAGCAACAGATTTGTGTGTGACCATCTTGGTTACTTGGGGAGCCACAGCCCAGCCTGAATAATGTATCCGGGTGGACTGAAAACTGGACACATGATTCAAAACCTGGGTGAATCCTGGACAGGTGGCAACACTAGTGGAAAGCTAGGCCTGCCCTGGAATTAGTACCGCTTCCAGATCACAGCCAATGTAGATGGAGGTTATGAATAACAGACACTGGATCCCTAATTAGTATAATTATATAGTAAAGGGGAGGGCCAGCTGAAAGTGTTTTTTTTTATTTTTTTTTTTAAAGTCAGCAGCTGTAGCTGCTGACTTTTAATAAGCACACTTACCTGTCCAGGGCGCCCGCGATGTCGGCCCCCCGAGGCCGACCCATCCCTCGGCTCTCGGGGGCCCGGCGCCGCCATTCTATCTAAGGGAAACAGGCAGTGGAGCCTTGCGGCTTCACTGCCCGTTTCCTGTGGCGCAGCGCTTTGTGAATGGGGCGCGCTGTGTTCTGGGACACACAATTCCCAGAACACACTGCGCCCCATTACCCAGAAGACAACGCAAGGAGGAGAGAAGACTGAAGATCACTGAGGAGTAGGAAGAGGCAGATTAGGACGATCTGCCTAGCAACAGGCATTTCTGGTAAGTTTATAAAAAAAAAAAAAAATAAATAAAAAAAAAAAAATTTTTTTTTTCAGATTTTTTGCAACATTTTAATGTAGCTTTGTTTTTCAGGGTGGCCCTTCACTTAAGTAAAAAACAATCTGTAGAGTGCAATCTTGGGTCAGGCAGCTCTTACAGGTAAGGGCCTCTAACAGCACCTTGAGCAAGAAATAGCAAAAGAGAGCTTATAGTAAGGATTCCATTCTCCTGGATGTTTTTCTTCCATACCTTATTTCACATTTTGCATTGTAAATGTTTCATCATTAAACAGCTTATGATACAAGATTATCAGAGACTGACAGCTGTGACCTGTGAATCACTGTGGCCTGTCTGCTTAATTCTAACATGCTTGAGTGAGTTCCAATCAGAGGAATTTTTGCAGCATGAAAATCCAGACTGCTAAAGTCATGTGACAGCCACGTGACCCATTCTGATTGTAGGAATAGCATTAGCATCATTGTGCCCAACATACACACACTACCCTGCACATGTCTGCCATGAGGATCAAGAGTGATGTTACAAACCAAGAAGGTCCAGTGTAACATTCTGGTGCGGTTCTACAATTGCCCACCCTTCTACCAAAACCAGTGATGTGCCACATCCTGTGCTACAACACAATCTGAAATAAATCTCAGATATGGGACTCAATTGTCAGCAAAGAACTACTCACTTTATTTAGTGCTTTGGCTGGAGTGGGCCTTTAAAAGGGTAACTCCACTTTCATGGGAGGAGAAAAAAATAGCGAATAAATGTAGCGCCGACACTTGTCTAAGAGTTCTGGGGGTAATTGTACAGGTTTTTGCTTTGGCATCAGTTTGGCTGGGCTGTACTGAGGTTCTGCCTGGTCATGGGTGCAGCGAGGCATCTGTGACAGGCTGAGAACCAGGCCTGGTTGGACGTGTTAGGTACCAATCTTTCCCGGAGCCAATCAGTGGGCACGTCTGGCCCTGCTGCATAGTCTGGGAAGGGGTATTTAAGATGCTAAAGTCTCGTGTTCAGGTTCGGCTGATGCTTCGATTCCTGGTTCCGGTCCGGACCAACCCCGTGAGGGGTCCTGGACCCAGGAGTGTCTGCCATCTGGTCACCCTGACCAGCCCCAGAGGCCCTCATGGTCTGGGGTGGGGATCCGTCCGTTCCCGAGCCTCGGAACTGGCTAGTTCGAGGCCCAGTAACTAAAAGGAGGATTTGGAGGCGTCCCGATGTGCTCTCAGTATTGAAGGGACACGGCAACTCGTACAAGTGACCAAGGGAGGACTCTTCGGAGGAGGGCCAAGAAGCTGGCTGCTCGGTAAGAGCCCGGGAGCTGAGTTGTATGGACACTAAAGAATCTACACTTTCTCAGTATCGCCAAGAAGGCTGAGAGATCCAGGTACTGTGAAAAAGGTTCCTACTTATCTTCAGTTACAATCTAGTATGTGGCAGAGACTTTGCAAACTTTCCAGATCACATGTTGGCTGCTAAATCTGTGGTTAGAGGTTTATCCAGCAGTGAAGCGCCCAGTTGCGAGTGGCTACTCTCTGGGCCAACTAAGAGACTGATGATGTCAGCAGTTCAAAGTGCCTGAGTTTTATCACCCATGCCCTCTATTCACACCTTACCCCTGCAAAATAAAAATCCTAAAAAGGACTTTTGTGTGTCACCATTTGAAGTTACTGGGTACTAACCCTGGGAACCCCTAGGCAACAAACAACGAGCTACGAGGAGGTAATTGGGAAGCCCAGAAAATTCAAGTTCGCCCTTAGGGGTTATGGCCACTACATAAAGAAAAAAATAATATAGCGCATATAATTGCGACACTAACCATGTTGTAATTGAATGTTATCAAAAATTACCTTTCCTTTTCAATCAAGGTAATTTTCTGAGAATACTTTGCAATATGGCTATCTGGAGCTGTTCTGTACACACAGAGCGTGTACTGGCCACTCCCCAGAAACATAATTTCCTGCTTGTGTGATTGGCTATCCAATTTTCCCAGAAGTCTGCCTAAGATAACAATCAGATTTCAGGCATCCCCTGCAACAAAAATGTCATTTTTTTGAGAGATACGCCCGCATCACTGGACTGTGGGGCAGCCGAGTGTCCGATTATTAAAAGTCAGCAGCTACACCTTTTGTAGCTGTTGACTTTTTTTTTTTTTTTAAAACATTTCTGCAGAAAAACGGTGGTCACCTCTCATGCACCTACCAAAAACTGAACATTATTGGTTATAGTAGACATGTACACAACTCCAATGCAGACTCTACATATTTGTAGTTGGTAGTACTCCAGCTGAGAATGCAACGCTGATTGTGTCATTGCCGACAGGCTTGTTCTGCCAGTTCATCATACGGCCATCATTACATAACAATGTTTACAGAATAACATGGAAGCTGACAGGTCGCTTTTTTTAACTCGGTGTTGCCCAAACTCAGGCAGAACAATTCAAAAGTTTCCATTATGCGAGGGCTTGCACAGATAGGTGGCACTTTTTAAAATGCCCTGGGTATGCTGGGTGAGGATTGACCAGGCAGGTGACACCTTGCCACTGTGGTCTTTTTCCCGTTCCTGTGGGCTTCCAACGATGATCCCGCTGCCTGATACCTTCATCATTGAGTTTGATCACAACTCTCGCCAACATGGTCACAGAAGCCGTCTGCAAATACAAAGCTCAGTCTAGTGGTTGGGGATTACCCTTGTGATAGCCTCTTGGCAACTGTGGAGAAGTGACCCTTATTACAGGCTCCATTCCCAACTTTACAATATCAAGCCCTACTGTGTCCTGCCCAGAGCAAGCATATGAAACCCACCAGTGGTACACATCCCGTGGTATTAAAGGCAAAGTTCACTTTTTTTTTTTTTCTAAAATTCCAGCTTTCCTATGCACCAATATACCATTAACCACTTGCTGACCGGCTAACAGCGATATACGTTGGCAGACTGTCGTGGGTGTGCAAAACCACGTACCTGTACATCACTCCGTCATCGGCGGCTAGTGCACGAAGGAGTGTGCCCGCTGACTCGATGGCCTGCGATTGTGGCACGGAGAGGCAGAACGGGGAGATGCCTATGTAAACAAGGCATTTCCCTGTTCTGCCTAGCAACATGACAGGGATCTACTGCTCCCAGCGATCGGGAACAGTGATCTGTCATGTTCTAGTGAGCCCATCCCCTCTACAGTTAGAACACACTGAGGGAACACACTTAACCCCTTGATCGCCCCCTAGTGTTTAAACCCTTCCCTGCCAGTAACATTTACACAGTAATCAGTGCATTTTTATAGCACTGATCGCTGTATAAATGTCACTAGTCCCAAAATAGTGTCAAAAGTGTCCGATCTGTCCACCGCAATCGCAATAATAAAAATGCCATAAAGCTATCCCTCATTTTGTAGATGCGATAACTTTTGCTCCAACCAATCAATATACGCTTATTTCGATTTTTTTTTAACCAGAAATACATAGAAGAATACATATCGCCTAAACTGAGGAAGACATTTTTTTATATATTTTTTGGAGTATTTATTATATCAAAAAATATTGTTTTTTTTTGTCTATAGCACAAAAAAAAAAAAAAACGCAGGAGGTGATCAAGTACCACCAAAAGAAAGCTATATTTGTGGGAAATGACTGCATTAGCAGCTACCTGTCACCTCTCTCTCCCCCTTATGTTTTGACTCCTCTCTAATTTCCCCCCCGCCACTCTGATCCCCCTGTGTGTTGAGGCCCCATGGTATCCCCTGTCAGCAGGACTGGTGTCCGGGTGTCAGGTAAAGGGAAACCCAGGCACAGCATTCTAAACCTGTACTGTCCAGGTGAAAACCGGACAGGTGGCAACCCTAGTCCCCACTGATGTGATTCACCCACCATTTGTCCTGGGTCAGTACTGGGACAGGTTCATCTACTGCCCAGGGCAATCATGTGGAACTGCACCCCCTCCCCCACTGTTAACCAGTTGCGGACAGCCCACCGTAGATTTACTGCTGCGGAGCTGCCGCTCTGTGCCAGATCACATGCCTAGTACGTGATCTGACCCTTCTGGGTCTGGGGCACGCGCATGCCGCTGGCGACCTGCTCCAGCTGTGATTGGACACAGCGGGAGCCAATCAGCGGGTCCGGCAAACGCAATGACCGCCGGGACACGCTGATCGTTCAGGAGAAAGATCAGGTGACACTTATTTTAAACAGTAAAGTGAGAAATATAGTGAAATACAGTACTTAGAACTCCATCTGACTGGTTAGATGTTGAATTTTAAAAGCAGCGAACTTCTGTCAGATTAGCAAACCTATGAGATCAGCAGGCTTGCCGCTGCTTTTAAACTTAAACATCTAACCAGTCAGACTATATAAACTCACTTTACTGTTAAAAATAAGTGTAAAATGCAAAACTCCGGTGGGTATAACAAGATGTCCACTTTCCCCCTTCTCAGTGTATTTTTACTGTGGATGAGTGCGGGGTGTAGCAAGATGGCGGTGACGAAACATCACTTCCGTTACAAATGCTGACGGGTCGCCAAATCTGATGAAACTGGTAGATTTGGGATGGAGAAACCAGTAAGACACAGGAAGGAGTTTACCAGTTGACCTCATTAGTACACATTCTTCACCCATCAACTAGGTTTTCACAGCATCCCCGGTATCTCTCCATGCATGCATTTGCCAGGCTTCCGCATGGTCCCATCAGACGGGCTCAGGCTCCATGCTAAACTCCCTGGTGCAGCCCCATGGACACCCCTGATGTAGGGCAAGGGATTGGATATACAGTTATTAGATAGATGGTGTGTCCTTTTATATAGATTTGGTACATCGTAAGGAGATTGTACAATCAGATTGTATAGTGTATTGCCACATTTATACACCTAAAATTACCTAGTTGTTCTTTCAGTGTCATTAATTGTTAACGGCGCACCAAACATGTTTCCACATGAAAAAACAGATGACAAACGCAGTAAAAGACATGCAACTCTCACTACACCAAAATGTCCCATGAGCTACTTTGCAAAGTGTAGCGCAGCCTATTGTAGTCAACAGGCTGTTACTGAAAAAAACATCCAAAAAAGACATGCGTTCTCACTACTCTAGGTTTGAGTGGAGCCTGAAAGTGAAATTGGTGCGCTTAGACGAGACCAATGAGGCTCATTCACATCTGTGCGTTTCCAAAAGCATGGGAAACTGCACAGAAAATGTGCGCTTTGCCACGCATTTCAGAAACCCTGCAAATGTGCTTGTGTTGTCATTACGTGTCAAAGCGCCCCAAGTGCGGCAAACGCACCACGCTCCCCTCCAATAAACATTCTGGAGTGATTATTGCGTATTCAAGTGAATGGGCTGCCCTATGTGCGAGGAGTGAAAACGTTTCAAAACACCCAAAACAAACGCATTGGGAATGTGAGTTTTCACTACGTGGAGACGTGAATGAAGCCTGAAAACTGAGCGTCTCCGTCCACTCCCTCCTATGTGCTTGTATAAAGATGGCCATACACTATACAACCCGATTGTACAATTTCCTTTTCCAGAACTATGGAACAGGAGGAGCCACCTAAACAATCCATTCAATTCGCATTAAATCAGACAAGCCCTTGTACTACATGATGAGATCTAAATGAGATTGTACAGGAAGTGGGTGGAAGGTAGTATTATAATGAGGGAGGTGTGGTGCAGAGTGGTAAACACGCCCTATCACTGGAGGAGGATGGGCCAGAAATTGCATCAGAAAACACTATTTATGAAAACTGAAATTCTGCCCGAAAAGGTGAACGATCTGATCCAGTGACGTGCACAAGAGCAGCAGCTGTCATTGCTGCCGCCATCTCTCCTCATTGGGCAGATTGATAGCAACAGAAGCTATTGGCTTCCGCTGCTGTCAATTAAATGCTGTGACGTGGGAGCAGGGCTGAGTTGCCCGGTCTGTGTCAATAGACGCAGACTGGGTGGCTCGGGAGCGAACCCGCATGGGTGCCCTTGTGAAAAGAGGCTTTCTATGGGGGCACTCGCTGAAGAGGAAAAGCCTGGAGCTCTGGTGAAGGACCTGAGAAGAGGAGGATCTGGGCTGCTCTGCGAAAAAAAAAAAAACACTACACAGAGCAGGTAAGTAAAACACGTTCGTTATATTAAATAATAAAAAAATAATGAAGGTTTAATGTGATTGTAAAGAATAAAAAAAATAAACAAACATGTTATACTTGCCTGCTCTGTGCTGTGGTTTTGCACAGATCAGCCCCAATCCTCTTCTAGGGTCCCCCACTGGTGCTCTGTGCCCTTCCCCATTGCCAAGTGCCCCCATAGCAACCTGCTTACTGTGGGGGCACTCGTGTGTGCTCGCTCCTGAGACGGCGTCCATAACACACAAAGCGTGGATCAGCCTCAGCCTCAGCCTCAGCCTCAGCCTCAGCCTCAGCCTCAGCCTCAGCCTCAGCCTCAGCCTCAGCCTCGCCCCCCCCACTCACTGGCTGGCTGTGATTGACGGCAACGGGAGCCAATGGCTCCTGCATCTCAACCAATCAGGAGGGAGAGACTCGATCGAGATTGGGCATACCCAAGTATTAGGGGTAGAGCTGCACAATTAATCGTTAAAAAAAATCGTGATCTCCATTCAACCCCCCTGACATCTCCATTTCAGAGTTTGCCTTCATATAACAACAAGTGGAGAGACTTATCTGCTCACTCAGCTGTCAAAAGAAAACATCTGGGCAGTCTGCCAAGTTTTTAACATGAAACATTGTAACTAACTCTTCCTTCTTAGATCAAAAAGGGATAAACTTATGTGTGTAAAGAAAAAGATCCAGGCAGTCTGCCAAGTTTTTAAACAACTTGTAAATGCAGGAAGTTTAACCACTTAAAGTCTAAATCTTTTTCCTGACACTTGTTTCAATATATCTTGCTAGAAAATTACTTGGAACCCCCATACATTATATATATTTTAGCAGAGACCCTAGGGAATAAAATGTAATTTGCTGCAATATTTTATACCACACTGTATTTGCCCAGCGGTCTTTCAAGCGCATTTTTGGGAAAAGATACACTTCAATCAATAATTTAAAAAAAAAAAACAACAGTAAAAAGTTAGCCCAATTTTTTTTGTTTTAATGTGAAAGATGATGTTACGCTATGAGAATTGTGATCCATCTTCTAAGCAAAAAAAAATATTAAAAAAAAATAAATAAATCGCGATTCTCATTTTAGCCAGAATTGCGCAGCTCTAATTAGGGGGGAAGCTGCACACTGAATGTTTTTTTACATAGAATGCATGAAGGTAAAAAAAAAACCTTTAGCCTTTACAACCACTTTAATGTCGTCCTTCCGGAATACACTTTTGTTGTAATTTAAGTTGACAATAATGCATAGCCACCCACACCGGACTGGCAGCTGCTGAAAATCGTAGCGCATTACACCCACCCAACTTTCCAGCACACAGCAGTACAACGTGCCACAATTCAATACAGTACTCCCTGCATTCGTTTCACATACATAGCAATGATTATGCCAATTGTCTTAGGAAAATAAAAAATAAATTCAAGTGTTCCACCTAAATATCAAAAGCCATATAAAATAAAAGTTCTCTTGTTTTTGTCTGATTTCACAAGATAAAAAAAATAAATAAAAAAAAAAAAAAAAGTCAAAACCCCTGAAGGCACCTAAAGCACTTTGGTCTCATTAGGTTAAAATAACAATTATAAATACTTATGCAAGACATTATAGACCAGTGATGGTGAACCTTGGCACCCCAGATGTTTTGGAACTACATTTCCCATGATGCTCAACCACACTGAAGAGTGCATGATCATCATGGGGAATGGAGTTTCAAAACATCTGGAGTGCCAAGGTTCACCATCACTGTTATAGACACACCACTTGAGATGGTATCACCACAGTGCCCCCAGCACAGAGTCCAAAAAGTGGCCCCAACGCCATGTGCCACGCTGGGTTTGATGGGTCAGCCAGCACTGGGAGATGATCTGAAGAGGAACCCTCGTGTCACATGAACAGCAGCAAAAAAAAAAAATACATTGAAGGGGCCTCAAATAGCCCAGAGTTGCACTTTTAATTTACACTATATTACCAAAAGTATTGGGACACCTGCCTTTACACGCACATGAACTTTAATGGCATCCCAGTCTTGGGCCATAGGGTTCAATATTGAGTTGGCCCACCCTTTACAGCTATAACAGCTTCAACTCTCCTGGGAAGGCTGTCCACAAGGTTTAGGAGGGTGTCTATGGGAATGTTTGACCATTCTTCCAGAAGCGCATTTGTGAGATCAAGCACGGATTTTGGGGAGAAGGCCTGGCTCACAGTCTCCACTCTAATTCATCCCAAAGGTGGTCTAATCGGGTTGAGGTCCGGCCAGTCAGTCAAGTTCCTCCACCCCAAAGCTCATCCATGTCTTTATGGACCTTGCTTTGTGCACTGTCATATTGGAACAGGAAGGGGCCATCCCCAAACTGTTCCCACAAAGTTGGGAGCATGAAATTGTCCAAAATGTCTTTGTATGCCGTCACCTTTTAAGTTTCCCTTCACTGGAACTAAGGGGCCAAGTCCAACCCCTGAAAAACAACCCCACACCATAATCTCCCCTCCACCAAATGAGTGCACAAAGCAAGGTCCATAAAGATATGGATGAGCGAGTTTGGGGATGGAGGAACTTGACTGGTCTGCACAGAGTCCTGACCTCAACCCGAAAGAACACCTTTGGGATGAATTAGAGTGGAGACTGCAAGCCAGGTCTTCTTGTCCACATCCATGCCTGACCTCACAAATGCTCTTATGGAAGAATTTCCATTTTTGGGTGGAACTCCGCTTTAGGCCGGCCACCCTAAACACCCCACCCCCCACTGCTGTAAGGTAGATAGATTTTATATAGGGCTTTTCTTCTGTTCATCCATCAGAGTGAAGAGAAGAAAATAAGTAGCACAGACAAAAAGGAGGAGGGACAAGGAAATTGGGTAAAACCAGGGCCTTGCTCTGCATGGACAAAGCACACAACGTTTGGGTTAAGGCTTTTTCTCGAATCGCTACCCCATGTGCCAAACACAAGGTCAAAGGGCCGAATCCGGCCCACCAGACTATTTCATGTGGCCCTCACATCCAGAGGGAGGAGTGGAAGCGAGATGTGGACAGCCTTTGAAAAGAGCTGAACCCTGCACACAGCGCACTCCTCTACACTGCACACAGCGCACTCCTCTACCCTGCACACTCCTCTACCCTGCACACTCCTCTACCCTGCACACTCCTCTACCCTGCACACTCCTCTACCCTGCACACAGCGCACTCCTGTACACTGCACACAGCTCTAGCCTGCACACAGCGCACTCAGCTCAACCCTGCACACAGCGCACTCAGCTCTACCCTGCACACAGCGCACTCAGCTCTACCCTGCACACAGCGCACTCCTCTACCCTGCACACAGCGCACTCCTCTACCCTGCACACAGCGCACTCCTCTACCCTGCACACTCCTCTACACTGCACACAGCGCATCCCTGAACCTTCACTCGATGGACTATGCGCGCTTAGTATTTATTGCCCCTTTAAGATCTTCCCACTGCAAATTTGGTCACACCCACCTTTCGATGCGACTTCACAGTTGGCTTCCCACTGCACATGTGCGATGCAGTTTTTGAATGGTCCCGCAGCTTCCGGGGACATGTACCAGAAGGCTGCGGGTAAAGAGGGGGCAATCTGAGTGGAAGTGGGAGCAGGTACCTATCAAAAACGCACTCAGTATTTATTGCCCCCACTGTTAGTGCAATTTGTGCCACACCCCCCCATTTTAATGCGTTTCGGCGGGGGAGGGGTGTGTGGTTGAGTTCGTGCAAAAAAAGCAACACCAGCAGCACACATTCCTCTTGCCCTTTTTAGTCACAGCTTGAAGCTTACACAGGGTTGAGGATGCATTCCCAGCCCCCAGCGTTGGATGCCCGAGTAGCCAATCACCCCGCTGTCACAGCAAAGCAAGTCACATGTTCCCCCATACCACATGACAGTGCTAGGTGCCCGAGTAGCCAATCACTGGTGCCGTCACACAGGAGGAAGGGAAATGAGTCGCATGCTTCCCATGCCATGCAAACATGGTGCCTTAGCAGTCAATCACTGATGAGGAGGGACACTATAGTCCAGGGGTCTCAAACTGGCGGCCCTCCAGCTGTTGCGAAACTACAAGTCCCATAATGCCTCTGCCTGTGGGAGTCATGATTGTTGCTGTCAGCCTTGCAATGCCTCATGGGACTTGTAGTTTGGCAACATCTGGAGGGCCACCAGTTTGAGACCCCTGCTATAGTCCAGGGATATGCAATTAGTGGACCTCCAGCTGTTGCAAAACTACAAGCCCCATCATGCCTCTGGATGTCATGCTTGTGGCTGTCAGAGTCTTGCTATGCCTCATGGGACTTGTAGTTCTGCAACAGCTGGAGGTCCGCTAATTGCATATCCCTGCTATAGTCCGAATGGAAGCAACATCTGTAAGCTCCCTCTCAACCGCCAACTTCTTCCAGGTTCTGCACCTTCAGCCACTTGGATTGGCTGGCCCAGGATGACAACTACCACAGGTATGTGTAGGGGGTGTTTATTTATCTTGGCACTAAGGCATGCAGGGATTGTACATGCTCAATCCAGCGTCCAATCTTTACAGACTTTCTAGCAGAAAGTGAAGATGCTTTATTGCAGAAGAGACATACAACTGCGTTCTGCAATAACAGTCTACGTCGGGCAAAGTACAGATTTACATCAATGTCATGCTAGGTAAAACCCATGTTAGGCACGCCTCTGGGTTTGGCTGAGATGATCTGGAATTATGACCCCAAGTAGATTTTTAGAGGATTAACAGATAAGTAAATCCAACAATCAAAATATTTTTAATGGTTAACTTCTAAATGTCCCTCTTTTTAGATTGCAAGCTCCAACAAGCAGGGCACGCCGATTCCTCCTGTAATAAATTGTATTGCAACTGCCTGCAAACGTAAGGGATGAAAACCAGAGAGGGGAGTTTCAAGGTGGTGGTAAAGACCAGACCACGGTGTCAGGGCTCAGCAGCCATAATAAACTGTGGTCAGTTTACAGAGGAAAGGGTATAGCCAGGCAGGATCAGGCAGGTTTTTTAGGCGATAGAAGGGGCCTAATGACACAGCACAAGCACTGTGCTGTATAACATGCTTTAGGAACAGGATCCGTTTTATTTATTTTTTAGGATAACAAAACACTTTAAGGTGACAGCATATAAGACCAAGCAAATCTCCTAACCTGCACGGTTTAGGAGATATCCCCTGCATTTGCCGACATCAGCACATGCGCACTGAAGCAATGGCACGTATGTGCCGTTTGCTCCAGTGAGTGTGCCGTTACCAGTGTCTCCCGCACGTGCGGGAGTGATGTCATCGCAGCTCCAGCCAATCATAGAACGGTAGCCTGCGATACACGGAAGTAACAGCCGGGAGTGATGTCACCGGCTGGTGCTGTGTACGGGCACCGCAGCGAGTGCGTCGACCTCAGGTGAGTATTACATAATGAGCTAGTATGCATAGCATACTAGCTCATTATGCCTTTGTCTTGCAGGTGTTAGTTTTTTTTTTTCAAAGTTTTACAACCACTTTCAAAATATACAATTCACAAATAAAAATAAACAGCAATAAGAGCAGTCTGGACTCATCTTCTACTGGTAAGAGTTTGGGCATCAGAGAGGGAGCTCAGCTGACAAGATGCCAAGCCGGAGCCATTCTGTCATCCTGCTATCAGATCTCACTCACATCCATGTACAGAATGGAGGCTTCAACCATAAACTGGGTTAAAAAGAACCAGTTTGTTACCCGTATCAACCTCGGGCTCTCTATGGCACAGAATGGTTGTGTACTTGGAGTGTCTAAAAGGAAGAACCGTTTGTCAGTGTGCTTCTACACTGGAGACCTCCCAACACATTTCCAGTTTTGGTTCCTTTAGCAGCTCTAATTACACAAAACCATTTGTGCCACTGAGCCATGAAACTCAATACAACAAACCTAGCAGTGACAGTGGATAACCGACAGATTTTTATAAATAGACCTAATTATGCATAGAAAACGCCTGATCATTCAATGCACGAAGGTCAGAAGTATTGGGGCACTCAATGAAATGTGACTAATTCCAGGCTGTTTTTTGTTTATTAACCAGTTAGCAACCGGCCCATAGCCGAAAAACGGCTACAGGGCGGTTGCTTAACTCTGGGAGGCCGTTAATTAACGGCCTCACAGAATTCTGCTCTTGCGCGCCCCCTGGTGCGCGCACTCGAGAGCATCCATGATCGCCGGGTCCAGAGGACCCGGCGGATCATGGATCACGGTAAACGGCCGCTCATCGCGGCCGTTTACCACGTGATCGCTCCGTCAAATGACGGAGTGATCACATGTAAGCAAACCGGCGTCATTTGATGACGCCGGTTCCTCTCTCCTCCTCTCTCTGTACCGATCGGTACAGTATGAGAGGAGAGGGGGAGGGATCGGTGGCAGCAGTGCTGTGGGCGGGATCTGTAGTGCCCACAGCCTGCTCTGCCACCACCGATCCATCCATCCATCCATGCTCAGCCATCCTTCCATACCCTGCAATACCCAGCAATAGCCTGCAGTGTATTGCTGGGTATTGCAGGGTATGGAGGGATGGCTGAGCATGGATGGATTCTCTGCCATCCCCCCCAATACTGTGCCATACCCCCCTATACTGTGCCATACCCCCCAATACTCTGCCATACCCCCCAATACTCTGCCATACCCCCCAATACTCTGCCATACCCCCCAATACTCTGCCATACCCCCCAATACTCTGCCATACCCCCCAATACTCTGCCATACCCCCCAATACCCTGCCATACCCCGCGATGCTCTGCCATACCCTGCGATGCTCTGCCATACCCTGCGATGCTCTGCCATACCCTGCGATGCTCTGCCATACCCTGCGATGCTCTGCCATACCCTGCGATGCTCTGCCATACCCTACGATGCTCTGCCATACCCTGCCATACCCTGCGATACTCTGCCATACCCTGCAATACCCTGCGATACTCTGCCATACCCTGCAATACCCTGCGATACTCTGCGATGCTCTGCCATACCCTGCAATACCCTGCGATACTCTGCGATGCTCTGCCATACCCTGCAATACCCTGCGATACTCTGCGATGCTCTGCCATACCCTGCGATACCCTGCGATACTCGGCGATACCCGGCGATACTCTACCATACCCGGCGATACTCTGCAATACCCGGCGATACTCTGCAATACTCTACCATACCCTGCGATACTCTGCAATACCCGGCGATACTCTGCAATACTCTACCATACCCTGCGATACTCTGCAATACCCGGCGATACTCTGCAATACTCTACCATACCCTGCGATACTCTGCAATACCCGGCGATACTCTGCAATACTCTACCATACCCTGCGATACTCTGCAATACCCGGCGATACTCTGCAATACCCTGCGATACTCTGCAATACCCTGCGATACTCTGCAATACCCTGCGATACCCAACAATACTCGCTACGATCAAAGCCAGGATCGTTTTTTTTTTTTTTTTCCAGGCTTTCCAGCCTAGAGGTGAGATGTGAGGTCTTATTGACCCCCATATCTCACTGTAAAGAGGACCTGTAATGCCATATTCCTATTACAAGGGATGTTTACATTCCTTGTAATAGGAATAAAAGTGATCAAAAAAATTTTTTGGGGGAAAAAAAAAAAAAAAAAAAAAAAAAAAAAAAAAAAAAAAAAAAAAAAAAAAAAAAAAAAAAAAAAAAAAAAAAAAAAAAAAAAAAAAAAAGGGTCAAACTAAAATAAATAAAGTAAAATGAACAATAAAATATATATATATTTTTTTTTTTAAAGCGTCCCTGTCCCCGTGTGCTCGCACGCAGAAGCGAACGCATACGTAAGTCCCCGCCCACATATGAAAACGGTGTTCAAACCACACATGTGAGGTATCGCTGCGAACGTTAGAGCGAGAACAATAATTTTGGTCCTAGACCTCCTCTGTAACTCAAAACATGTAACCAGTAAACAAAATTAAAGCCTATGGGGATTTTTAAGTAGCGAAGTTTGGCGCCATTTCACGAGTGTGTGCAATTTTGAAGCGTGACATGTTGGGTATCTATTTACTCGGCGTAACTTCATCTTTCACATTATGCAAAAACATTGGGCTAAATTTACAGTTTTGTTTTTTGTAAAGCACAAAACATTTTTTTTCCAAATAAAACACGTTCGAAAAATTGCTGCGCAAGTACCGTGCTAGATAAAAAGTTGCAACGACCGCCATTGTATTCTCTAGGGTCTTTGCTAAAAAAACATATATATTGTTTTGGGGTTCTATGTAATTTTCTAGCAAATAAATGATGATTTTTACATGTAGGAGAGAAATGTCAGAAATGGCCCGGGTGCTCCAGAACGCCTGATGGCGCTCCCTGCATGTTGGGCCTCTGTATGTGGCCACGCTGTGTAAAAGTCTCACACATGTGGTATCGCCGTACTCAGGAGTAATAGCAGAATGTGTTTTGGGGTGTAATTTGTGGTATGCATATGCTGTGTGTGAGAAATAACCTGCTAATATGACAATTTTGTGAAAAAAAAAAAAAAAAAATTAAAAAAAATCTTGATATTGCAAAGAATTGTGGGAAAAAATGACAACTTCAAAAAACTCACCATGCCTCTTTCCAAATACCTTGGAATGTCTTCTTTCCAAAAAGGGGTCATTTGGGGGGTATTTGTACTTTTATGGCTTGTTAGGGTCTCAAGAAATGAGATAGGCCGTCAGTACTTCAGGTGTGATCAATTTTCAGATATTGGCACCATAGCTTGTGGACTCTATAACTTTCACAAAGACCAAATAATATACCCCAATTTGTACTTATTTTTACCAAAGATATGTAGCAGTATAAATTTTGGCCAAAATTTATCAAGAAAAATTACAAATTTGCTAAATTTTATAACAAAAACGAAGAAAAATTCATTTTTTTACTGAATTTTCAGTCATTTTTCTTTTATAGCGCAAAAAATAAAAAACCCAGAGGTGATTAAATACCACCAAAAGAAAGCTCTATTTGTGTGAAAAAAAGGACAAAAAATTCATATGGGTACAGTGTTGTATGAATGAGTAATTGTCATTCAAAGTGTGAGAGCACCGAAAGCTGAAAATTGGTCTGGTTATTAAGGGTGTTTAAGTGCCCAGTGGTCAAGTGGTTAAAAGTCATTATATACTATACTTTTTTGTAGCTGCTGACTTTTAACCACTTGCTTACTGGGCACTTAAACCCCCCCCCCCCCCCCCCAGACCAATTTTCAGCTTTCGGCGCTGACGCACTTTGAATGACAATTGCGCAGTCATACAACACTGTACCCAAATTCAATTTTTATAATTTTTTTCCCCACAAATAGAGCTTTTATTTGGTGGTATTTAAATCACAGCTGGGGGTTTTAATTTTTTGCTAAAACAATAAAAAAAGATGGAAAATTTTGTAAAGAATTTAAATCTTGTTTAATAGTTTGTTATAAAATTTTGCAAACAGGTAATTTTTCTGCTTCATTGATATGCGCTGATGAGGCGGCACTGGTGGGCACAGTTAAGGTGGCACTGATGGGGGCAGATAAGGCGGCACTGGTGGGGACTGATGTGCAGCACTGTTCCTCAGGCACTGATAGGTGGCGCTTTTAGGGGGCACAGGTGGGCACTGAGGGGCTGGCGGCAGCTTGCAGTGATCGGGACTAAGGTCACGATCACTGCCGCCGGGTATCGGGTTTTTTTTTTTCTCCTCACGCTGTCAGCCGATTACCGGCTGTGTTGACATCACATGATCAGCTGTCATTGGCTGACAGTT
This sequence comes from Lithobates sylvaticus, assembly GCA_028564925.1. Classification (NCBI taxonomy): domain Eukaryota; kingdom Metazoa; phylum Chordata; class Amphibia; order Anura; family Ranidae; genus Lithobates; species Lithobates sylvaticus. The sequence continues at coordinate 39,853,065 of CM053037.1, read as the reverse complement.
GATCATGTGGTAAGGGGTCGGGATCGACCCCTTATTCGGATCGGTGGTCCAGTGAGTCTCACAGACTCGCTGATCATAGAGCGCACCAATTGCGCCCTTCAGGGGGTGCGCAGGCCGCTCGTGCACGGGACGACGTCAATGGACGTAGTCCCGGCAAAACAGGTCCGCGCTGTAGCCGTCATTCGGCTATATCGCGGATCTCAAGAAGTTAATAAAAAGACACTCACCTGTTCCACGGTCCAGCGATGTGGCCGCACGGAGCCTCGCTCCTCTCCTCAGTGCCTCCATTGAAACTGTGGGCACCCAGCCGTGACAGCTTGCGGCTTTACGACCATGCGGGTGCTGCGCTCTCCAAGTGGACAGGCAATCTGGGACCTGTCACGTGTCCCAGAAGATTGCCGAGAGGGAGAGGAGTCGTCGTCTAGGCAGAAGCAGGAAGTGAGACAGGAAGTCCCACTCAAAACTAAGCACCCACTCCCCCCCCCCCAAAAGAAAAAAGTTAAAGGGGGTGCTTAAGCGGAAGTTCCACTTTTGGGTGGAACTCCGCTTTAAGGTCTATCTTCAGCTCCATCCAGTGGCCAAAATGCAGTATAGGTTTTTCTCATTGAGACATTTCAGAAAACAGTACCACATTTTGGCCACTAGATGGAGCAGATGCAGGTGTAAATCTCTTACAAAATTTGTGGTCAAGTTTCGTTCAGTGTGCAGGAATGCGTCGGACATTCCTGCAACAAATGTTTTATAAAACAGACTCCCAAGTGTAATTCTACCATTGCACTTGAGGCGGGGTTCACACTAGTGCGAATTGGATGCGAGTTTCCCCGCATTCCAATTCACATGACACATCTCCAGAGCGGCTGCGGAACGTATTGCACAGGGTCTTGTGCGTCTTTGGCTTTGTTTCAGGTCTGAATTCAGGCACAAATTTGGGCCTGAGTCACCCCTAAAACGGAGAACAGGGATGCACCGGACGCCTGCTGTGAGCTGCAGACGTTTTTAGTGTGAACCCAGCCTAAAACTTGAGAACCCCTTACCAAAAAACACTTGGTAAAAAAAATTTTTTTTTTACCTTTCTGGTTATTTGGAAAACAAGGTGTAGATTAGACTGCAAGCTGTTCTCAAGAATTTCAAACTGGGGACAGACCGGAGGAAAGTGCATTAACCACTTCAATACTGGGCACTTTCCCCCCTTCCTGCCCAGGACAATTTTTTGCTTTCTTTACTGTCGTATTTTGAATGACAATTGCGCGGTCATACTACACTGTACCCATACAAAATTTTTATCATTTTGTTCCCACAAATAGAGCTTTCTTTTGGTGGTATTTGCTTACTTCTGCGGGGGGTTTTTTTGCGTTATAAATGGAAAAAAGAGCGGCACTGATAGGTGGCACTGGATAGGCAGCACTGATGAGGAGCTACTGACAGGCTTTACTGAGTGGCACCGACAGGCATCACTGATGGGGTACTGATTGGCACTTTTTTGGGCACTGATCTGTACTTTCATGGGCACAGACAGGCTTTGAGGGAGACAGGCTGGCAGGTGATGGTCATTAATTGGCACCTTTTGATGGGGCTTTGCTGATTATCAGCACAGACCCCCCCTCTGACAGGGAGAGCCACCGATCGACTCTCCCCGTCAGTGTGAACCATGGAAAGCCGTATACCGGCACTTCCTGGTTCACGCGATGATCAGCTGCGATTGGTCACAGCTGATCACATGGTATGAAGCCTCTGTCAGAGGCTATATACCCCGATCTGAGTTGCGGTGTGTCAGACTGACACACAGCACCTCCGATCACCGTGCTGCATGCCCCAGCGGGCGCGCGCCGGCTCTGTAATCCTAATCACGTCATATGACATCCGATCAGGATAACAGAACCACTTTGCCGCCGTCATTTTGTTATATGGCAGGCAGCAAGTGGTAACTTACAATGAAGGGGGGGGGGGCTGATCAAAACTGGAACATCCAGAATCTGATGCAGCTGTGCATGGAAACCAATCAGCTTCTAGCTTCTCCATAGCTTTATTATGGGTGCTCAACCTGTGGCCCTCCAGCTGTTGCGGAACTGCAAGTCCCATCATGCCTCTGCCTTTGGGAGTCATACTTGTAAATGTCAGCAGCTTGCAATGCCTCATGAGACTTGTAGTTCTGCAACAACTGTAGGGCCACAGTTTAAGCACCCATGGAACTTAAAGAGGGAGTGCACCCGAAAAAAAAATGTATTAAAAGCCAGCAGCTACAAATACTACAGCTGCTGACTTAATAAATGGACACTTACCTTTCCTGGAGTCCAGCGATGTCGGCAGCCGAGGCCGATCAATCGCTCGGCTGCTGCTGCCATTCTTGGTGAGGGAATCAGGAAGTGAAGCGTTGCGGCTTCAATTCCTGGTTTCCTACTGCGTATGCGCGAGTCTTGCAGCGCAATGAGAATGCTTTGCGCCGTCTCTGGGCTCCGTGTGTGTCCCAGTAGACAGCGCGGCGGGACAGGAAGAGGCATAGACCGGTATCTGCACCCCCCTACCTCCTGAAAGGTGCCAACTGTCGCACCGGAGGGGGGCGGGGGGGATTCCGATGAGCTGAAGTTCCACTTTAGGGTGGAACTCCGCTTTAAAGAGGAGCTCCATGTTCCCCCTCAAAAATTAAGTTAGCAGCTACAAGTACTGTAGCTGCTGACTTGTAATATTAGGACACTTACCTGTCCAGGGATCCAGTGATATCGGCACCCCAGCCGAAGTTTCCATCGGCTCTCCGGTGCTGCCGCCGCCATTGCCTGTAAGGGAAACCAGCAGTGAAGCCTTGCTGCTTCACAGCCGGTTCCCCGCTGCGCAGGCGCGAAGCACGCCACGCTTTGTAAATGGGCCGGTGGGGGAAGGGTCCGAACTTCTGGGGTAGGTCTCTTGGAAGTGGGAACAGGTACCTCTCAAAAACAGGTACCTATTCCCCCACCACCCCACAAGGTGCAATGTGGGGGGGGGGGGGGAATGGGAAGCAAATAGGCAGAGCTTCCGCTTTTAGCACATGAAAATGTAAGAAAATAAATAAAAGATTCTTATATTATAATATCCATCTTTTTCCCCTCCAGGTATGCTATATGAATGGGAACAAGGAACGCACATAAAAAGTAGGCGTTATGCCAACTCGGCTGCAAAAGTGGAAACACACTTTAAAGACAGAGAGTGACAACAAAGTTGACAAAAAGGATAAACGGTATAAAGAAATGTACGTCACAATGCAAACATTCTAATACTCTGTACATAGAGACACGTCCACCCTCTAATAACACATCTCCACCATCTCCCAACACAACAGCACAATCTGATGCTAATTTCAGATTTACAAGGCACCCACTCACATATTCAGAAAGTGCTACTAAAGACCAAAACCTTAAAAAAAATTTTGGATGGGTTAGAATTCCTGTCAGGTTTTAAATTCCTATGTGTCCCCCATTGGGAAAATTCACCCTCACTGTCCTGGTGACAACTGTCGTGAGGCAGAGAAAGGCAGAAATTGACAGTTGTCACCACTACAAGAAGGGGAATCTTTAAAGTGGGGGAAGAAGAAGAAAGAAAGAAGAAAGAAGAAACGGGGGTTAACCCATTTACTAAAAACATGGTGAGCAATGGCAGCCTGTATAGAACACTTTTTTGAATTAAAGTACAGTATTTATCGGCGTATAACACGCACCCCAATTTAAGAGGGAAGTTTCAGGAAAACATTTTTTATTAAATAGACCACTTTGAAGCAAAATAATGGTCAGAGAGCATCAATGCAGCCTGATTAGTGCCCATCTGCAGCTTTAGTGCAGCCTGATCTGTGCCCACCTGCAGCATTGCCGTTATATATGCGGTATATATGCGGCCATCGAGGGGAAGGGGGGGGCAAGCACTGCTGAAATAAAGCCGGATCTCCTGTGTACTCGGCTCAGCGTCACGCCCAGTTCCACCCCTTGGCCCGGATCCTACGATGGACATAACGCTGGTCCAATGTCGGGACGTCCATGCTAGGAGCCGTCCAGGGGGCGGGACTGAGTGTAACTGCGAGCCAAGTACACAGGAGATTTGGCTCCATTTTGGCAGCGCTCGTCCCCCCCTTCCCCTCGGTGGCAGCCTAGATTGGCGTATAACACGCACACGCGATTTTCTCCCTATTTTAACCGGTTCCCGACTGGCGCACGACGTTGTACTTCGGCAGAATGGCACGGACAGGCATAAGGGCGTACAGGTCGGGACCCTCGTGAGTCCGATTGCGGGTCCCGCGGACTCGATTGCCACGGGGATACCCGCGATCATCTCACGGGAAGGCTGAACAGGGAGATGCAGAAGTAAACAGCTCCCCGTTCTACCTAGCAACAAGTAACACTGATCTCTGCTCCCTGTGATTGGAGCAGAGATCAGTGTTCACTAACACGCAGCCACGTCCCCCACAGTTAGTAACATGCCCCTAGGAACACTTAACCCCTACACTGCCACCCCTTGGTTAACCCCTTCACTGCCAGTGTCATTTACACAGGAATCAGTGCATTTAAATAGCACTGATTTCTGTATAAATGACAATGGTCACAAAAATGTGTCAAAAATTTCGCAGTCACAATATCAAAAATGTCTGAGGTGTCACTTATTGCGATTTTTATATGTAGAAGAATACGTATGGGCCTAAACTGGGGGGGGGGGGGGGGGGGAAATGTTTTATATACATTTTTGGGGGATATTTATTATAGCAAAAAATAATGCAATTTTCTCAAAATGGTCGCTCTTTTTGTTTATAGCGCAAAAAAATAAAAAAAAAATGCGGAGGTGATCAAATACCACCAAAAGAAAGCTCTATTTGTGGGAAAAAAAAAAAAAGGACGTCAATTTTGTTTGGGAGCCACGTCGCACGACCGCGCAATTGTCAGTTAAAGCGACGCAGTGCTGTATCGCAAAAAGTGGTCTGGTCTTAAGCCAGCAAAATGGTCCGGTCTGAAAGTGGTTAAGGAGGAAAAAAGTGCATGTTATACGCCAATAAATACTGTTCCTTTTTGTTTGTTTGTTTTTTAGAGAAGAGTGGTGAAGGTTTGAACCCCTATCAGATGTTTATTGATCTGTGACCCAACTAAGGAGGAGATTCACCCCCTATGTCTGGTGATTATAAGGGCTCATGTACACAGACTAGGTTGGCCGCAGGAAAACACAAAATGCACCAAAAAAAAAAAAACGATTTTGCTGCATTTTGCGCCCAGCGGTCAAAACGTTCCTATACCGAATGCGATTCTTCCCTATTGCGGTTAGGGGAGGTTCAAGCTTACGCTCCTGAACGGGGAAGAATCTCATTCAAGATAGGAACGTTTTGACCGCTGGGCGCAAAAAAACACAAAAAACTCCTAAACTCAAGTTTAGAAGCTGTAGTGTACATGAGCTCTTACTAGTCTATGGGACGGAGTTTTAACCATAACAGGAAGAGTGGAAATTTTCATGTGGGGACACCTGTTGTGACAAATGTCTAAGAGGATTTCCTACACTTGAAAAATAGATTTCCTCTCTTCTTGTTGTCTAAAAAGGACAGAAAGTAAAGAGAAATCTCCACAATGGTACACAGGAAAAAAAAAAAATTTAATTATATATTTTAATAATAAAAAAAAAAAAAAAAATTATTTATATTTATATATATATATATATATATATATATATATATATATATATATATATATATATATATATATATATATATATATAATAAAAAAAACAAAAACATATAAATATAATATAAATGTTTATTTTTTTTTAATAAACATTTTATTAAAATAAAAAAAATAAAATTGGAGATTTCTTTTTACTTTCTGTCCTTTTTAGATACAGCAAGAAGAGAGGAAATCTCTTTTTTCAAGGGTAGGAAATCCTCTTAGACATTTGTCACAACAGATGTCCCAACAGGAAGTGTGTGTGTGTGTGTGTGTGTATGTGTGTGTGTGTGTGTGTGTGTGTGTGTGTGTGTATGTGTGTGTGTGTGTGTGTATGTGTGTATGTATGTATGTATGTATGTATGTATGTATGTATGTATGTATGTATGTATATATATATATATATATATATATATATATATATATATTTTTTTTTTTTTTTTTTTTCCCCCATTTTTTTTGTAACCCTTTCCTATGGAAACTAAACAATTTTTGGCTTCAGATACAAGAAAAGAAAAACCATCATATAGATCAAAATCATCATCCTACACAAGTAACTATTCCCAAAGTAACTTACCAGAAACATGCCAATGCATATACGGTACTCTTCAGCCCCATTCACACCTGAGCATTTTTTCCCCTATTCCCAAAGCGGTACAATGCTCAAGATGAAGAATCATATTCTTCTCTATGGGCCCGTTTACACCTGAGCATTGTGTCGCTTGTTGAGCCTCTTTGGGGCAGAATTGCAAGCTTTTTGGATCTATAGACTTTAATGTGAACACGTACACATTACGTTTTTCCAGGTACTCCCATTTACGGAAAAAAAAAAAAAAAAAAAAAAAAATGCAATTCTGCTCCTAAACAATAATAAATTATATATATATATATATATATATATATATATATATATATATATATATATATATATATATATATATATATATATATATATATATATAAAAATTATATTAAAAAACGATTATATATACACACACATTTAAAAAAATATATACATTTTAGATCTCACTTTTTTTTTTTATAGAATAATCATTTATATTGAAATAAAATTACCTAGCTAAGCTCAAGCGTGAATGGGGACTCACTCAAATTGAGCAATCTACAGTTACAAAATTGCAATAATAAAATAAAATAAAAAATTTAATTAAAATTGCCCCGTTACTTGTCAGCTTTACACATTTATTTAAAAAAAAAAGAATAATCAGTCTGAAAAAAAACAACAAAAAAAAAAAGGAAAGGGTTAAGAGGAAAGGCAAGAAAAAACAAAGCAGAGTGTGCAGAAGGACTTCTGATCGCTGTAACAAAAAACAAAAATAGTAGTAAGAAGTATATGTAGGAGCAGAGAGCCCCCGCCGGGCCGTCAGATCACACGCCGGTCAGTCCCCAAGTCTTTGTGCGATCTGCAGAGTCACCAGAAGTCAGTGTGAAGACGGCGGATGGGTCTGTGCGCCGCCGTCTAGGTGTCCCGCTATGGGAGGGGGCAGGTTATGGCTCTGAAGTGACAATCACAGGAGAATTCATAAAAAGAAATCCATATTTGTTGAAATGCTTTAGCACTGGTGCTCAGAGTCTGGGGGGGGGGGGGGGGGGGGTTGGATCAGTGCCCCATAGAGTCAGCCACCACCTGCTGCCCCCTCCGCAGCCGCCGGTTCTCCTCTTTGAGCTTCTCCAGCTCCATCTCCAGTTCGTGGAGCCTGGGGGGGTCGGCCTGCTGTGACCTCAGGCGGTTGTTCTCCTCCTCCATGCGGCTCATGCACTTCTCCAGCTCCATGTACTCCCGGATCAGCTCCTGCTTGCTCATGTCCTGCAGGCTCTCCGCATGGTACTTCTCGTAGGTCTCGGAAAAGTCCTTCTGCAGGAACTTGGTGCCATCGTCGTCGTCGCTGGCCATGCCGTCGCTGCCCGTGCCGTCCTCCTCCTCGTCCTCCTCCGTGCTGTCCAGGTGGATGGGTGGCAGGGCGGCGGGGGCCCGTTTTGGCGGCGGGCACAGGTCGGGCTCCTCCAGGCCGTGGTCCTCCATCAGGAACTGGGTGGTGTTGTAAGGGGCCACCGGTTGGCCCTTGGCGAACATCTCGGCCCGCATCTTGGACGCCCGCTGCGACTCCCTCTCCTCCAGGCGCTTCTTCTCCTCCCAGGTCAGCTTGTTATACGGCTTCCAGGACCTCTTCTTCTTGGAGGGCAGCCGGCGGTGCCTCTTCCTGCCCAGCTCCCTCCAGGGCCCCTCCGGCTCATGGCTGTCGCCCACCCGGCTGTCGTCGTCCTCCTCTGGCTCGAGGAAGGACGGGGAGGAGGGGTGGGTACTCCTCCTCGGGCACTCCCCTCTCTCCTCCTCCGGGGGCCACCCACTCCCTTCTTGGCTGCCCAGCAGGGTTTCCCCACCTGCCAAACTTTGGCAGGGCAAGCTTGGCTCCTGGACTCCCACTTCTGCCATGGCAGGGCGCCCCCCTCTTTCTTGGGAATGGAACAGTCTCTCTCAAGCCTCGCAGGTGCACCCGGAGCAGACCACTTTAAAGTCACGGGGGGGGGGGGGGGGGGAGGTGTGTGTGTGGGGAAATGTCACTTGGCTTGCAGCGTGTCAGTGTGGACTGAGGTAGCGAGCTCTCCCCTCTCCCTCTCTCCACAGCTGCTTCAGCACTGCCCCCAGCTGGCGGCTTCCTGCCGCTGCACACACACTCACACAACAGCCAAAGCCCCCGCCTCCTTCTTCCTCCTCCTCCGCCTCCCTCCACCAAAGCTCTCTCCGCGACTCCTCAAACTTACACACTCGCCAACCAACCTCCAACTGCTTCTGCCCAGCCTGGGACGCCGCTTTTTATAGCGAACCCGGCCCCCTTCCCCCGGCGCAGGCGCTCTCTGTCCCGCGCAGGGGGCCACTGGGAGTTGTAGTTTGCCCACGTTACCCTCAACAAGGCCATCAGCGCAGGTTTGGACTACCACTCCCACAAACCCTGAAACGTCACCGGCGCCGCGGCCAATGGACGCCAGCCGCTTCAGAGCGGCCTCCCCCGGCTTCCCATTGGGTGGAGGAGAAACAGGCTGTTGCTAAGGCAAAGCTGAGGCGCTATTGGTTGGAGCGTACGTCCGTTTACGACCTGAACGCCAATGGGGAGGAAGTGGGCTGTACCACTCACACGCCCTAGGGGGTGCAACGTAATGTTTGTAAATTTACGGTCGTTTTCGTGAACGGGCTGTACGCTACATAAAGCGGACTAGTTCTGGCACGCTACCGTGCTGTGGAAGTATAAATAACAAGCGCGGTTCATGTTCAGGCGTGTGGTGTGTATCATACACCCCTTCGTAGGACCGACCCAAGCAGAGACACACAAAGTAGTTCCCATTAATCTCTACATATTCGTCCGCGCGTTAATAGTTGTCGGCGGTTCGTTTCCTCAAAGTTCTTCTCCCGTATTGAAAAAACACCATCCCCGCTATTAGGAAGGCCGAAAAAATCCGCGCCTGGACCCCCTAGTAGAGGCGGGCGGAGGGATATATACACAAGGCTTCGTGTATTGTGAATTCGTGGATCACTCCGCGTGGGCGCTTGTAAACACAGGCCGAAAGAAGTGCCGCCTTAAAGCGGAAATGACTGAGCGCTCAGCTCAGGAGGAAGCGTGTGGTGTGTGTGTGTGTAGGCCGCACATGGCCAACCGACCTCACCGGAGCCTTTCATTCGGTCCTTATAGTGAATGTATCCGAGTGCAATATTCCTCAGAACACAAACAGGACTCTCAGGCTGGGTTCACACATGTGTGCCATGCCAGACATCGCATGGGAATCGCTCATCGCACCGCTGTGCACATCCCGTGCCATGTCTGTGTGACGCGTATTCAGCCGTACACATTGTATGACATCACATTTGGTCCGAAAACGGTCCAGGACCTTTTTTTGGACCGCACTGGAATCCGATCGCATGTATGTTCACACTGCGCTCCGATCTGACTCATTAACTTTACAGGTCCACAGCGCTTCGCAGAGAGCAGTGTGAACCGTCTGCGAGGGACGTGCGATCTGAGAATCGCACCGAATCCCACATCACATGTGTGTAAACAGAGCGCCAATGGGAGATCTACAAACACTGGAGCCGCCATGTGTGCCGTCCAATCAGCTTCAGCAGTTAAAGCGTTACTAAGGCCCCTTTCACACTACTGCGACTTAAAAGTTGCGCGATTTTGATGTGATTTCGGGGAATGCCTGTGTAAACTTGAGGTCTATGAACTTCGGCTGCATTAAAGTCGGACCAAAGTAGTACAGGGACTGCTTTAAAGTCGGTACGACTTGAAGTCGCACAGATATGAATGCTTATCATTGGGAATCATGGGGTGCGACTTATGCGACTCTGATGTCCAAAGTCGCAGGAAAATTCACACAAGTGTGAAAGGGGCCTAGACCCACAACAGTACAATCAGCCTGTATATGCAGTAAAACATGCTTGTTATACTCACTGTGGAACCTAAGGGGTTAATCCTCCACATTGTGTATGAAGGCTGTTTGATCCTGTCTTCTCTGATCCTCCCCTTCTTCCACAGTCCATGATCCCATCTTCTCTGATCCTCCCCTTCCACTGTCCCTGATCCTGTCTTCTCTGATCCTCCCCTTCCACTGTCCCTGATCCTGTCTTCTTTGATCCTCCCCTTCTTCCACAGTCCCTGATCCTGTCTTCTCTGATCCTCCTCTTCTTCCACTGTCCCTGATCCTGTCTTCTCTGATCCTCCCCTTCTTCCGCAGTCCTTAATCCTGTCTTCTCTGATCCTCCCCTTCTTCCACAGTCCCTAATTATATCTCTTCTGATCCTCCCCTTCTTCCACAGTCCCTAATCCTGTCTTCTCTGATCCTCCCCTTCTTCCACAGTCCCTAATTCTCTCTCTTCTGATCCTCCCCTTCTTCCACAGTCCCTAATCCAGTCTCCTCTGATCCTCCCCTTCTTCCACTGTCCCTGATCTGGTCTCCTCTGATCCTCCCCTTCTTCCACAGTCCCTAATTCTATCTCTTCTGATCCTCCCCTTCTTCCACAGTCCCTAATCCAGTCTCCTCTGATCCTCCCCTTCTTCCACTGTCCCTGATCTGGTCTCCTCTGATCCTCCCCTTCTTCCACATTCCCTAATCCTGTCTTCTCTGATCCTCCCCATCTTCCACAGTCCTTGATCCTGTCTTCTCTGATCCTCCCCTTCTTCCACTGTCCCCAATCCATCTGCTGATAGAACAGAGCCTTGGAGGCACTCTGCACATGCTCAGTTTGATGCGAGAGGCTAGAGTTTTTTCTTGGGAGTGTGCATGTGATCAGCACAGGGCCAATCAGCACTGTCCAGACAGAAAGTCAGGGGTCATGCAGCCTCATAGGACAGTCAGAGAAGAATGAAAACTCCTCCTGCAAGCTTTAACCAGACACTGATAGAAGTCACAATACTGCTGATGAGAAAAGGTGTTTAGCAGTTTATATTTACTAAAATAATAGCATTTCCACGTTCTGTGTACTGTGGGAGACCAGATATATTGAATCTCCTGGTTTTAGTAACACTTTAAGCTTTGATGGTGAAAGCTAGAAGCTGATTGGTTGTCATGCCTAGCTGCCCAAGTCTGTAAATTCCCTTTTTAGTGTCAAACTGCCCAACACATAAAAACAAAAAGCCTGCATGCAGTAGAAAAGGACTTTCAGTGTGGAAACAGTGGTATCTCTGCAGAGGTCCGACAACCCCCTCCCACTTCCTGAGTCAGACCTATAGCTCTGCAATCAACAGCAAAACTCATGCTGGCTGCTGATTGGAGGGCTCTAGCGCAGCACAGGGTGTGGGGGGGGGGGGGTTGTAGGACCTCTGCAGAGAGACACTGCTTTGGGCCTTTTCTACAGCATGCTGGCAGTGGACAGGCTTTTCTACTTGCACTGTGTCCTTTAGGGGCTCTGTGAACTGATCCCTTGCTGAGTCGGGATGACACCTGAGCCTGTTCAGTTATCCTGGCATTATGATAGTGGACCTTTCTAGGACCCGCCTTCAATCTATGGGCTAAGCTGCCCGGCCCTTCCGAAGTACTCAGAGATGGGAGAATGACATTTCCCAGCAACCCGCAGCCTCCTCCTGACACATTTCCCGTGAGGTTTCACTCAAAGAAAATTAAGTTACGATTAAAAAAAAAAAAAAAAAGGGGGGGGGGTGTTCCCTTTAAGCAACCCAAATCCCTCCCCCTTCCAAAAAAATGAATAAAATCAAACTTGCATTAACATATATTATTTTATTAAAAATGCATTTCAATGAACAGACTATTCCTTTTGTGTCTGTGTCCTGGAAGGGATTTATCAGCACTTCCTGTCCTGACAGGAAGCAGGGGGAGATCAGTCATCTGATAATAGGATTTTTTCGTCATACTTGCCTGTAAAATCCTTTTCTTTGAGTACATCATGGGACACAGAGTCAGGCTAATATTCATTACCTGCTGGGTTATACACCATCTCCTGGTGAATGGACACTGGTAGACCAAAGGTCTTCAGACAGGAAGTGATCCCCTATATAACCCCTCCCATACAGGAAGTACTTCAGGTTTTGCAGCAAGCACTGAATCCTCAAAAAGAGGGAAGGGACCTCTGTGTCCCGTCATGTACTTTAAAGAAAAGGATTTTACAGGTAAGTATGACGAAAAAAATCCTATTTTCTTTTTTATACATCAGGGGACACAGAGTCCAGCTAATATTCATTACCTGCTGGGACGTCCCACAGCAATAGCCTTGAGGGGGAAGGAGACACCCTACCAAACAATAGCCATCAGAACTTATACGGCAGTACACTGCGGCCGAAAGCCGAATCCTTGGCGGCTCGAACATCCACTTGATAAAATGTTGTGAACGTATGCACTGAAGACCAGATAGCAGCCTTACAAATCTGAGCCACAGATGCCTGATGATGAAAAGCCCAGGAGGTTCCTACACCCCTGGTAGAATGAGCTCTCACCCTAAAGGGAGGAGCTTTACGTTTCAGACCGTAGGCCCTTGACGGACCCAATTGGCAATGGAAGCTTTGGAAACTGCCTGCCCCTTCTTGGGTCCTTTTGGTAAAACAAAAAAAAAATTTAAAAAAATTAAATAAAAAAAAGAGTCTGATCCTCCGATCTCCACAGATTTAGACAAATAAACCTTGACTGCTCGGACAACGTCCAAAGAATGCAGTCGTCTCTCTTCCGCCGAAAGAGGCTAAGAGAAAAAAGGCGGCAAAATAATGTCCTGATTTAAATGAAAGGCCGACACCACTTTTGGCAAAAAGGATGGAACAGGTCGTAACGTGACCCTGTCGTGGTGGAGGATCAAGTACAGTTCCCTGCATGAACTCCGACACCCTTCTGGCCGAGTTGATGTCCATCAGTAAGGCTAGCTTGCGTGACAGCAAGTCTAATGGAATTTCCTTGATAGGTTCAAATGGTTGTTTCTGTAACACAGACAGCAACACGTTCAAGTCCCAAGGACACATAGGTGACCTAGGGGGGAAGCCAGTGAGTTTCCCCCTGTATAAAGGGTCGTGAATGGGAGGCTAAAGGCCTTTGGAAGAATACTGATAGGGCCGAAACTTGACCTTGAGGCAGACATCAACTGGATATCTTCTTGTCCAGATTGCTCGGAAGCAGACTCATCTGCCACGCCATCCACAGCAGTGGCGGCCCGTCCATAGGGGGCGCCCGGGCGCCGCCCCCCCCCCCCCTTGCAGTTAAAAAAAAATAAAAAAAAAAAAAGTTCAAAAAAAAAAAAAAATGTATTTAAACATGTCCCTTTAAGGGCGCCATGTCCCTTTAAGGGCGCACAGTGCAGTATGCACCGCTCTATCACCAATAGATAGATTCATGCATTGCATGAATCTATCTATTGGTCACCTCTGCCGCCCCCCTATTCAGGTGTCCGGCCCCTGATCGGGCGCCGGGCATCTGAATTACAGTGGGGGGGGTGTTGCTGGAAGCGCCCCTATTAGAGCCGTAAGCTCTAATAGGGGACCCTATTAGAGCGGTGTGCTCTAATAGGCTTCCCTAAGTGTAAACAGCGGGCGCACGGCCGTGCGTTCGCTGATTACACAGTATTGTGTTAGAGAAGCGAATACATCGCTTCCCTAACACAGACCCGCCTCTCAGCCAATCAGGTTGCCAGGTCTGTTACCTGTCACCTGATTGGCTGAAGTCACAGGCGCTGTGATTGGACGCTAGGCGTCCAATCACCTAGCGTCCAATCACAGCAGAAGAAGACAGGAGGAGCGCGGGAGAAGACATCCGACGGAGACACCGCTCGTCGCCTGACGCCGTCACCAGCTGCACACCGGGACAAGGTAAGTGCAGAGGGCAGGCAGGGGGCACAGTGGCAGCACTTAAGGGGCACAGTGGCAGAACTTGGGGCACAATGGAAGCACTTAAGGGGCACAATGGCAGCACTTAAGGGGCACAGTGGCAGCACTTAAGGGGCACAGTGGCAGCACTTAAGGGGCACAGTGGCAGCACTTAAGGGGCACAGTGGCAGCACTTGGGGCACAATGGCAGAACTTGGGGCACAATGGCAGAACTTGGGGCACAATGGCAGCACTTAAGGGGCACAGTGGCAGCACTTAAGGGGCACAATGGCAGCACTTAAGGGGCACAATGGCAGCACTTAAGGGGCACAATGGCAGCACTTAAGGGGCACAATGGCAGCACTTAAGGGGCACAATGGCAGCACTTAAGGGGCACAGTGGCAGCACTTAAGGGGCACAGTGGCAGCACTTAAGGGGCACAATGGCAGCACTTAAGGGGCACAATGGCAGCACTTAAGGGGCACAATGGCAGAACTTGGGGCACAATGGCAGCATTTAAGGGGCACAGTGGCAGAACTTGGGGCACAGTGGCAGAACTTGGGCACAGTGGCAGCGTTTGATGGGCACAGTGGCAGCGTTTGATGGGCACAGTGGCAGCGTTTGATGGGCACAGTGGCAGCGTTTGATGGGCACAGTGGCAGCGTTTGATGGCACAGTGAGGCTGTTTGTTTGCGCCCCCCCAAAAATTTTGAGCACCAGCCGCCACTGATCCACAGAATCCTGAGCTTTAAGCTCTTCCCCATCCTCAACCCATTCCTGCTCCAGACTAGAAGACTCCGGGGAGGAGGATCTGTCACGCTTCTTGCCACCCTGCGGGATGGAGGCAATCATGTCGGCAATCCTGGCTAGGGCTGAGGACAGTTCATCCTTAGTGATAAAGGGTGAAGCAGCAGCGTTGACTGTAGGTACAATACCAGATAGGTGCAGTGGCTCAGATTACCCAGAAGCCTCTGGTCCTTCAGGGGATACAACACTAGGGATATGGCTAGGTTCATCAAGAACCTACGGATGACATAGGTGTGCCCTTCCCTGTAGTGTTAGTCCTGCTCCTCTTTTTTGAAGACATTTACTAGCCACAAAACGAAAGTACCTAGGTGTAGTATTAAAACACCTCAGATGGGAGACCCTTTAATAGGGCTCACCAAGCCCCTATTCAAGAATCCTGCTAAGCACCTTTAGCCACCAAGCAACACCTGGTGACTCACGTGACCCGGGTAAGGAGAAAATGAACTGCAAATGCCTGGTTCAGAGCCTGCTCTGTGTCCCACACAGCTTCCTTCTGGAAGCACCTCATGCTTGGCATACACAGCTTAACCACATGCCGACCGCGCTATAGTCGAAAGACGGCCACAGCGCGGTCGGCTTGTTCTAAGTGGACGTCCTACGGATGTTCTCCCAGAAACATGCTCCCGCGCGCCCCCTGGGGCGCGCACTCGGGAACATCCGTGACCGCCGGGTCCCGAGGACCCGGCGCATCACGGATCACGGTAAACAGCCGCTGATAGCGGCCGTTTACCACGTGATCGCTCCGTCAAATGACGGAGCGATCACATGTACACAAACCGGCGTCACGTCATGACGCCGGTTCCTCCCTCCCCTCTCTGTACCGATCGGTAGAGGGGGAGAGACGGGACCAGCGCTGTGGGCTGGATGTGTAGTGCCCACAGCACTGGCCAATACACTGCCACCACTGTGCAATGCTCTGCCACCACTGTGCAATGCTCTGCCACCACTGTGCAACGCTCTGCCACCACTGTGCAACGCTCTGCCACCACTGTGCAACGCTCTGCCACCACTGTGCAACGCTCTGCCACCACTGTGCAATACTCTGCCAATACTCTGCAATAATTTTTAATAGAAACAAAGAATTTTTTTTTTTTTTTTTACCGAATTTTCTGTATTTTTTGATTTATAGCGCAAAAAAATAAAAAACCCAGCAGTGATTAAATACCACAAAAAGAAAGCTCTATTTGTGTGAAAAAAAGGACACAAAATTCATTTGGGTACAGTGTTGCATGACGAAGTAATTGTCAAAGTGTGAGAGCACCGAAGGCTGAAAATTGGTCTGGTTAGGAAGGGGGTTTAACTGCCCAGTGGGTAAGTGGTTAAATAAGCTGGCCGTGCACCGGAACATTCTGTGGGTGCGTTCGTAAGCATGTGTGCGGTCCCGATGTATGAGCGTGGCTGTATTTGCATATGATGCAAACCTTCCTGCGCCCAGATAAAGGCTATACCGCCTGTGCGGCACTCTTGCGGACGCACGTGTGCCATGGCGAACCAAGGCGAAAAAGGTACACTTTGCAAACACCCGCAGCTATCCCAAAACTCCCCCATATGGTCAACGCATACAGGTGTCCAGCCTATAGCTAGTGTGACTGATTGTTACAATCACTGGGACACCCCACAATAATTTAGGGGGTTTCACTTTCGCGTCCAGGCGCAGGGCAACTTAGAAACTAAGAGCCCAATCTTCCCCCTTAACGGTGGGTTCCTATCCCTTGAGGACCTTCAAGGACTGGGTACCCTTTTCAGGTTTAGGGTCCACTCCCTTGGGCATGCACAGCACCCTGCAGGAATGCCTTAGCACTATGGTGTCCAGGATTCCACTCCGCAGGAGGGCTCATTACAGGCAAAACCTTGCAGGATCTTGAGTCTTTTTTGCGAGGCTCAGGTACCGTTTATCTAAGCATATAAAGGGTAAAGGGGTCTCAAACTGGCGGCCCTCCAGCTGTTGCGGAACTACAAATCCCATCATGCCTCTGCCCATGGGAGTCATGCTTTTAACTATCAGCCTTGCAATGCCTCATGGGAATTGTAGTTCTACAACAGCTGGAGGGCCACCAGTTTGAGACTCCTGATATAAAGCCTGTGTCAAATGGACCTGATCAGTCAATCCCTTGATTAATTTAAGAGCCGTTTGTGGGACTAGAGAGCTCAAACAACAGTGCCATCCACCTTACAGACACTGGTAAAAAAATGAAGTACTTCCTGTATGAGAGGGGTCATATAGAGGATCACTTCCAGTCTAAAGACCTTTGGTCTACCAGTGTCCATTCACATGGAGATGGAAGTATAACCCAGCAGGTAATGAATATTAGCCTAACTCTGTGTCCCATGATGTATGAAAAAGAAACACACCACTACCACCCTGCACAGCCAGGATGTTTCATTGGTCAACTCTGTGTTCATTGGCCACAGCTGATGCTGCTTTTACTGATCATCAGTGTCCTGATCATGTGGCCCCAACAGTGCCCAAAAGTACTCCCCCATCAGTGGCCATCAGTGCTGCCTGTCAGTGGGGCCTCATCAGTGATGTCTCATCAGTGGTGCCTCATCAGTGCTGTCCAATGAGTGCCCATTAGTGTCACCTCGTCAGCACCCTCCATTTTCCTTTTCCCTCCACAACTTTTGTCCTTTTCAATTTTTGCTAAACAAATGAAAAAAGAAAACTCAGTGGTGAATAAATACCACCAAAAGAAAGCTCTATTTAGTTAGTACTTTGTTTGGGTACAGTGTAGCATGACCACGCAGTTGTCATTCAAAGCATGACAGTGCTGAAAGCTGAAAATTGGCCTGGGCAGGAAGGGGGTGAAAGTGCCCGGTAGGCATACTTGACTAAGTTAAACTGAATGGATTGTTTAGGTAGGTCCTCACTTTACAAAACAAGATCTTACAATCTGATTGTACAGTATGGATGGCTTTACATGCAGAGAAGTTTGTGTTCTAAAAGGACGCACACGCATTCCCTAGATCAGTGATGGCAAACCTTGGCACCCCAGATGTTTTGGAACTACATTTCCCATGATGCCCATGCACTCTGCAGTGTAGTTGAGCGTGATGGGAAGTATAGTTAGATTGCCTGCGGATCACCTATCGTTTTATTACTGGGCTGGAAGAAAGAGGTCAAGATTTCCTTCCAAAAAGGACACTTGGGATCAGTGGCGGGACAAGGTAATTTAGAGCCCAGGGCGAACATGCCAAATTGTGCCCCCCCCCCCCCCCAAGATGTATGGGCATTATGTGTCCCATCACCACTCCCAACACAAATCCCCCCAAATCACAACTCCTAGCACACCCTCTCTAAATTTTCCCTCCTAAAACAATTCTTACCCCCTGAAACCCCCCATATTCCCCTTTTTTAACACAAATTCCCTCCCCCCTAATCTCCTTGTGGTGCCCCCCCACCTCACATGATGCCACAGTGCCCAGGGCAACTGCCCCTCCTGCCCACCCTTTGTCCCGGCTCTGCTTGGGATTACCTGGATGGGGGGGAACTGGATGGCCAATTTGCACAAAGCTCATGAATAACAGCCAGAGGACACAACTGCTGGAAACACCCATAGAAAACAAGAATGCAAATCTGTCACCAAACGGGAATGTGACAGTTAGACGCCGGCCATTATGTGCAACCTGACCGCTAGCTATACCCACTATGGATTTATGCTGATAAGAAGGAAACTCTCTCCATTATCAAGAATGGCTTTACAGAAAAAACACAGGCAGACTATCGGAAGGTTACCTTATGTTATCACCAGAACATCATCCATTGGAGACATTTGTTTTGTGACAACTAAAGCAGACGAGTTGAAAATCGAATGGAAAGACTAAACAAAAATGATGGCATAATCGTCTGCGCCTTTTTAATTTTTTGACTAACAGAATAGTTTTTGTTCGTTTTTTTGACTAGACATGCGCGGTCGAAATTCGGACATTTTTTTTGTTATTCGGATGTATACAAATTTTTGAATTACAACAACAACGAACTTAAAGCGGAGCTCCACCCTAAAGTGGAACGTCCGCTCATCGGATTCCTCCCCCCTTCCAGTGTTACAATTGGCACCTTTCGGGGGGGAGAGGGGACAGGTATCCTTTCCCACTTCCGGAAGTACGCCACGGCGCAATGCGGCCGAGACATCACCGCGGGGCTCCCTCCTCCCTTGGCCGCCGGGCTAATAGGAGAGAGGAGCGGGGCCTTGCGCATGCGCAGTAGGGTTCCCGGCGTGCAGCCGAAAGGCTACACTGCCGGGTTACCTTACCCGCAATGGCAGCAGCAGCACCCGACAGCTGATGGAGACATCAGCTGCGGTGCCGACATCGAGGGACTGCAGGACAGGTAAGTGTCCATTTATTAAAAGCCAGCAGCTGCAGTATGTGTAGCTGCTGGCTTTTAATTTTTTTTTTTTCCTGGAACACCCCTTTAAACTAATCTGAAATAACGAATGATATTTTGGGCGCAATTCGAATTTAATTCAAATCGTTTTCAAATTCAATTTCAAATTTCCTAATAAAATAAAATTGAAGAGAAAATAAAATGGAATAGAATAGAAAAGAATAGAATTGAAAAGGAATAGCATAGAAAAAAAAATGCATAGAAAAAAAACATTTCATAGAAAAATAGAATAGAAAAAAGTAATAGAATAGAAAATAAAGGATTAGAAAATAAAAGAATAGAATAGAAAAGAATAGAATAAAACAGAACAAAAAAAGATTTCCCCCATTCAGGAGGAAGATTATTCTTAATAGAATGGATGGAGGAGTCTCCCCAGCCGGCTATTGCATTCTGACAGCCAGTACTCCCAGCTGTCTGAATACATGAACGGTGAGTGAATCTGATTGCACACAGTCACAATCTGCTCACAATTTTCCATCCAGCCTGCTATTGAGTTGGGTGGTGCAATAGGGACGCTGCAAATTGAAAAGATTCAGTAGGAATTGGCCAACATTCAAGCTGTGTATGGCAGTCTGAAAGTGGACCTTCAGTTTCTCAAGAAAAGTTTTTTTCTTAATTTTTGCTGGTCGCCCTGCCCCCTTCGCATCCTCCACTTCCTAGGCCGCCATTCTCACCTAGGTGGCAACGATGTACAGAAAGGATCTTCAAACCTTCTTAGCAAAGGGTCAGTTTACAGTCCTTCAGGCTTTAGGGGGGCCGGACTGTGGCCAGTGGGAGTAGAAAATGCCCCGGCGTCAGTGCCCCATTATTGTTTTTTAAACGGGAGAAATAATGCCCCATTGCTGAGATCAATAAGAATAATTCCCCATTGATGGTGTCAGTAGGGGGAGTGGCGCTCCATTGGTGTCAGTAGGGGGAGTGGCGCTCCATTGGTGTCAGTAGGGGGGGTGGCGCTCCATTGGCGTCAGTAGGGGGAGTGGCGCTCCATTGGCGTCAGTAGGGGGAGTGGCGCTAAATTGGCGTCAGTAGGGGGAGTGGCGCTCCATTGGCGTCAGTAGGGGGAAATGGCGCTCCATTGGCGTCAGTAGGGGGAAATGGCGCTCCATTGGCGTCAGTAGGGGGAAATGGCGCTCCATTGGCGTCAGTAGGGGGAAATGGCGCTCCATTGGCGTCAGTAGGGGGAAATGGCGCTCCATTGGCGTCAGTAGGGGGAAATGGCGCTCCATTGGCGTCAGTAGGGGGAATGGCGCTCCATTGGCGTCAGTAGGGGGAATGGTGCCCCATTGCCGTCAGTAGGGGGAATGGCGCCCCATTGCCGTCAGTAGGGGGAATGGCGCTCCATTGGCGTCAGTAGGGGGAATGGCGCTCCATTGGCGTCAGTAGGGGGAATGGCGCTCCATTGGCGTCAGTAGGGGGAATGGCGCTCCATTGGCGTCAGTAGGGGGAATGGCGCTCCATTGGTGTCAGTAGGGGGGGGAATGGTGCCCCAAGGGCCAGATAAAAGGTAAGAAAAGGGCTACATCTGGCCCCTGGGCCGCTGTTTGGAGACCACTGACGTACAGGATCTTCCTGGAGCTCCTGAGATGTCTTATATTACAGGAGGTCATTAGAAGCTTCCCCACGCCCAGTGCCACATCATCAGGGGGCCAGCTCCAAGAACCCAGAAGAGACAGCCGGCTCCCAATGACGCAAGGGAAGAAGATGTCGATGTAGGACCCAACGTTCAGCATTGGAGTGGTAGATCAAAACAGAACAACTATGGGTTTGTTGGGTGCGTGTTTTTTCTGTGTTCTGCACAATAAAAAAGGTAGGTGGGGATGATAAACACGTACACACTTAGGGCCATTCACACTAATGCGGTGACAGACGTTTTACCGCATTTGCACTGTGCTGCAGCATGCTGCGATAAAATGGAGCCATGCTGCATTTTATTGCAGCGCACCAGCCTGAATCGCACTGCAATGTTGGCCAGCACAGCACATCGCACCGCCTGACATTGCAGTGAATGAAGTGTACATTTTGTACACTTCAAATAAAGTTAGTTTAAAAAAAAAAAAAAAGGGAGGAGTAGTGCGATGCTATGAATCGTGCATCACACTGCCCCCTAGCTCAGTGGCGAATCACGCTGGCTGCTCTGCGATTTCACAGGAGCAGTGTGAATTAGCCCCAAATCAGAGGGTTATGTTCCTCTTTAAGGGCTTGTTCACACTTGCTCAAAATACTGATGCTTATCAAATGCGCCTACAGCGTTAATAAGTGTTTAACGAGACTTAAAAACACTCACACAAAAGCCCTATGCGCATTTGCAGAGCGGTTTTATATGCGTTTGACACTTTAAAACCGCACTGTATTTCACTATATAAGCTGAGTTTACTGTTAAAAGGAAGTGTGAAATGCAAGACTCCGGTGGGTGTAACAAGATTTCCGCTTGCCGCCTTCTCACTGTATAATTATTGTGGAGGAGTGCGGGGTGTAACAAGATGGCGGCGATGAAACCTCACTTCCGTTACAAAATCTGACGTGTCACCTAGTCTGACAAAACACCAGTGTGAACTAGTCCTCAGAGAGGATTTCCTTTAGGCTGGATTCACACCTATGCAGTTTTAGTGCTTTTTGCATTTTGCAGATTTGCACTACAGTCCATTTACCATGGTTTCCTATGGAACACGTTCTGTAGTGCAAATCTGCAAAATGCAAAAAGCACTAAATATGCATCGGTGTGAATCCAGCCTTAGGGAGCTTTTCTTCTCACTTCCTGTTGAGTCTCCAAGACAGGAAGTGAAGGAAAGTCTCTCCAATGGAACCTGCGCAGCAAATAATTAATGGGGAAAAAAAAAAAGGCAGATTAGCGCCATACATTGCCCAGATCCGTGGATTTTTGCGGTGGGTGTGGTCAGGTGTTTCTGATCAGCTTGTAGAAACCAATGACGGGATGACGCTGTCCACGTATAATGACACAAGAGCAATATAGGAATAGGATGGATGTGCGCTCCTGGACGAAGGCAGTTCACTTCCAGGGGTGCACATCCGTTCTAAACACAGGTAATCTTTCCATGTGCGATTACATTGGACATCCATGGACAGGGTTGTGCTGCCATTGATCTGTACGGGCTTCCTGTCCGCGGGTGATCAGAAACACCTAACTATACCTACTACAGAAATACATTGAATAGGTGCATAAACTAGATGTGTGCGATTAGTTTTGTATGAATCGAAAATTCGTACGAATTTATGGAAATTCGTACATTCGGGAGGATCCGAAATACGAATTGCTAGGTTTGTGAATTTTGTACGAAATTTCGTTTACAAATTTCGTATCTAAATTCCTAACGAACATTCGTAATTGTTCCGAAAAGTTAACTAACTTAAAAAGTTAAACACCCAGGAAGTCAGCACAGCACAGGGATGGTGGGAGACCCTCATAATGATAAATTCATCATAACGAACTTTTGTCATTGTTACGAAAAGTTAGAAATTTCGTATTTCGTATGAAATTTCGGATGTATGTATGTATGTATGTATGTATGTATGTATGTATATAATTTTTTTTTCCCTTTTTAATAATAAAATATATATATATATATATATATATATATATATATATATATATATATATATATATATATATATATATATATATAAGAATATATATATTTTTTTTATTATTTACTATTATTAAAAAAGGAAAACAAATGATATATATATATATATATATATATATCATTTGTTTTCCTTTTTTAATAATAGTAAATAATAAAATAATAAAAAAAAAATAAAAAATATATATATATATATATATATATATTTCATTTTTTTCCTTTTTTAATAATAATAAATATATATCATTTTTTTTTATTATTATTAAAAAGAAAAAAAGTTATATACATATATATATATATATATATATATTTTTTTTATATTACTAATAAAACAAGAAAATAAAAATAAAAAAACACCCATGCAAAAAAAAAAAAGAAGAACAAAGCACAAAAATTATCTTGCACTTTCAATAGTGTAAAATCCTGTAAGTATGGGACAGACTCAATGGACTTGGGCAGCTATGTGCACCCCAAGACTCCTAACCTACAGCAACAGAAGACTTGATATAATCTGTGTGCCAGTACAAACCAGTACAAAGAAAAGCAGAACACTCACCTTTTAGTAGTCAGCGCCATTGTTAGGATCCGGACACTTTCACACCAGGACTACACATCGACACCCCAGTGATTAGCGCCACCTGCTGTGGGGGGTGGTTTCACCATGACTTGGATTCATAGATTTTTCCTACATCCACTCACACAACATGTGTTCCCAATCATTGCTGGGACTGCAGATGAAAAAGGACACCGATTACAGACCCAGCTTCCTTCTGGGGGGGGTCACTGAAGGAAATCTGGTATGGGAAACCCATAGAAGCTGGCAGTTGCTGACCGCTCTGCCTGAAAATGCTAGTTGCCTGACTGTAAAGCTGGCCATACAATTTTCTTATTCAATTTCCTTTAGATTTACCTTCAACTATGTAGTGCAAGGGCCTGCCTGATTGCATACAAATTGAAAGTGTTTAGGTTTGACCTCCTATTATATGGTTTTGATTTCACACTGGGGCGTTTTTTAGGCGTTTTTCAGGCGCTTTAGCGTTAAAAAAAAAGCACATGTAAAGCGCTTGAAAGAAGCCTCATCTGCAATCCCAATGTGAAAGCCTGAGTGCTTTCACACTGAGATCCCTTTCACACTGGGGCGTTTTAGCTTAAAAAAAAGCGCCTGTAAAGCGCCTGAAAGAAGCCGCAACTGCAATCCCAGTCCGAGTGCTTTCACACTGAGGCGCTGCGCTGGCAGGGCATCAAAAGTCCTGCAAGCAGCTTCTTTGCAGCGCTTTTGGAGCGGTGAATACACAGCTCCTAAAGCGCCCCTTCCCATTGAAATCAATGGGAAGCACCTGCAAAACGTCCGAAAAGCGTCTGAAAAACGCCCGAAAAGCGCTTTTGGCAGCAGCGCTTTGTGGGCTCTTTTAACCCTTTATTTGGCCACTAGCAGGGGTTAAAAGTGCCCCACTAGCGCTCGAAAAATGCTGGTAAAGCGCTGCTAGTTTAAGCGGCGCTTTACGAGCGTTTTTCGTGCGCTGGCAGTGTGAAAGGGCTCTTAGGCCCCTTTCACACTGGGGCGGTTTGCAAGCGCTATTGCGCTAAGAATAGCGCCTGCAAACCGACCCGAAACAGCTGTTGCTGTATCTGAAGCGGTGCGCTTGCAGGACGCTCAAAAATATCCTGCAAGCCGCATCTTTGGCTCGCTATAGGAGCGGTATATTTACCGCTCCTATAGCGCCCGGTCCCATTGAAAACAATGGGGGAGCGCGCCGAACCCGCCCGCAAAACGCCACTGCAGCGGCGGTTTGCGGGTGGTATTGACCCTTTTTCGGCCGCTCGCGGGGGGTAAAAACACCCCGCGAGCGGCCGCAATGCGCCGCTAAAACGCCGGTAAAGCGGCGCTAAATATAGCGCCGCTTTACCGCCAGCGCCCCCACCGCTCCAGTGTGAAAGTAGCCTTAAAGCACTTGGGCTTTCACATTGGGATTGCAGATGAAGCTTCTTTCAAGCGCTTTACAGGCGCTTTTTTTAACGCAAAAGCGCCTGAAAAACGCCCCAGTGTGAAAGGGGCCTAAAGGAAAGTTGTACAAGAAAATTGTATAATGTATGGCCAGCCTTCCCCTGGTAATGCAATACTTTGAGCTGGAACAGTCCGGAAGATGAGGACTTCTCGCCACTTCTGGGACTTGATGAAGTGCAGCACATTGCTGTGAACAGTAAGAAGGAGGGAGCCCACCTGCACCTCCCACTGTGGTGCCTCGTCTGTGTCTGTGTTGGCCAATGGCCAAGGCTGCCATATGGATTTTTTTTCTTTTTCTTTTCATCTTTTTTTGGGGTCAGTGGTTTAGAATTATTATTTTTTTTTAAACAGTGAGGCTTTTAACCCCTTCCTTCTGGCTCCCTTTAATGAGTTGGTTACAATGGATCATGCGGTCACGGTTATTGTAAACTCCTCTCACCATCCCCTGATTGTAAACGCAGAGAACTATTGGTGACAAGTGAGCGCTCTCCCAGCACAGAGCGGCAGCACGACATTCATGCATACCGCGGTAATGATACACGTATGCGTACGGCTGGTGCCAATCGGCTTTTCAGCTCCAGATCTTATGGGCGTGGTGACTAGGGATGAGCTCAGGCGTCTTCGCATGGCCCACATGCAGAGCCCGCCAGGAAGTCGGCGCAGCGCTGCGCTAATCACAGGCAGTGAGACATTTCCTGATCTCTGCAGCCGCGCATCGGGGCAATGTCTCACTGCCTGCGATAAGCGCAGCGTTGCGCCGACTTCCTGGCGGGCTCTACACGTGGGCCATGCGAACACGCCTGAGCTCATCCTTAGTGGTGACATGTCCCTTTAAATGGTCACCTTTATAATAAAATAAGGAAGCAGTGGAAAAATCTCCCTAATGAGTCAGAGATGGCCAAAAAAGCTCCAAAACTGAAAGTGGATTTAAAGTCTAACTCTAGCTGTGCCATCACTTTAAATAGTTTTGCTTGGGCATCATTGAACCATTTAAAGCAGGGGTCTCAAACTGGCGGCCCTCAAGCTGTTGCAAAACTACAAGTCCCATGAGGCATTGCAAGGCTGACAGTTACAAGCATGACTCCCACAGGCAGAGGTATGATGGGACTTGTAGTTTTGCAACAGCTGGAGGGCCGCCAGGTTGAGGCCCCTGATTTAAAGTGATGGCAGAGCTGAAGTTAGGCTTTAACATCCCCCTACTTTATCCAAAATAGGGCGGGGGGGGGGGGGGGGGGGGGGGGGTTTCTTTAGATCAACTTTAACTTTATTTGGGTACAGCGTTGCATGACCGCCAGGGGCGGACTGACCACTCATGGGGCCCCCGGGCAATAGGAGATTATGGGGCCCCTAGGCAATCAGAGATTATGGGGCCACGCAGTATACAATCACACAGTATACACATACATGTACACCCAGTATACACAGACATGTTTCTATTGGCTGAGAAGGTACTGGAGAGGTGGGGCAGCTATAATCTCTGGATTTTTAGACCAAAAGGATGTCGGTAAGGGACATTTCAGAAAGAAACACAGATTTTTACATACTGTCCCTGGTTTTACTTAGGCTGGCAACCCTGATGGGGCCCCCTAGTGGCCCGGGGCCCTCGGGCAGTGCCCGAATGGTGAGTCCGCCCCTGATGACTGCAAAGTAGCATGACAAGTCGTTCCCCATGATTTCCAATGACAGCCATTCATATTAGTACGACTTCAAGTCGTTTCCAACTTCAAAGTAGTCCCTGCACTACTTTGGTCCGATTTTGATGGCACTTATGCCCCGTACACACGATCTGAATATCGTACGACAGTTTTCGGTTAATAATCGCAAGTAGAAATTGAATAGCTAAATAAAGTCACAAATTCTCGTACGATAGAAAAAAAAAAATCGGAAGTGATGTCATGTGTTGTAATGTATTTCTATTGAATTTTCGGACGACAACTATACTGACTAACCGAAAATCGTATGATCGGGAATCTTCCGAGGAAAATTATTGTGCATGTCCGATCGAATAAGATCGGATGAACGGTCGTGAATGGCTGTCGAAAGTAGTGTACACACGATCCGAAAATCGTACGATCTTTCCTCGGACGATCATTTTCGGACGATATACGGATCATGTGTACGGGCCAATACACAGGAATTCCTTGAAATCGCGGTGAAGTCGCACAAGTGTGAAAGGAGACTTAGGCCCCTTTCACACTTTTGCGACTTCGCTAAGATTCGCGGCCGCGATTTTGCTGCGATTTCAAGAAATGCCTGTGTAAGTGGTATCAAAATCGGACCAAAGTAGTGCAGGGACTACTTTGAAGTCCGAACTACTTGAAGTTGTACTTGTATGTCGTTCCCCATGATTTCCAATGACAGACATTCATATTAGTACGACTTCAAAGTAGTCCCTGCACTACTTTGGTCCGATTTTGATGCCACTTACACAGGCATTCCTTG
This sequence comes from Lithobates sylvaticus, assembly GCA_028564925.1. NCBI lineage: Eukaryota > Metazoa > Chordata > Amphibia > Anura > Ranidae > Lithobates > Lithobates sylvaticus. Next base: position 39,825,862 of record CM053037.1, on the reverse strand, counting down.
AAATTGTGGCGGAATCGCGGTAAAATCGTGCGACTTTGAAGTCGCACAAGTGTGAAAGGGGCCTAAGTGGCATCAAAATCAGACCAAAGTAGTGCAGGGTCTACTTTGAAGTCGGAACGACCTTGAAGTCGTACTAATATGAATGGCTGTCATTGGAAATCATGGGGAACGACTTGTCATCCTACTTTGCAGTCCCAAATCGTGGGACAAGTCGTATAAGTGTAAAAGGGGCAGAGGCGGACTGACCATTCGGCCACTCGGGCACTTCCCGAGGGCCCGGGCCACTAGGGGGCCCCATCAGGGTTGCCAGCCTCAGTAAAACCAGGGACAGTATGTAAAAATCTGTGTTTTTTTTTTTTTACATCTGTTTCTGAAATGTCCCTTATCGACATCCTTTTGGTCTAAAAATCCAGAGATTATAGCTGCCCCACCTCTCCAGTACCATCTCAGCCAATAGAAACATGTCTGTGTATACTGTGTGTACATGTATGTGTATACTGTGTGATTGTATACTGTGTGGCCCCATAATCTCTGATTGCCTGGGGGCCCCATAATCTCCTATTGCCCGGGGGCCCCATGAGTTGTCAGTCTGCCCCTGGAAAGGGGCCTTAGGCCCCTTTCACACTGGGGCGTTTTTCAGGCGGTACAGCTAAAAATAGCGCCTGAAAAATACCGCACCGCGAGCGGCCGAATACCGCGGCTAAAACGATGGTAAAGCAGCGCTATAGCGCTGCTTTACCGTCACCGCGGCTCCCCGCCCCAGTGTGAAGGGGCCTTAGTCTGTGCTCGCTCTATTTGTTCTGGTGACCGGGACTTAAAGGGGAAAAGAGAGACGAAATTCTGAGTTGTCACCAAAACAGGAATAGAAAGGAAATCTTCCAACGGGGACACCTGTGACAACTAAGAGGGATTTCCTTTCTTTTCCTGTTGAGCGTAAATGGCAGGAAGTAAAAGCTCTGCAATGGGACGCAGATAACTTGAATACCTAAACAGGTGTTTAACCCTTTCCTACACGATGGAGAAGGTGGAGGATGAGCGGCCTTCCATGAGATCTGTACTCCCTGTAAGTTTCAGTACCGGATGTTTGGTGCTTTTACGGCAGTAATAAAACAAATTTTTTTTTTAGTGAACGCAGCCGTAGTCGCACGCGTTGCATGCATCATTGGTGGTAATTTTATTCTTGCATTGCCAATGTTTTTTTTTTTTATTTCCCCGGAGTCCAGCTTTATTTTGAAGGGAGAACTGTCTTGAAACACTAATAGCAACCAATCAAATTCAAACGTTTTATTACATTTTTTTTTCCAGTACAAGTATGAATTTGATTGGTTTATCGCGCCCCGCCCCCTCCCTCGCACACACGTACGCATTACTCTATAGATCTGCAGTAGTCGGACACAACTTTATGGGTAGTTGCTGAATGTTCTTCCTCGTGAGCCTAGCCGTCACATATGATATATACTCCTATTGCTAGAAGCCATCTGCTGCTTTAAAACCTCAAACCCTTTTCATTTACACATTTTTGTATACTTTGCTTTTATGTTTCTCATTTTTTTTCCATTCCTACTGCACGATATATTTTTTTATTTTTTTTTCTCCTTTTACTATATATAGTAATAAAAGTGGTAGTAGAGGGCGAACGCTTTCCAATAATTTTAGCTCTTGCTCCGTGGCGTCGCCCTTTTAAATTTCACTCAACTCTTCCTATAGTAGTGCACATGATGGCGGGGGCGGGTCTAAGTCCAAACAAGACGGACAGCCCGGTTGGCCAATTACAAAGGATTTCAGTTACTTCGCCCACTTTCACCCTTTCCGTGCCATATAGGCCTTTCAGCGCCTCTGTGTTTTCATCGGAGAACATTATCTGGGATTTCCCGATGATTCAACGAGAATTCTTGGCCTTATAGAAAGGAATAGTAAAAAAGGAAATATAAATGAGTCATCCCTGATGGGGCTTCCTGTCCTCGGCACGCCTGGGGATTTTATTATTTTTTATATTTTTTTTCCATCCTAAGTACATCCCAGTGGACTTGTATGTGATCACCTCCAGACTCGTCTTGGCTTGTCCTACGTAAATGGTCAATAGATTGCCCCGGCTCTGGTTTATTTACAGTAATCTGGATAAAATACATTATGCTAAATGAAAATCCAGATGGCTAACCTGCAATGTTCATATCTATGGCACTGCTGTCTCTGCGTTGGGGGTCATTTCCCAAGTTGCACCAGTTGTTTGCCATGGCATAAGATGTTGGTGCACAACTCCTAACATCGAGGCACTAAAGGCTTCCAAGACCGACTGAGCCTCCAATATCAAACTTCTCCGTCAACCTGCATGATGATGAGCTAGAATGGAGGACATGGTGGTTTTCAAGGATCACATCTGCACCTGTATGTGACTATTTCTATTGTCCGCCATATGAGTTGGGTGTTCAGCTTGGAAACTGAATGGGCAGATGGTCAAATGGGCAGAAACTTGACCACCTCTGGCTGAACCAGACTGGGCAGCCCTATGGTTGCTACTTGCAACGCTAGGCTGCATAATCCCCACGGGGTCTATTAGAGCTGACTTGGCAAGTAAAATATTTTGTTTACCGGAATTAAAGTGGTGGAAGCCTAGAACTACTGTCAGCTTTTTATTGCTTTCTGTGTCCATTTAGCACAGGGGTATTAAAATGGAGGTCTGGCAAGTACAGTTTTCATCCAGCAGAGGTCCAAGTCTCATGTTTGTACTATGACTCAGATCCTTCAAATCACGGCTCCCCCCTTTACCTCATTGCCCTCAGTCCCCCCCCCCTCACATCACTGTCCCACCCTTTACATAATTGTTCTTAGCTCCCCCCCTTCACATTACAGTCCCCCCCTTTACATCAGTGTTCTCAGATCCCCCCTTCACATTACAGTCCCCCCTTTACATCAGTGTTCTCAGCCCCCCCTTCACATTACAGTCCCCCCTTTACATCAGTGTTCTCAGCTCCCCCTTCACATTACAGTCCCCCCTTTACATCAGTGTTCTTGGTCCTCCCCCAACCCCCCCCTTCACCACAGCCCCCCTTTACATAACTGCTCTCAGCTCCCCACTTCACATCACTGTCCTCCCTTTTACATCAGTGTTCTCAGCTCCCCCTTCACATTACAGTCCCCCCTTTACATCAGTGTTCTTGGTCCTCCCCCAACCCCCCCCAACCTCACAGCCCCCCTTCACCACAGCCCCCCTTTACATAACTGCTCTCAGCTCCCCACTTCACATCACTGTCCTCCCTTTTACATCAGTGTTCTCAGCTCCCCCCTTCACATTACAGTCCCCCATTTACATCAGTGTTCTCAGCTCCCCCCTTCACATTACAGTCCCCCCTTTACATCAGTGTTCTCAGCTCCCCCTTCACATCACAGTCCCCCCTTTACATCAGTGTCCTCAGTCCCCCCTTTACATCAGTGTTCTCAGCTCCCCCCTTCACATTACTGTCCTCCCTTTTACATCAGTGTTCTCTGCCCCCCTTCACATTACAGTCCCACCTTTACATCAGTGTTCTCAGCTCCCCCCTTCACATTACAGGCCCCCTTTACATCAGTGTTCTCAGATCCCCCCTTCACATTACAGTCCCCCCTTTACATCAGTGTTCTCAGCTCCTCCCTTCACATAACAGCCCCCCCTTTACATCAGTGTTCTCTGCCCCCCTTTACATCACAGTCCCCCCCCCTTTACATCAGTGTTCTCAGCTCCCCCTTCACATTACAGTCCCCCCTTTACATCAGTGTTCTCTGCCCCCTTCACATTACAGTCCCCCCTTTACATCAGTGTTCTCAGCTCCCCCTTCACATTACAGGCCCCCCTTTACATCAGTGTTCTCAGATCCCCCCTTCACATTACAGTCCCCCCTTTACATCAGTGTTCTCAGCTCCCCCCTTCACATTACAGTCCCCCCTTTACATCAGTGTTCTCAGCTCCCCCTTCACATTACAGTCCCCCTTTACATCAGTGTTCTCAGCTCCCCCTTCACATTACAGTCCCCCTTTACATCAGTGTTCCCCCCTTTACATCAGTGTTCTCAGCTCCCCCTTCACATTACAGTCCCCCCTTTACATCAGTGTTCTCAGCTCCTCCCTTCACATTACAGTCCCCCCTTTACATCAGTGTTCTCAGCTCCCCCCTTCACATTACAGTCCCCCCCCCCCCCACCTTTACATCAGTGTTCTCAGCTCCCCCTTCACATTACAGTCCCCCCTTTACATCAGTGTTCTCAGCTCCCCCCTTCACATTACAGTCCCCCCCCCCTCCCCCCCCCCTTACATCAGTGTTCTCAGCTCCTCCCTTCACATTACAGTCCCCCCTTTACATCAGTGTTCTCAGCTCCCCCCTTCACATTACAGCCCCCCCCTTTACATCAGTGTTCTCAGCTCCCCCTTTCACATTACAGTCCCCCTTTACATCAGTGTTCTCAGCTCCCCCTTCACATTACAGTTCCCCCTTTACATCAGTGTTCTCAGCTCCCCCCTTCACATTACAGTCCCCCCTTTACATCAGTGTTCTCAGCTCCCCCCCTTCACCACAGCCCCCCCCCTTTACATCAGTGTCCTCAGTCCCCCCCCCCTTCACATCACAGTCCCACCCTTTACATAATTGTTCTTAGCTCCCCCCCTTCACCACAGCCCCCCCCTTTACATCAGTGTTCTCAGCTCCCCCCTTCACATTACAGTCCCCCCTTTGCATCAGTGTTCTCAGCTCCCCCCTTCACATTACAGCCCCCCCCTTTACATCAGTGTTCTCAGCTCCCCCTTTCACATTACAGTCCCCCCTTTACATCAGTGTTCTCAGCTCCCCCTTCACATTACAGTCCCCCCTTTACATCAGTGTTCTCAGCTCCCCCCTTCACATTACAGCCCCCCCCCTTTACATCAGTGTTCTCAGCTCCCCCTTCACATTACAGTTCCCCCTTTACATCAGTGTTCTCAGCTCCCCCCTTCACATTACAGTCCCCCCTTTACATCAGTGTTCTCAGCTCCCCCCCTTCACCACAGCCCCCCCTTTACATCAGTGTCCTCAGTCCCCCCCCCCTTCACATCACAGTCCCACCCTTTACATAATTGTTCTTAGCTCCCCCCCTTCACCACAGCCCCCCCCTTTACATCAGCGTTCTCAGCCCCCCCTTCACATTACTGTCCTCCCTTTACATCAGTGTTCTCAGCTCCCCCCTTCACATCAGTCCCCCCTTTACATCAGTGTTCTCAGCTCCCCCTTCACATCAGTCCCCCCTTTACATCAGTGCTCTCAGCGCCCCCCCCCCCCTTTTACATCACAGTCCCTCATTTACATCAGTGTTCTTAGCCCCCCATTAAATCAGTGTTTTCTGCCCCCCTTCACATTACAGTCCCTCTTTTAGATCAGTGTTCTCAGCCTCTCCTTTACTTCAGTCCTCTTTATATTAGTCTTCTCAGCCTCCCCTTCACAGAGAGTGGGGAAAGAGGACAAAACCAATGCAGACGGGCACAGCACTGGATTGATTCAGGTAAGTATCTTGGGGGGGGGGGGTACTACTATTAGGGCACTTTTTTACCGTAAAGTAATTGTAAAGGCTCAATTTTTTTATTTTATTTTTTTTAAATGACAAATCTGTCATATTTACCTGCTCTGTGTAATGGTTTTGCACAGAGCAGACCTGATCCTCCTCTTCTCGCATCCCACGCCGGCGCTCCTGACTCCTGCTGCTGAGTGCCACCCTAGCAATCCATTTGCTCTGGAGGCACTCATGCATGCTCGCTCCCAAGCCAGCTTTGTGTGTACATAAGACACAAAATTCAAACCTGAATCACACCGGACCGCAAACCATGGATGCACATACACTATATTACCAAAAGTATTGGGACACCTGCCTTTACATGCCTTGAACTTTAATGGCATCCCTGTCTTAGTCCGTAGGGTCCCCAGCGACGCGACCCCTAGTGGCCGCAAAGGAAATGTTGTCATATGACGGCGGCCCCGGAACAACAGATGCTTCTTGCCGCCGTCATATGACAGTAGGCGGGCGGGAAGAGCTTAAAGACATGGATGAGCGAGTTAGGGGTGGAGGAACTTGACTGGTCTGCACAGAGTCCTGAACTCAACCTTTGGGATGAATTAGAGTGGAGACTGCAAGCCAGGCCGCCTTGTCCAACATCAGTGCCTGGCCTCACAAATGCTCTTCTGGAAGAATGGTCAAACAGTCCCATAGACACACTCCTAAACCTTGTGGACGGCCTTCTCAGAAGAGTTGAAGCTGTTATAGCTGTAAAGGGTGGGCCAACTCAATATTGAACCCTACGGACTGAGACTGGGATGCCAATAAAGTTCATGTGTGTGCAAAGGCAGGTGTCCCAATACTACTAATTTCATGTTTGGTGAGCATTGATTCCGAGCATGCGTGTTTGTACTTTCAACGTTTGTGTGACGGATTTGTGTACTGACCATCTGAAAAGCAAACCGTTGTCCGCTGAAAGATTACTAGCCTGTCATCCAACAAAATTGGACAACAATTGTGAAAAGGAGCATTCTAACGGTAAGATTTTAGGAAAACAGTCTGTCAACAGACAATCCCCTGCCAACAATTGTACCGTGTGCACGAGGCTTTAAAGCGGGAGCTCCGACGTTTTTTTTTGTTTTTTTTTAAGTCAGCAGCTACAAATACTGCAGCTGCTGACTTTTAAAATATGGACACATACCCGTCCAGTGCACCCGCGATGTCGGCACCCGAAGCCGATCTGTCGCTCGGCTCTCGGGTGCTGCCGCCGCCATCTTCGGTATAGGAATCAGGAAGTGAAGCCTTGCGGCTTCACTTCCCGGTTCCCTACTGCGCATGTGTGAGTCGCGCTGCGCAATAAGGACGGTCCCTGCTGTGTCTGGAATCCGTGTGTTTCCCAGCAGACATCGGGGGGCCCGCAGGAAGTGGCGTAATAGCCGCAGAATCTGCGGCTATCTATGCTCGGAAGTGGGTGCAGATACCTGTATTATACAGGTATCTGCACCCTCCTCCCCCCTGAAAGGTGCCAAATGTGACACCGGAGGGGGGGAGGGTTCTGATGAGCGGAAGTTCCACTTTAGGGTGGAGCTCCGCTTTAAGGGTCAGCATACCGAGACATTTTGGACAATTTCATGCTCTCAACTTCGGGGATGGCCCCTTCCTGTTCCAACATGACTGCGCACCAGTGCACAAAGCAAGGTCAATAAAGACATGGATGAGCGAGTTTGGGGTGGAGGAACTTGACTGGCCTGACCTCAACCTGATAGAACACCTTTGGGATGAATTAGAGTGGAGACTGCGAACCAGACCTTCACATCCAACATCAGTGCCTGACCTCACAAATGCGCTTCTGGAAGAATGGTGAAACATTCCCATAGACACACTCCTAAACCTTGTGGACAGCCTTCCCAGAAGAGTTGAAGCTGTTATAGCTGTAAAGGGTGGGCCAACTTGGACTTTCCGATGGTAAATGTGCGATCGGAGCTTGTTGTCAGAAATTCCAACTGTGTGTAGGCTCCATCGGACAGTTTCCATCGGAATTTCCGTCGCACAAAATTTGAGATCTGGTTCTCAATTTTTCCAACAACAAAATCCGTTGTCGTTAATTCCGATCGCGTGTAGACAATTCCGAAGCACAAAGTTCCACACATGCTCCAAATCAAGCAGAAGAGCAGCACTGGCTATTGAACTTTTTCTCGGCTCGTCATACGTGTTGTACGTCACCGCATTCTTGACGTTCGGAAATTCCGACCAACTTTGTGCGACCGTGTGTATGCAAAACAAGTTTTGAGCCAACATCTGTCGGATAAAAAAAACATGGATTTTGTTGTCAGAAATGTCCGATCGTGTGTACGCGGCATAAGACTAGGATGCCATTAAGGCTCGATTCACATCTATGCATGTTGCTTTTGAGCGTTTCTCCAGTGCTTTTTGCGGTGCTTGCCACGTTTTTGGACATGCGTTTTTGCCGCGTTTGCCTTTTTTTTTTTTTACACTGTGGTTGCTTAGCAACCAGCTATATACACTGTAAAAAGATAAAAAAAACAAAACAAAACGCCAATCGCTGTAAAAACGCGGTACTTGCGTTTTGGATGCGGGTCCATTGACTTTTATTACATGCAAAACGCTGCATTTTGCATGAAAAAAAAGTCCCGACCCTTTCCAAAAACACAGAGGCACAAAAATGCATTGTTCCATGGGAACCCATGTTAAAAAATGTCCCTGCATTTCTGCAAAATGCATCAAAAAAACGCATTAGTGTGAATCAAGCCTAAAGTTTGTGTGCATGTAAAGGCAAGCGTCCCAATACTTTTGGTAATAGTGTATGTGAACCCATACACCCACATATACACCCACATAGGAGCCACTGGGGTCTACTACTGCTATGTTTCATGGATTTTTTGCTTGATCTGTCTATATAGATTTTTCAAACACTGACAAAGTCAGCTGTATCAATAGCATAGAGAGAAGCCACTACTGCAGTTGGCAACACCTCTCGATATTTTAGATAATTGAACAATTTATTGGCGATTCAGTATATTCACAGCAATTGTTAAAGCTGAGCTTTGGGCATAAATATGTAAATATATTCCTCAATACCTACAAAGAATTTAAAACCTTTTTGTGTATACCCAAATGCCTTTGCAAACCCAGATATTACCTTGCAAAAGTAGTGCTGACATCATCACTGTGCTGCACTAAGGGCGAGCAGAGCTGTAGGAGGGACCCAGCAGACTCCACCCACTATAGGCTGTCTGCAGACAACTACAGGAGGGGGCGGAGACAAGACCAGTCACCCTGCACAAGGACAAAGAGCTGTAGTGAGTGGTCTTTATTACAGGGAGGTAAAGTCTCACACCGGATTACTGCACAGATCTGGAAGAAATACACAAAGCTCACCAAGATTTAAGGACGAATATATATGATGCATGTACAGTGGTGTGAAAAAGTGTTTGCCCCCTTCCTCATTTCCTGTTCCTTTGCATGTTTGTCACACTTAAGTGTTTCGGAACATCAAACCAATTTAAACAATAGTCAAGGACAACACAAGTAAACACAAAATGCAATTTGTAAATGAAGGTGTTTATTATTAAAGGTGAAAAAAAATCCAAACCATCATGGCCCTGTGTGAAAAAGTGATTGCCCCCCTTGTTAAAAACATACTATAACTGTGGTTGTCCACACCTGAGTTCAATTTCTCTAGCCACACCCAGGCCTGATTATTGCCACACCTGTTCACAATCAAGGCATCACTTAAATAGGAGCTGCTTGACACAGTAAGGTCCACCAGAAGATCCTTAAAAGCTACACATCATGCCGAGACCCAAAGAAATTCAGGAACAATTGAGAAAGAAAGTAATTGAGATCTATCAGTCTGGAAAGGGTTATAAAGCCATTTCCAAAGCTTTGGGAATCCAGCGAACCACAGTGAGAGCCATTATCCACAAATGGCGAAGACATGGAACAGTGGTGAACCTTCCCAGGAGTGGCCGGCCGCCCAAAATTACCCCAAGAGCGCAGCAACGACTCATCCAAGAGGTCACAAAGACCCCACAACAACGTCCAAGGAACTGCAGGCCTCACTTGCCTCAGTTAAGGTCAGCGTTCATACCTCCACCATCAGGAAAAGACTGGGCAAAAATGGCCTGCATGGCAGAGTTCCAAGGAGAAAAACCACTGCTGAGCAAAAAGAACATCAAAGCTCGTCTCAATTTCTCCACAACACATCTTGATGATCCCCAAGACTTTTGGGACAACATTCTGTGGACCGATGAGACAAAAGTGGAACTCTTTGGAAGGTGTGTGTCCAAGTATATCTGGCGTAGAAGGAACACTGCATTTCAGAAAAAGAACATTATACCAACAGTAAAATATGGTGGTGGTAGTGTGATGGTCTGGGGCTGTTTTGCTGCTTCAGGACCTGGAAGACTTGCCGTGATAAAAGGAACTATGAATTCTGCTGTCTACCAAGAGATCCTGATGGAGAATGTCCGACCATCTGTTCGTGTACTCAAGCTGAAACGAACTTGGGTTCTGCAGCAGGACAATGATCCTAAACACACCAGCAAGTCCACCACCGAATGGCTGAAGAAAAACAAAATGAAGACTTTGGAGTGGCCTAGCCAAAGTCCTGACCTGAATCCTATTGAGATGTTGTGGTATGACCTTAAAAAGGCCGTTCATGCTCGAAAACCCTCTAATGTAACTGAATTAGGACAATTCTGCAAAGATGAGTGGGCCAAAATTCCTCCAGGACGCTGTAAAAGCCTCATTGCACGTTATCGCAAACGCTTGGTTGCAGTTGTTGCTGCTAAGGGTGGCCCAACCAGTTATTAGGTTTAGGGGGCAATCACTTTTTCACACAGGGCCATGATGGTTTGGATTTTTTTTCACCTTTAATAATAAACACCTTCATTTACAAATTGCATTTTGTGTTTACTTGTGTTGTCCTTGACTATTGTTTAAATTGGTTTGATGTTCCGAAACACTTAAGTGTGACAAACATGCAAAGGAACAGGAAATGAGGAAGGGGGCAAACACTTTTTCACACCACTGTATGTTGACAATATTTGCTTACCATGGAGATCAGCTTTAAATAATGAAGCTTTGGGCCTGTAGGAGGAAATTAAACTATCTTAGACAACATCCTGCTCCTTTTTTTTGACTAGACAAAAATGAATAATACAAACAAACTGTAAAACAGTGGCTCCTCCTCCGACTCACTAACAAAACTAATTTGTAACCGTCTGCACAGGAATTTTTAAGAGTTTCCAGTTGTGAAAGTATAAACATTTACTGTAATTTTATATAGAGATTAAAGTGTATGTGTAGCCACACCCTCTTCAGTGCAGGAAGGTTTTTGCTATTTGGCACTGCGCTATTTTAAGCGGTCATGCATTGCTGTACCAAAATTATTATTTTTTTTTCACACAAATAGAGCTTTCTTTTGGAGGTATGTGATCATCACTGGGTTTTCATTTATTGTGATATAAATAAAAAAAGACCGAACATTTTGAAAAAAATAAAAAATGTTTACATTTTGCTATAAAACATATCCTATGTAAAAAAAAAAATAAATAAAATAAAATAAAAATGTGTGTGTGTGTGTGTATGTGTATTTATATATATATATATATATATATATATATATATATATATATATATATATATATATATATATTATATATATATATAATTATTATTTATTTATTTATTTATTTTTTTATTTCTTCATAAATTTTGGCCAAAATGTATTCTGCTACATGTTTTTGATTAAAAAAAATAAAAAAAATTAAAATAAAATTCCAATAAGTGTATATTGATTGGTTTGCATGAGTTATACTTTTTTTATTTTTTTTATACTACTAATGGTGGCAATCATTGCACATGGCCTCTAATCTGCATATAGGGCACCGGACGCATGGATTTCTATCTTTTTTTTTTTTTTTTTTTTCTAAGCGTGTGATTAGAGTCTGAGGCTCTAATTGGCTTCAAAAAAGGGTGGGCTCGGGGGGCAGAGCCCACCCAACTGTGTGACAATAGCAAATTAATATCCACTATTGTCTTCCTGCTTCTCCTCCCGGCCAATCAGTAAGCGAGTCTCAAGACCTGATTGGCCAAGAGGAGAAGCGACCGCATTGGCCACGAGCAGGGGGCGAGGCGCAGAGGAGGAGATGCAGGGGAAGCCGCCGAAGCTGCCCGTGGCCTGGATAGGGTAAGTACGGGGCTGATGGATGGACGGGGGGGTGGAGGTTGTGACTGACTGACCGACAGATTTGACAGATGGACCGACCCAACTGAACGAATGGGGGAGGGGGGTCACGTGGCTTTGTTTGCCCCCCCCCCCCCAAAAAAAAAGTAGAGCACCAGCCTCCACTGGTGACAATCAACAGCTTATAATGGGACTGCAATAGTGCAGTGAGAAATCTGACACTAACTGACGCTGGTGGGGGAACTAATTGCCACTGACATCACTAGTGACATTAATACAGTGATAATAATATACACTGTCACTGTGTATTAATGACACTGGCTGGGAAGGGGTTAACATTTAGGGTGATCAAGGGGGTTAAATATGTACAACGTGTGTACAGTGTGCTGTTTTTAATAAGAGATCTCTCTGTTTTTCATTGCAGGGATGAGAAACTGGCAGATTGCTTCCTCTGTACAGAGCTCTGTGTTGTTTACCAACACAAGAGCTCTTGGCTGTGATTGCACACAGATAATCCCAGCCGTGAATCATCGGCCCGGGACTTGCTGAAAGGCTCCTGCTGTGTGCAATATCAGCGGGTGCCGGGTGGGGGTTGTGCATGCACGTGCCCGATACCTGGAACTCTGCAGTACATTGCGGGTGGCCAATCTTGATACAAACTGTTCTTTTATAGGATAGAATGATGAAGGGTTAGAAGACCTTGCCAGGTTTTACCGCTGTCCAGGACTCTGTTAGAGAGATTTCCCCTCATATCCTGTCTTGGGGACAACCTATTTACCGGACCGGAAGTGGGGCAATATATCCAAAAAATCTAATAGTGTGTGTGATGTCTTAAGCCTCATACACACTATTAGATTTTCTGCAGATTTACCAATACCATATAATATGAGGTCAAACCCTAATAGTTTCAATTTGTATGCAACCAGGCAGGCTCTTACATGGTTTTGGTAAATCTGAAGACAAAAATCTGCAGAAAATCTAATAGTGCGTATGGGGTCTGAAGCTGGATACACACTATACAATTTTCTTTCAATTTTTTTCCTTTATCGTATAATATGAGGTCAAACCTAAACACTTTCAATTTGTTGAAGGTAAATCTAAAGGAAATCTAACAACAAAAGTTGTATGGTGTGTATCTAGCTTGAGGTTGTTAAGCCAACTGGTGAAGGTATCATCCCGGTGGATTCCCCATAATGTAGAATAATTTAATTATTGGGGTGGCTAAATGCCAGAATTATTGGTGGAATTGGTTTCATTTTGGGAAATCTGTCATGACAACAGAGGCTGTCATTGCTGACCCCCTAAAAATTCTAGTTGTCTCTGTCAGAATTGCTTATCTGCCTGTTTACTTTAAACCTGTGAGCCACAAAGTACTTACCCTACGTTCACACCTATTCGTTTTTTAGTGCGTTTTACTAGTTCACATCTATGCTATTTGTGGCCAGTGCTTTGTTGGAAAGGGTCAGGGACTTTTTTTCCCACGATTTGCGGATAATAGATTTCAATGGAACTGCACTGGAAACGCAAGTGGTGCGTTTGTGATGTGATTTGCTTTTTGCGGTTCTTCTTTCACCACTGTATATAGCTGGTTGCTAAGCAGGGGGCCGGGAAGCTGGCCGCCACGTCCTTAGCAACCGATGAGTCATCAGCTGTCAGCAAAGTTCCCCGCTGAATGTAAAAATAAAATAAAAAATTGATGGCAAAAAAATTTGCAAAAGAAATGGCGTGTGGTTCCCCCCCCAGGTCCAAACCATGCCCTTGGGATCTAGTATGGATTCGGAGGGAATCCCCCAAGCAAATTTTTTTTCAAAAAACGGTGTGGGGGTCCCCCCAAGATCCATACCAGGCCCTTATCCGAGCATGCCGCCTGGCAGGTCAGGAAAGGGAGAGGACGAACGAGCGCGCCCCCCCCACCCCTCCTGAACCATACCGTATGCCCTCAACATGGGGGGGTATAGGTGCTTTGGGGCAGGGGGGTTCTGCTCCCCCCACCCCCAAAGCACCTTGCCCCCATGTTGATGAGTACAAAGGCCTCTTCCCGACAACCCTTGCCCGGTGGTTGTTGGGGGTCTGCAGGCGTGGGCTTATCGGAATCTGGAAGCCCCCTCAAGAGCCAGTTTTTGACAATTCCTTTATTAGTAAAATAGCTCTGAGCCGCCGTCTCTCCCGGTGCCCTCGCCTTCTTCCGCTGCCGTTTTCTCCCCGAGCTGTCATCTCCGGGTGTCGTCTTCTTCCTCCTCGCGTCGTCGCCTCCATCTTCTTTTTACCCGTTAAAAAACAAAAAAAAGCTGGTCTTGTTGCAACGTCACAAGGGGTGGGCTCTCCGGGCAATGTCATTAGATGGCCACGCCCCATGCCTATATAAGAGTCACCGGAGAGCGGGGAACATAACAACGGAAGAAGACAGCTACGCGACAAGACCAGCTTTTTTTTTGGTTTTTAATGGGTAACCGGCGACAGCGAGGAAGAAGAAGAAGACGGCGGTGACGATGCGAAGAGGAGGAGGAGGAAGAAGATGACGACACCAGGAGATGACAGCTCGGGGAGAAAACGGCAGCGGAAGAAAGCTAGGGCCCCGGGAGAGACGACAAGGGACAAGGGTCTGGTATGGATTTTGGGGGGGGGGGGGCCACCATGCCGTTTTTTTTTTTTTTTCAATTTTGGCGTGGGGGTCCCCTTCCGAATCCATACTAGACCGAAGGGCCTGGTATGGAACTGAGGGAGAACCCCACACCGTTTTTTTCGCAAATGTTTTCGTTGGCAAATATATACATTTTTTTCAGTTCAGCATTCAGCTGATGACTCATCGGTTGCTAGGGATGTGGCGGCTGGCTTCCCGGTTTTACAGTGCATTTAAAGAGAGAAAATGCAAATTGCATGAAGACTGCATGCAAAAACGCCCAAAAACCGCTGGTTTAAAAATGAAAACGTGCCCGAAAAACGCATCAAACGCAGCTGCATATGTGTGAACCTAGACTTAAGGCTGAGATAGCCAGGCAACTAGCACTTTTAGGTCAGAAAATGCCACCTCCCTACTTAATCACGATAGGTTTTGTTTTAGGAAGAGTCACAAAACTGGAAGCGGGAGGAGACACCTACTTGTAGGAAATGGGAGGATAAACCTTCTACATGTGGAAAGTGGAGGAAACTTAATAATAAGGGGGAGTTGACACAAACTACAGTGGAAAAGGGGTAGATACACAGTGGAAGAGGGAGGAGACACCTACTATGGTGAAAGGTGATGGAAACCTCAACTGCGAGGAGAAGATACCTGCTACTGTGGAAGGAGGAGACACCTACTACACAGTGGAAGGAGGAGATACCTACTACACAGTGGAAGGAGACACCTACTACACAGTGGAAGGAGGAGACACCTACTACACAGTGGAAGGAGGAGACACCTACTACACAGTGGAAGGAGACACCTACTACACAGTGGAAGGAGGAGATACCTACTACACAGTGGAAGGAGGAGATACCTACTACACAGTGGAAGGAGGAGACACCTACTACACAGTGGAAGGAGGAGATACCTACTACACAGTGGAAGGAGGAGACACCTACTACACAGTGGAAGGAGGAGATACCTACTACACAGTGGAAGGAGGAGATGCCTACTATAGTTGAAGGAATAGGAGATACCTACTCTAGTGGAAGGAGGAGAAGACACCAATTACAGTGGAAGTGGGGGAACTGATGACAGCACAATGCAGGCATTTGGAGTGCCAGGACTGAGATATGGCAGCCTACTATGCTGGGACTTTTAGTGACCTTACTGTGGGGGGGCTGAGGAATCCTCAGTCCCCCACAGAGGGCACTAAAAGTCCCAGCATAGTTCCAGCCTATTTGGAAATGGGAAAAAGACAGACTACTGTATAGGGGGACAGAGAGACAAGTGGAAAGAGGAGACATAAACCATCATATAAGGGGCAACAACACAAATTACTGCAGAAGGGGGTAGAGACACAAACAACTATGGTGAATATCTATGACTTGTCATGCATATCTTCAATATTGTACGTAAAATTGGTCTTCAAGGTCTCTGAGAAGGTAGTCTGAGCAAACTAGGTACGTGACTGTGGAATATTATATTTATATGAGATAATGAGTATAAATTCATTCAGTATTTAATAGGATTCATAAACCATGGGTAAGAAAGTAAATGTCAGCAACACACTGTCTTATAATTCCATGGATGTTAGAAATATTGATTTTCAGAATACAATCAGTAACTGGGTCACTTTATGAAAAATGCTGCAGGCAAGGATTAAATCTCCATGGTAAGAGGATGTATTATTAATTTCGAATGTGACACCTTCAACAGAAACTTTTTAAATATCTTTAACTCATCACCTGAGGAAAATCATTTTCATTTCAGTTCTAGTCCATGGCAGTTCGTTGCTTTCTTTCTGAATTGACTTCCATGGCTCATTGTTGAGGCAAACCGGACCAAGCTATGTGCAGCTGTCGGTCTGTAGCAAGCCCCGGCATGTATTAGCAGTCAGAATAATAGAGAAAATGAAGATACTAGAGTATATTTAGAGAATTCCTTTATTGGTTTACACAGGTTGTTTGTAAAATTGTTGTTCATTGTCTCAGCTTGAAGAATTTGGTTTGCGTATTATGGAAGGACAAGTCCACCCAAAACTGATATTAGCACGGGTGTCCCGTAACTGAATTACGTAAACACAAGGATGCTGCTGGTTGAAATTGATTCAAGAAATTACAGCTCTGCCAACTGCCATTGCAGAGTGAAGGGTCATAAGAAGACACTGGCGGAAGCAAAATAAAATGCCCAGTACTTCTGGGTATGAACAAGCATGTGACCCACTCCCGTTCTCCAATATTGCAACACTGGGAAATGTACTAAAAACTGGTGCACTCAGAATTTGGTGCTGCTGTGCGTGGTAGCCAATCAGCTTATTTAATGAGGGTTTGGCAATAAAACCTAGAAGCTGATTGGTTTCTCTGCAAAGCTCTCCAGTTTGATAAATAACCCTCTGGTAAGAATGTTTTAACATCCGCTTCTTACCTGCTACAATATTGATTTATAAGCTCAATGGTGTTGTGATTTGTGCAGCAGATGCCTATGTACGTGTCCATTAAAAGCTAAAATAATGAAACACCATTTAAGTAACCCTGTTGCTTTGCCCTGCATAGACACTTTAAGGTCTTGGTGAGAGGAGGCCGAGACACACTGCATATATCTCACCATTGGGCTCTTTAGAAGATCCAAGAAGCTAGCAGATGACATCATCCCTTGGGTGCCCATCCAAGACTGAAATGTCAGTTTTGGGTGTGGCTCTTGTCTAAACGTACTGTAGGGACTGGTGTTATTTTTTTCTGGTTTCCGTGCTGTCATTGCTGCTCTGGGTCTGATCTAAAGGCAGGCCTGAACTCATTCCAGACTCTGAACAGCACTGGATGGAATAAAAACTGATGCAGGGAAATTAAACAGAGAATATGAACAAGATACCATCTCTGATCTCCTTCTGATACCATCTCTGATCTCCCTTCTGATGAACTACCATTGGGAGATCAATCTTCTTTATCAGGTTGAATTGCGCTGACCTAATTAGGCCCCTTTCACACTGACGGACCGTTAGGTCCGCCTTTCAGTTTTGACGGCGCACCTGAACGGGCGCTCCATGCTGGTCTATGGAGCAACGGATGTCAGCGGAGACATGTCCGCTGCCATCTGACCCGGTCCGATCCACCAAAAGCAGACGGATGGCCCTACGTCCGGATTGGATCGGGGTGAGATCTGATGAAAACAGACATGCTGTCCGTTTTGATCCGATCTCTCCATAGAGACCAGCGGCGCTGGACAAGCCCCTCCCCGCTCAGCGAGCAGAGAGGGACCTGTCATCCGCCGGCTCAGTGGCGATCAACGGAGAGATCTCCTGCTGAGCCGGAAGGCAGAGGCGGACTCCGTGGAAGCGGATCCGCCTCGCGTAAAAGAGGTCACATTTAGTGGGCCTGGAAAACCAAAGTAGGGCATTACTGACCTCAGTCATGGTTAGCGCCATGTTCACTCCCATGTCCTAACCAGCTCTGCGCTCATTATCTTTACTTCTGCAGCACCATGATAATTCCCTTGCAATTAAAGCCGTTCTTCAGTTGGTTCTGCAAAAACTCAAAGTCAGCAGCAACAAATACTGTAGCTTCTGACATTTAATAAAAGAACACTTACCTGTCCAGGGATCCAGCGCCATACCAGGCTGGTTCTTCTCTGGTCTTCAGGTCCCAGGCATGTTTACTAAGGGAAGTCAGCTGTGGCTTCAGAGCCAGCTTCCCCCTGCTCATACTTGACACTCTGTGAATGGTCCCACAGCCTATTGGGACCTGTGACATATCTCAGAAGGCTGTGGGCAAAGGGGGGAGGGGGAATGGGTGAACCTCTGCTTGGATCGCCTACAGTGGGAGCAGGTACCTGTCAAAACCAGGTACCTCCCCCTCAAAAAATCTTTATTCAAAAGTTTAAGGGGGGAGGGGGAGATGGGGACTGAAAAGTGTAACTTCCGGTTTAATAGCCTTGCAATCCAAACATAACCAGACATGTTTTCACTAAGCATTTCTTTGCTTGCTCTCTTATCCTGACCAGTTCTATGGCCATATGTCTGCCCTATCTAGCTATTGATCTGGTTCACTTGTTTGCTGTACCACCTCTACCAGTTAAATGATTGCCATCTGGCCCTGACTAGCTATATTTACGATCCAGCCCTGTGCTCACGATCCTCTACAGATCATTTCTCGGTTGACGTTTTGGTGTGACCAACATTTCACTCTTGATCTCATCTGTTCCACTCCTCTTCTCCTTATTCCAGACTAGCTCTATGCTCTTTTTCCCTGACTACAGTTGCATTCCTCATCCGTTCTTCACCAGCCAAGTTTATCATATTCATACAAATTTTGTTCTCCTTTGCTATTTTAGCTCTGTATTTACTATGCCAGACAGACCAGATCTAGCATTGTTACCAAATATGTGCTTCATTCCAAGTTCTGACCAGCTATGTACTTACTTTTCAGCCCTAAAACGCTTTGTGTTTGCTTCGTAACCCTGACCTACAAGTCATCCAAAACACAGCAGCAAGATTAGTCACGGGAAAGAAACCCTGGGAATCCATCTCTCCATCCCTAAGGACCCTCCATTGGCTAATGGTAAAGGATAGGATCACATTCAAGACCCTCTGCCTCACCCACAAATGTACACAAGGAAACGCTCCTCAATACCTATGTGAGAAAATAAAACAATACATACCTAATCACAGCCTTCGATCAACAAACCAAAACCACCTTCTCATCCCTAAAACCCGCTACAAATCTAAGGGAGAACGAAGATTCGCAGTCCAAGGACCTCGGCTATGGAACGCTCTACCCACCAACATCCGCATGGAAGAAAACCATCGGGCCTTCAGAAAAAAACTCAAGACCTACCTCTTCTAATAAGCAGGACAACACAGGACAGACCAAGCGCCTTGAGGCGATTCAGTTTGCATTTGCAGCGCTATACAAATAATGAATTAATTAATTAATTCATGTGTTCCATCCTAGTCCTGGCCAGCTCAATGCTTGATCCCTATTCTTGATTAGCTCTTTGTTCGATTACTAGTCCTGACCGACTCTGGGCTCACTTCCTAATCTAGACCAGATCTGTGCACTTTCTAGTCCTGCCTAACTCTGTGTTTGCTTCTATCCCTGACCAGTTTTTTGCTTCTTTCTTAACCATGACCTGTTCTGTGCTTGCTCCTATCCCAGGCCAGCTTTACACACTCTTTCAAGGCCTGACCAGTTATGAGCTTACTTCCAAGTTGTAGCCAGCTATGCACACTCTTCCTAACTCTGGCCATTTTTATGCATGCTTCCAAATCCAAGCCAGCTCTCTCCTTACCAAATCTATGATCAGTTCTATCTATGATCAGCCCAATACTCATTGTATTGTGTATGATCTCCTGCTGTGCCCATCTCCATTGTACATTGGCTTTAGTATGTTTATGTCTCCTTTGTCTTAGCTTTCCCTGGGGTGTTTCAAAGAAAAGGCCATTTATTAGGTAAATCGCCAACCACTGCAGACACACTGGAGGATATAAAAGAAAACAATGCAATATTATACAGAGTACAAGAAAAGATTGAGATAATTAACCTATTCATCACCAGGCTTAATCAACAAAGCAGCATCACATTTAGTAGTCGTTGAGCCCCAAAATTAGTTCTAAAGCTATTAGAAAGTGACAGCCCCTGCTCACTCGCTTGATTGTCCATTTCGTCAATGGATAAAATTAAGGGCGTCTGTCAAAAGAGCTCTCAAGAAAGGTCAACTTTTTCGTCCATAAAATCTTCGAACCAGCCAGTGTACAAAGAAAGGCCACATAACGATGAAAAGGAGGGTCTGGGACCGGGTAATTCCAGAGTGTTGCGGCTTCTGTGTGGAGAGGCAAGAGATGAGGATATTAGTCTTTCCTTAAATTATATGGACATTGATCAGATTCTAACAATTTACATTAGCATCTGTAAATTTGCGTTCAAATATACAAGATGGCAAAATTCTGTTTTAAGGTATCGCTTTTTGGTACGTTACTAAAGAACTGTATGTGTTGGTCTTTAGAACCTTTTATTTACTGTGCTTCCTGTACATTCATTTGTTACATCTTTAACAGTGCAATGGGAGAAAATGCTGGTCCAATCATCTGGTTGCATGATTAGAAGAACCCAGATAGCAAGTAATTGTGCTGCAAGTTTGAAATGACTTGCTATGCTATTGCTAGACTTGCCAGGCTTCACAAGTTTGTTGCACAATTGCAGCAAGTCCGCATTGCATGACTCCAGATCAACTTTCTTTGCAAACATTCAGCAAGTCTGCTGCAAGTTCAGGTTCAGTTATGTTGTGCAATAGTCATCCCACCAGAGGGGTCACTGTGGCTGAATTCTCATGCTGTAGACTTGCAGAGCTCTTTTGGAGACTCACCACTGCAAACTTTGCTCTTGCTAGAGACTTGCCATGCACATTTGCTACAAATTGTGTGTCAACTAGAACTTGTGCTTCAAGTGCTCTGAGAGTGTATAACTTGCCAGGGAAAATGTGCAGCAAGTTAACAAGGCTTACAATTTCACAATGCATCTGTGGCAAGTTATCCTTGCTATCTGGGAATCAGTCAATCTGCAAATGTAGAGAAAATAGGACCAAAAAAATTTAGGATACTGATGACATCAGCAATATTAAGGAATACAAAGCAGTTTTATCCAGGAAAGGTAAATATTTCAACATTTACACTCTGGCCATACACTCTTTCTGGCTCGGCCATGCAAATTTGCTACAAATTGGAAAAGTGTCAACTAGAACTTGTGCTGCAAGCAGGGCCGGACTAGCCTACCGGGATACCGGGACATTTCCCAGTAGGCTGCCTGCACTGGGGCCGCTTTGAGCTGTGGCTGTGGCTGCAGTGCTCCCCTCCCCCCCTTTTATTTACATGTCACACACAGCGGTCTCCCCGCTGTGTCACGGAGATGAGTCTAAAAAAGTCCAGCCTCCTCCCAGACCAGCTTGTGTGATAGGCAGAACACTGCGTCTATTTCCTGCCTGGTCTAGGAGAAGGCGGGACTTTTGTCACAGCGTGGCCAAAGTACATTTCAGACTCAGCTCCATGACACAGCGGGGAGACTGCTGTGTGTAATCCAGGCACTGACTGGTGAGGTTGTATGGACGAGCACAGTGGGGCTGCATGGACAGGCACAGTGGGGCTGCATGGACGGAGGTTGTATGGACGAGCACAGTGGGGCTGCATGGACGGGCACAGTGGGGCTGCATGGACGGGCACAGTGGGGCTGCATGGACGGGCACAGTGTGGCTGCATGGATGGGCACAGTGTGGCTGCATGGACGGGCACAGTGTGGCTGCATGGACAGGCACAATGAGGCTGCATGGACTGGCACAGTGATGGACACAGTGAGGCTGCATTTGATGGGCACAGTTAGGCTGCATTGATCTCTTGTATCACGTCCGCAGCGTCTGACCATCTCCTGTATCATATCTGCAGCCTCTAACCATCTCTTGTCTTATATCAGGAGTCAAGAGTGGGAGTGCCGCCAGGATGGGGGTAACGGGAGAACTTAGATGTGTGTGGACTATAGAGAGGGGACTATAGGATAAAATAAGAGCCACCAAGCTGGAGCCAACTGACTGAGCCCTGCACGGTGCACCTGAGAGGAGGTCAGTGACAGCGCCACTAGGCCAGTCTGAGGGGGGAATCACTGATGTAAGGGGAGAGTGAATACAATAATGTAAGGGGGCACTGATATAAAGGTTCCTCCTCGTATCAGTAACCCACCCCCCTTACCTTTATGTATTCTTTCTGCGAAAGGTGGTCTCTGCCAAAAGTCCCCCCCCCCCCCATGTTCCCAGAGTCCCTGGTGTCCCCCTTGATGATTGCTCCACTTTTAACTGGAATTTGCTGTTATATATCTGTCTTATCTATATATAAATACACTCTTCAAATGTGCTTTTAGATGCACGGTTTTGCCTTTTATGAATAAGAAAATGACATAATGATGTTGGGATAGTATAATAATGCTATGGGGCTGGTATGACATTTTTTTCCAGGGCTGGTTTTTATTCCCAGTCCTGCCCTGGCTGCAAGTGCTCTGCAAGCTTACAACTTGCCAGTGAAAATGTGCAGCAAGTTAACAGACTTACAATTCAACACTGCCACAAATTTCTGCCAAATTATCCTTGCTATCTGGGAATGTATGGCCAGTATTAGCCGTGAGTAGTTGGGAATGCATGGTGCCACCTTCCTCCTCTATTTATGCCTCTACACTTGCACTGTCCTCTTGGTGCCTTTCCACATTCTGTGTGCATTGCCGCTTTCCCTTTTTTACTTTTTATACAAAACTGCACAATTGCTTTATTTATTGTTGTATAGCATATTATCTGAATATATACTGTATATGTTATTTAAATTAATATATTATTTATGACCATGCTAAAGCTGAACTTCAGGCAAATAGCTAAATACACATTGAAGTAAGGGAGCTATTTTAGTTGTTCAAGGATTTGCATGTCTATCCAGTCAGTCTTATGATTTAAACAGACTATACAGTCAGGCTGGTAACCTCACTTTTTCTCTGCTACATTTAAAAGAGTATGGAAAAATGAAACATTTATACTCACCTCAGTGGATGCAGCATTGATCCGATGCTCTGTCCCCCACCGGCTCTGCAGCGAGAACTGAGCGATCAAACACCGCTAATCGCTCAGTTCTTTCCTGCTCTCTGAGCAGAGAAATGTGACTGCCAGTCACCAGCACTCTGCTCTGCCCCTTCAGAGCTCAGTGGAGCGCTGGGCTGTGGAGGGAGCGGTAGGGGCTGGCTCAGGCTCTCAGCAAAACGCCGGTCCGGTCCAGGGTTCTGGGTGAATCCTGACCATATACTTGCTGAGTGATGTCACCCATTAGCAGATTTTAGCCCGCTGTTCTTTGAAAACTGTCCACGGGGTTGCAGAACGAACAGCACTTCCCTGTGACCTACAGGAGAAGTATAGCCAAAAAAGCTTTGGCTATACTTCTCCTTTTTAAGGTCACCTCCTTGGCTCCAACTTGTGATTGGACAGTCAAGGAGTAGAAGCAGTTCACCCCTGTGTTACTTGCCAACTCATGTACATGCAACACACCTGATTGGCTTCTTGTGCTTCCTTCTTTCAATCTGAGCGCTGCTGTACAGGGACTCCAAAAGGCTGATGCCAAATCAAAGTTATGTACTTACACTAGCTGCTTTTTAATACACATTTCATTTTTTTGCTATGAATACATCACAGCAATAGTTGGTCTTTTTCATATCTACTTGGAGTTCAGCTTGATTATTAAGCTGGCCATAGATGGATTGTTTTTTTTAATTCTTTTTGGCTGATCCAAACAAATCGAACGGATTTCCCTATCCACGTATTCAAGGTGGGCGAAGGAATCCTGCCTGCTGTGTTTTTGTATTCTGACAGCAGGGAATCCCCTGCTGTCAGAATACACTGATCAGCACTGCAGCCAAGAACTATTTTCCAACATTCCCATCAATAGTTACATAGTAACATAGCAGGCGAGGTTGAAAAAAAGACACAAGTCCATAAAGTCCAACCTATGTGTGTGATTCGAGAGAAGCCGATTGTCAGATTGACTTTCTGCCCAGGAACAGCCACAGATGGATCGAAATTCTGTTGGTCCCCGCTGAACTGGTTAAATTTTGATCCATCTATTCCTAGCTTTACTCTAGCACCAATTGGCTTCAGCACTGAGCAAAATAAAAATTTGGCAACATACCTGTTCGAGAGAAGCCGATTGTTAGATTGACTTCTTTATAGCAGGAACGGCCATAGATACAGTTGTGCTCATAAGTTTACATACCCTGGCAGAATTTATGATTTCTTGGCCATTTTTCAGAGAATATGAATGATAACACAAAAACATTTCTTTCCCTCATGGTTAGTGTTTGGCTGAAGCCATTTATTATCAATCAACTGTGTTTACACTTTTTAAATCATAATCACAACAAAAACTACCCAAATGACCCTGATCAAATGTTTACATACCCTGGTGATTTTGGCCTAATAACATGCACAAAAGTAGACAAAAGGGGTTTGAATGGCTATTAAAGTGGTTGTAAACCCTTACAAACCACTTGGACCTACAGGTAAGCCTAGATTAAGGCTTACCTGTAGGTCAAAGAAATATCTCCTAAACCTGCACGGTTTAGGAGATATTTTCCAAAAGACAGGCACACTGTCTACGGCGCATGCGCCATAGACAGCGGCACGCAGGCGCACTGAGAAAGCCGCTCTCAACGGCGATATGTCGCGAGTGGCGGCTCCCGTATGCATGCGTGGGAGTGACGTCATTGCGGCGCCGCCGAATGACAGTGCCAGAGCCGTGAGACCCACCAAGAAGATGGAGGCTCCATACACAAGGGGATAGCGGTGATGCATAGTAGTCCATTATGCTTTACCTTTGCAGGGAAACAAAGAGGAAGTAAACCCATCAGGGTTCACTTCCTCTTTAAAGGTAACCATCCTCACCTGTGATCTGTTTTCTTGCAATTAGTGTGTATATAAAAGGTCAATGAGTTTCTGGACTCCTGACAGACCCTTGCTTCTTTCATCCAGTGCTGCACTGATGTTTCTGGATTCTGAGTCATGGGGAAAGCAAAAGAATTGTCAAAGGATCTGCGGGAAAAGGTAGTTGAACTGTATAAAACAGGAAAGGGATATAAAAAGATATCCAATGAACTGAGAATTCCAATCAGCAGTGTTCAAACTCTAATCAAAAAGTGGAAAATGAGGAGTTCTGTTGAAACCAAACCACGGTCAGGTAGACCAACTAAAATTTCAGCCACAACTGCCAGAAAATTGTTCGGGATGCAAAGAAAACCCCACAAATAACTTCAGGTGAAATACAGGACTCTCTGAAAACATGTGGTGTGGTTGTTTGAAGATGACCAATAAGGAGGCACTTGAAGAAAGATG
Source organism: Lithobates sylvaticus (assembly GCA_028564925.1). Taxonomy (NCBI): domain Eukaryota; kingdom Metazoa; phylum Chordata; class Amphibia; order Anura; family Ranidae; genus Lithobates; species Lithobates sylvaticus. The sequence goes on along the minus strand of CM053037.1, from coordinate 39,800,661 downwards.
GACTGCATGGTCGAGTCCCCAGAAGAAAGCCATTACTACGCAAATGGCACAAAATATCCCGCTTACAATACGCCAAACAACACAGAGACAAGCCTCAAGCCTTCTGGCACAAAGTCATTTGGAGTGATGAGACCAAAATTTTGCTTTTTGGCCACAACCATAAACGCTTCATTTGGAGTCAACAAGGCCTATGATGAAAGGTACACCATTCCTACGGGAGGTGGATCGCTGATGTTTTGGGATGTGTGAGCTACTAAGGCACAGGAAATTCGGTCAAAATTTATGGCAAGATGAATGCAGTATGTTATCAAAAAATACTGGAGGAACATTTGCATTCATCAACCAGGAAGCTGCGCATGGGATGTACTTGGACATTCCAACATGACAATGATCCAAAACACAAGGCCAAGTCGACCTGTCATTGGCTACAGAAGAATAAAGTGAAGGTTCTAAAGTGGCCATCTCAGTCTCCTGACCTCAATATCATTGAGCCACTCTGGGGAGATCTCAAACGTGGAGTTCATGCAAGACGGCCCAAGAATTTACAGGAACTGGAGGCTTTTTGCCAAGAGGAATGGGCAGCTTTACCATCTGATAAGATAAAGAGCCTCATCCACAAATATCACAAAAGACGTCAAGCTGTCATTGATGTTAATGGGGGCAATACACAGTATTAAGAACTGGGGTATGTAAACTTTTGATCAGCGTCATTCGGGTCTTTTTGTTGTGATTATGATTTAAAAAGAGTAAACACAGTTGATTGATAATAAATGGCTTCAGCCAAACATTAACCACGACTGAAAGAAAAGTTTTTGTGTTATCATTCATATTCTCTGAAAAATGGCCAAGAAATCATTAATTCTGCCAGGGTATGTTATGGGCACAACTGTAGATTGAAATTCAGTTGGTCCCTGCTGAACTGATCAAATTCCGATCCATCTATGCCCACCTTTACTCTAGCACCGTAGACTCCTATTTAGCAAACATAATGTACAACACATATAGTTGTTCTATGTGCTCCTGTCTCCAACACTCCTATGCCAGCCACACTCTCACAACACTAGCATACCGGGTGTTTGGGTGATCTGTGCGTTCGTTCACGTATGTACTGTTGTTGATCCTGTTAGGGATGAAAGGTTCTTTGTGTTAATAACAAATACATACTTAGCAACTTAAAAATCTAAAAGGTTATCTAGACAATGCTGTCCTATAATTATTACACAAAGGGAAAATTAACCCTACATTCTGAGAATGCCTAACTGCATAAATGTATTCGAAACAAGGACTGTTTGTCTTTGCAAATAGCAAACAATCAGCTTCTTCCTTTCTTACTATCAGTGAGGTTTAGGAAGGGAGAGCCACAATTGTTGCCATGGGCAACAAAAACAGTTCTTTTACACAATTACATCTTGAGTCATTAATAATTATTATTAGCTGCCTATCGATCACCTGCTGCTAGGACTTGTACAACAACAACTAAAGTAACCACAGGGTAGATGTGACTTATTATATTACAGGTCTATGTGTTCTCACTATGACTACATCTAATCTACTCATTAATGTTGGCTGTATAGAATACACATTCATGGATTTGGTGCTGGGCACAGTAGGCTTTCACCTGGAGGAGGAGGTTAGTTGGGGCCTTTTCTTCTTCTATTTGTAATGAAACTAACCACAAGGAGAGGTAAGTATAGGTCGCCTGGTATAACATCTACCATTTCCTCTAAAGATGGCAATAGACAGCCTGAATCTCATTCAATTCCTGATGAATTGGTTAAAATGCAAGCTGTGGGTGACCCTGCAAGCGCCACCCGGGTTGACATAAGTTGGTTTAAAAAATCCAATGCTTGATATAAAGTCCCACATTTTTCCCTTGCCCCTTTTCCCTTTATGACATTTCCACTAGACAGGGATGGAACTCTATGACCCAATGGTCTATACCTCATACAAAGTCCCCAACAGATATTCTTTTTCTAAAAAATCCAATAGGCTGGGTGAAAAATTATTGGCCAGTGACTGCATCAGGTGTATTCAGGCAGTCGTGGATGCTGTGGCTGCTGAATACAATAGCCGACAACTAGGAGAATCAATTGATTTTTACTAGTTGAGCCTGTGGGCTGAACGAGACAAATTAGGCATTGTATGGCTATCCCTTAATCGGATCTTCACCCTAAAGAGCATGTTGAGCTTCCCTGCCTCCTCCCCTTCTCTCTCCTACACATGGAAGTTTTTTTTTTCCTTTTTTAACAGTGCAAAGCAGCACTTCTACAATTGTCATCTAGATAAGAATTCCATCCCCTCCCCCAACCCCAGTGCATGTTCAGATGCGCCACTGGGTTCAGGTCCCGAGAAAGCACTGCAGCACAATTGAACATGCGCTGGTTACCCTGGCTATCTGCGCACGCGCACTTTTCCCTGCATGTGCAAAGACTGCTACCAAGGAAATCCAGGACCTTCTCTGTCTTTGTGCGAGCGTGGAAAATCATCTCATGGGTCTGCAAGGAGCCAAAACTCAGAGTCAATAAGCACATCTACCATTATGGTGGTGCCGTCGAGGGTGGGTCGAGCCACCCCTAGGCGGGACTGCAGTTCTGCTTTAAGCTGACCATACGTGGCCCGAATTTTGGCTGATTCATAAAATTCGAGCTGTGAGTAGCCCTGTAACCACCAATGAGGTTTAAAACAGGGTTTCTGATTGTACTGTAACCTGGCTGCTTAGAAAACATCCCTGGATATCTAACACTGTATTAGTGTTCCTGTGCTAGTTAGGCAAGATACTAAGGGAAAAAATGTATCTCTTTCCTACACCAATTGATGATAAGGTCCGCACTGAGCTCATAAACTCCTGCAAAACCTCACATTATGAAAAATGTCATTAGTTGAAGCTCAACTGAGCTAGGGTGGTGCCTGCAGCTGCAGGCATCATCCCAGTACCATTTTTTTAGAGCTGGCAGTGAGCTAATTTGTAATAGCAATTGAAGCGGCTAACTAACTGCTATTATAAGCAGTGGGAGGGGACGTTCCCCCTCTCTCCTATGTGGCTTGCTTGGGCTGTCCTGTCCCACCGGGACTGCATTTGGTATAGTAACTCATAAGCGATGACATGACATCACTTTCGGTTTACCCGGATCTCAACAGCCCAATTTTCATAAAAATCAAGAGCATTCAAATACACAGATCTTGGTGTTTTGAATGCTTTTAAGTGCAAAGGAGGGATTTGGGGTCTTATAGTACCTGTTACATGCCTATTGGTGTCACAAGGATTGTGACAGCAATAAAAGTGATCAAAAATAAAATTTAAAGTAACAGTGTAAAATTTTAAACAATAAAATAAATTAATAAAAAAAGAAAAAGAAAAAAAGGTCTCCCGCCCAGCCCCGCAATCATCCCACACATGTGAGGTATCCCCACAAACGTCAGATCATGGGCAGTAATTCTAGCACCAGACCTCCTCTGTAAATCTAAAGTGGTAAACTGTAAAGGCTTTTAAAGCATCGCCTATGGACAGTAAAATTTACGTAGTCTGTTGCCACTGAACTGGCGCGAGCAATTTTAATGTTTAGTATCTATTTGCTTGGCATAACATTATCAATTGGGTTAGGAATTGTGTTTTTTGCATTAAAAATCAAAAAAGTGTATTTGTTCCTAAAAAATTGCGTTTGAAAACCCGCTGCACAAATACTGTGTGACATAAAAAATTGCAAAACCCACCAATTTATTCTAGGGCCTCTGCCTTAAAAAAGTATATAATGTTTGAGGGGTTCCAATTAATTTTCTAGCAAAAAAAAAAACCTGTTGCATGTAAACAAAAAGTGCCAGAAAATGCCTGGTCTTCAAGTGGTTAACAGAAAAAGAGGGTTTGTAATAGAAAGAGCTAAGAAGCTGAATTAAATTTGCCTAAAATTTTGCGATATGTGTAACACATGTTGAGGGCAGAGTATACATAGCTAGAGTTTCACCTTAAAGGACATGTCCCTTTTGAAACTAGTTTAATTTAATGTTATGAAACTTCTTTTCTTCCTTATGTTTCATAGATTGTTGGCCTGACTGAGTCTTACAGAGCCTATGACTGATATGCATACCTGTTCCAAGTTAGTGACTTGCAAAGTACGGAAGCCAATGAGCAGCATGACAGTTAAAGGATAAGTTCACCTTTGTAAAAAAATAAATAAATGCACATCTTTTTGCAGGTATAAAAATGTGCGTTTTATTGTTATTATTTTTTATTTTTTACTAGGAGCCTGGAAAGTAATGTGCCTGCAATCAGCAGATTATGAGTGCAATGCAGAGCTCCTACAAACTCTCAGTGTAGCTGTCTGCTCGTACATTGCATGGGCAGGCAGTCACGCACTGACAGGAAGAATCAGTGAACTACAATGAGTGCTCAACAGAGCCTTGGTAGTTCATTGAGAACTACAAGCTGACAGCGGCAAAGGCTGACAGTACTTGTAGTTCTCACAATCACGTCTTTTTAAAAATTGTGACAGTGAGTGGTGGGAGAAGATCCCCCTGCTCGCTGTGACAACAGGGGATCGGGGAGGGGGTGCAGGGGGTGCCGCATCTGTAAATTTTTAACGATATGTGATCTTATCCTTTAGGCAACTAGTATTTTAATCATATCACGACCGCCCTATAGCAGTTTTAGAAACCAGAAGTCAGGGACCCGAATGTGATGTGACCAGAAGTCGCCTCGACGTACGTTTTGTTTTACAACTTCATCCGGTTTCTATCTTTACACGGCAGTGGAACGCACGCTGACCCGCGAGCATAAGCCGGGCGGTGTATGGTTCATTCCTTACTGATTTATGTGGGAAATCCTAACTGAGCACATATGGTGTGTTTTTTTTGCATTTACTGCCAAGTGGTGATGATGTTACAATTTATGCTACATTGGTAACTTATTACTGAAGATTATATAGACTTTATAAAGAACTTTTTTTATTAATTTACATTAACATTTAGCACGTTGATGTATATAATTTATGAAGTTTAACAGTTTTTACTATCAATTTATGTCACTGTTGTTATAATTGTGTTACCACCATTATTGTTTCATATCACTGCACATGCTGACAGCAAAACTATGTAGGAATGATGTCCTATAATGAACACTGTGGGGTTGATTTACTAAAACTGGAGCACTCAGAATCTGGTCCAGTTTTGGCCCCCCATCTCGTGAGCAGCGAGGGCTGATTGCTGCTTGATTACCCTGTGTGCATCTTTTCCCTCCTCTCCTCCATGCGTTGTGCGTCTCCTGCTGATCGAATCATCTCCTTTTGGCCAATCGGGTGACCCGCTTCCTGATTGGCCAGTAGGAGATTCAGTGTTACAATAGCGAATATTCATTCGCTATTGTAACACAACTGGGTGGGCTCGGAACCCTTTTTTGAAGCCTATTAGAGCCTCTGGCTCTAATTACGTGCTTCAAACCCACCCCCCCCCCCCCCATTGGAATCCAGCGCCCCTGCATGTAGATCAGGGTACCGGACACATGGATTGGGGGGGCGGCACCTGTGCGCCCCTAGTGGACAGGCTGGCACTGCTGCTGAGTGTCTGGGACAGGAAGCAAAGGGAAATTTCTCCAATGGTACACAAACAGCAATGTTAGGGGTTTTAATCCTTACCTACTCGATTCAAAACTAAAAAAAAGTTTTGTCTACAATTTAAATGAGTAGCTTTAGAAATCTCTCCAGTGTTTATACCTGACGGAGAACCAGTACACCTACAAAACACCCTATCAAAGATATGTCCACCAAAGATAAGGTATCAGGGTCATGTGACATGTGCCTAAGGGTAACATGAGAACACAATTTCTCATTACAGTTTTATTATCAGTAATCCTGTTACTCAATCTGATGCAATGTTAGTGTCATTATGCTATAATACCTGTAATGCTCGCTCCAGACTTTCTAGCCGCTGACAGAGTCCCTGAACTGAGGCCTGTAGAGCCTCCACTGTGGCAGCAATCTGAGGGCTCAAGCTGTGTGATGAACTTCGGCACTTATTCTGCAGTTCAATGGACGTGTCTGAGATTTCTGACTCACCAGGATTCCTAAAGCAGGTATTGCTGAAGGACGGTGCCCCTAAATAAAATAAAAACAAATGCTTAGGTACCTCCTAGTTTGATCTATTCAAAATAACGGTTCTATTCAGATTTAGAATAAAGTATTGAAGGCAAAGATGACCAGGCAGATGGCATTTTCTGAAGGAGATCAGCTATGGCAGCCTGCATACTTCTTACTGAACTGATTCCTTTACCACAGTTGTCTTATGCCCTGTACACATGGTCAGAAATTCCGACAAAAAAGGTCCGATCGGATTAAGTTGTCAGAAAAAATCAGATCGTGTGTGGGCTTGGACTTTTTTTTGAGAGCAGGATCTAAAATTTTCTGACAAAAAAATCCGATCAGACTTTTTTCGATCGTTTGTAGAGAATTCCGACGGACAAAGTGCCACGCATGCTCAGATCAAATTACAAAACCAAAGCTATTGGCTACTAGCCTCTACGTAGTTCTGTCGTACACAACAAACGTCACCATGTCCTGAACGATCAGATTTTCCGGCAACTTTGTCCGACTGTGTGTATGCAACACCAGTGTCGGACAAAATCCGTTGGAAAAAATCCGACGGATTTTGTGGTTGGAATTTCCGACCGTGTGTACAAGGCATTACAGTGCCTTGAAAAAGTATTCATACCCCTTGAAATTTTCCACATTTTGTCATGTTTCAACCAAAAACGTAAATGGATTTTATTGGGATTTTATGTGATAGACCAACACATAGTGGCACAAAAAGACTTGTAGCTGTAATTGCAGCAAAAGGTAGTTCTACAAAAGCATTGACTCAGGGGGGGCTGAATACAAATGCACTCCACACTTTTCACATATTTATGCCACTTTGTGTTGGTCTATCACATAAAAAACATTAACAATTTTGGTTGTAACATGACAAAATGTGGAAAATGTCAAGGGGTATGAATACTTTTTCAAGGCATTTTACAATGCTGGGCTCTGCCAGTGGCCAGTTCCAATCCATTCTGTATACTAAGGAATAAATGGGATGTAGTTTGGAGAAAGGAACTGTTCAGTATCTGGAAAACAATGCAGTCATAAAATGTAATTGTAGCCAGGTTACAGATAATTAGATTTACATATTCCTAACAGCTTTACAACACCTTACTGACACTTGTAGCTGCAGGCACCATGGAGCAATTCATCCTCAAATTTTACAGCAGAAGTAATGAATAATGAATTTCAAGTTGTTTTCTCAGCAGGTGGGCACACCCTGCTCCTTCCTCCTAGTAGTGAATCAGTGCTCTTTTCTCCAAGAGTGCCTATGTTGTTTTTACATTAGAGAATAGAAGGCAGTTGAGCCACTAATGGAGGAGGGAGCATGGTGAGCTGAGCTCCTGACTTACTGTTTGAGCTAAGCAGAGCTGCTAAGATGGGGGAGCAGGGGGAGCTGAGCGAAGCTGCTGAGTCACTGCTATGAGGGGTAGAAAACCTATGTTAGACATACCGGTAACGGTATTTCTACGAACCTTCCAGGACGGCACACCTTAGAGATGAGGGCTCCTCCCTACAGGAAACACAATCAATTGACAGCTTGTTCTAAGTCCGCACCTTTCCCCTTGATCCCCAGTTTGTAATAAAGTAATCCCAAACCGGTTCACAAGGAGAATCACTCCACATCAGGTACTCACCACCTAGTGTTCCGCTCATTTTTCCCTCCACATAGGGCGGGAAGTAGGCCTGCCATCCTGGAAGGTTTGTAGAAATACCATAACCGGTAAGTCTAACGTAGGTTTTCTCCTATCACCTTCCAGGACGGCACACCTGAGAGGATAATCAAGTAAACACAGGCCTACCTTCAGGGTGGGACCACAGCTGGTAGGACCTTCCGGACAGAAGGCCAAGTCTTGCTGTGACAACACTTCCACACGGTATTGCTTCAGGAATGTATTCTGACTGGACCAGGTGGCCGCGCTGCGGATTGGTTCCCAGGAGGCCCCTGCTTTTTTAGCCCAGGAAGTTGCTAGTGACCTGGTTGAATGGGCCTTAACCTTTGCTGGTGCTGGGACTCCAGAACTCTCATAAGCCAGGGAGATAGCTCCCCTTATACATCTGGAGACTGAGGCTTTAGAAGCCTGAAGTCCCTTCCTTGGCCCAGCGTACAAAACTAGTAGGTGATAGGATCTCCTAAACTTTTTTGTTCTCTGTAAATAGGTAAGGAGACACTTTCTTACATTCAGACCAGCCATTCTCAACCAGGGTTCCTCCAAAGGTTTCTAGGAGTTCCTTGAGCTGTGGCTGATGAACCAACTATTTGATGATGCCTACAGAGTTCAAGGTTCAGCACCACTTAGCAAAGCCAACATCATAACACCAAATATCTTTTTAGCTGTCTTTAAGGGTGGCAATCTGAAAAGCACTTTAAGGAGGACATTCTTCCTATTGACCACCAATATAAGGAGCATTGTTCCTATTGAGCCCTGATGATTTGGTTTTAGTAAGGGTTCCTCGAGACATTAAAATTATTTTTGGGGTTCCTCTAGGGTTAAAAGGTTGAGAAAGCCCAACCGTTTATTAAAATCAATAACATCAAAAGTAGTGTAGTGCAATGATCACTTTCAATAAATGTTTGGACTATTGATTACTGACCCTTGGTGTTTGCTGGGGACAGTGCTGGGACAAAGTCATCTAGAGCAGTGGTCCCCAACCTTTTTGGCACCGGGGACCGGCTGCGCGGAAGAAAATTGTGCCAAGGACCGGGGGGGGGGGGGGGGGGGGGATTGGGTCACGATTTTTTGCGGGCAATGGCTGGTGTTAGCGCTTCAATCATCACGGCACCATGCTTGATATGGTTTCAGGGTGATTGAAGCGATGTAGAATCAGTGGAAGCACTGAGTGTGTGTGTGCCACTGTCGCCTGCCACCAGATGCAGAATGTCACTTGCCACATCACCTGCCACGCTTACTGCCACAAGATGTGGATTGCCACCTGCCACGTTGCCTGTCACCAGATGTGGACTGTCACTTGCCACGTTGCCTGCCACAAGATGCATAATGTCACTTGCCATGCCACCTGCTACGCTTACTGCCACAAGATGTGGATTGCCACCTGCCACGCTGCCTGCCACCAGATGTGGAATGTCACTTGCCACGCTGCCTGCCACCAGATGTGGAATGTCACTTGCCACGCTGCCTGCCACCAGATGTGGAATGTCACTTGCCACGCTGCCTGCCACCAGATGTGGAATGTCACTTGCCACGCTGCCTGCCACCAGATGTGGAATGTCACTTGCCACGCTGCCTGCCACCAGATGTGGAATGTCACTTGCCATGCCACCTGCCACGTTGCCTGTCACCAGATGCGGAGTGAGTGGAGCGCCCCTTGTGGTATGTCAGGCAGACAGCTGAGGGGGTGAACTACAAGTCCCAGCACACCTCACCTGTACTCCCACACAGCTCACCTGACACTCATAATGTCACATCTCTGTGGGATCGCCCCTCTGGACGTAGCAGGGTGTCTCCCTCCTAATGCTGCAGCCAGTCTCACCTGGCAGAGGGAGGGTCCGGGACTCCTTCGGCTGCCACTCTCTGGCTCCACCCTTCTGCCATTCCTGATTAGCTGTCCGGGGGGGGTCAAGCAGTCTGCGCTGCTGAACACTTTCACAGTCAATCAGCGAAGAGCCGCAGGAGAGCGGTGGTGCGGGGCGGGCAGTATGAGATGATGTCATCTCTCTGCTCCCCGCCGAACCTCCAACACTGAGACAGAGCACTCACTGGCTTTGAAGGTGGAAGAGCGGTTGTCACGCTCCCTGGTGGTGATGAGTCTGATTAGCAGAGAAGGGCCTCCCTTGCGGCTCCCGCTCGCCGGTCCCCTGATGATGGGACAGTAGGACCAGGAGTCAGGAGGGGCACAGGTGCCTGGCAGGAATGGTCAGACCGGTACAAGAGCTTCCTGGATAAGCTCAGCGGATGAGGTAAGTAGATAGCTGTAGGCAGACTGGAACAACAGGCAAACTTGGATCTGTGTGCAGACTGGAACAACAGGTAAGCTGGATCTGTGTGCAGACTGGAACAACAGGCAGACTTGGATCTGTATGCAGACTGGAACAACAGGCAGACTTGGATCTGTATGCAGACTGGAACAACAGGTAAGCTGGATCTGTATGCAGACTGGAACAACAGGCAGACTTGGATCTGTATGCAGACTGGAACAACAGGTAAGCTGGATCTGTGTGCAGACTGGAACAACAGGCAGACTTGGATCTGTATGCAGACTGGTACAACAGGTAAGCTGGATCTGTATGCAGACTGGAACAACAGGCAGACTTGGATCTGTATGCAGACTGGTACAACAGGTAAGCTGGATCTGTATGCAGACTGGAACAACAGGCAGACTTGTATCTGTGTGCAGACTGGAACAACAGGCAGACTTGTATCTGTGTGCAGACTGGAACAACAGGCAGACTTGTATCTGTATGCAGGCTGGTGCAACAGGTAAGCTGGCTCTGGAATGGTCAGGCAGGCCGGGTCAGATATCAGGCTGGCAGCACGGTACAGATGGAGCAGACAAGAGGATGGTCAAAGACAAGCCAAGGTCGATACACAGGGACAGAGCGGATGGTCAAGGATAGCCGGGTCAGATACAGGTAAACAGACTTCAGATCAGGTTTCAAACACAGAACGTTGTAGAGCAGACAGCGGGGACCGTCAGTCACAGGAGGGTTTAAATAGCCTCATTGGCGCCAATGGAGGCGCGCACCCGTCCGCGCACGCTCGCCCTCGTCTGCGGGCGCGCGCGTGCACGCGCGCGCTCGCGCATGCGCAATGGCAGCCGAGAACGGGAACCAGGGATGCTGAGGCGCCGATTACTGGCAGGATCATCAGGTCGCCGGCCACGGATGGAGCCCTCATGACATTGCCCCCCCCTAAGGGGCAGCCTCCGGATGCCCCTCGGGGCAAATTTCTCAGGATGGGCTCTCTTAAAAGATTGGACTAGACTCTTAGCGTGGATGTTCTCCTCGGGCTCCCAGGAGTTCTCCTCGGGGCCGTACCCCTTCCACTTGATTAGGAACTGGTTCTGGTTCTGCCTTCTTCTGACATTAAGGATGGCTTCCACCTCGAACTCCTCTTCCCCGTCCACCATGACTGGATCAGGAGGGATGGCCCTCCGGTTGGGGAAAGGGTTACTAACCGAGGGCTTCAGTAAGGACACATGGAAGACCGGGTGAATCTTCAAAGAATCTGGAAGTTCTAATTCATAAGCCACCTCGTTGATCCTCCTCTTGACCGGGAAGGGGCTCAAGAACTTGGGGCCCAGTTTCCGTGAAGGGCAAGCCAGTTTTAGGTTAGAGGTGGATAGCCATACAGTTTCACCCGGGACAAGCACCAGTTCCCCCCGTCTCTTTTTGTCAAATACGGTTTTGTTGTACTCCTGGGTCCTAGTCATCGTCTCCTGAAGAAGTTGGTTGTTGGTGGAAAAGAACTGGATTCGCTCTTGGACTGCTGGCACAGTGCAGTCAGGAAGTGAGTTAGGCAGAAATGCCGGGTGGTACCCATAGTTGGCGAAAAAGGGGGTCTGTTTGGTGGCGGAGTGGGTGGCGTTGTTATATGCGAACTCGGCCAGGGGCAGAAGGGAGATCCAGTCATCTTGGGCGAAGGAGGAGAAGCAGCGCAGGTACTGCTCTAGGGTCTGATTGGTCCGCTCCGTCTGCCCATTGGACTGAGGGTGGTACGCAGAGGAGAGAGAGAGTTCGATATCCAAGGACTGGCACAGGGACCTCCAGAATCGAGAGGTGAATTGCACCCCTCGATCCGAGACGATGTTAGCCGGGACCCCGTGAAGGCGGACAATTTCCCTAATAAAGGCCCGTGCCGTCTCTGGAGCCGAGGGGGTGCCCTTCATGGGGATGAAGTGAGCCATCTTGGATAACCGATCGACGATCACAAAGATCGTCGTGTGGCCTTCTGCTGGGGGTAACTCCACAATAAAATCTAGGGAGATCATCCTCCAGGGACGATCTGGGACAGACAGGGGTTTAAGGAGACCCCAGGCCCTGGTTTTGGGATTCTTGTTCCGGATGCAGGTGGGGCAAGTGTCCACAAATCTTTTGCAGTCAGCCCGTAGTTGAGGCCACCAGAAGGTACGCTGTACCAAGTCGGTGGTCTTAGCGACACCGAAGTGACCGGCCAAGGCGTGGTCATGGCACAGCTCCATAGTTGTTACCCGGAGCTGTTCCGGGGTGTAGATCTTGTCCCCGTACCAGAATAGGCCATCCTTCTCCTGTAGCTGGGTTTCGGAAGTGGGCCTTTGCCCTGCTGAGGCACGTTTGAATTGGGACAGTAAGTCCTCTTGAAGAAGGAGAAAGTTTCCAGGGGCCAGAATAGTGTCAGGGGGATCTTCTTCCTGGTGCTTGTGGTACATCCTAGACAGGGCATCTGGTTTGACATTCTTGGATCCGGGCCGGTATGTCACATGGAAAGTAAATCGGGAAAAGAAAAGTGCCCATCTGGCTTGTCTGGGTTTCAGTCTCTTAGCTGACTTCAAGTATTCCAGATTCTTATGGTCGGTGAATATTAGAATGGGGTGAGAGGCCCCCTCCAGGAGGTATCACCATTCTTCCAGGGCAGCCTTGATCGCCAGTAGTTCTCGGTCGCCCACATCATAGTTCCTCTCGGCCGAGGACAACTTGCGGGAGAAGAAGGCGACCGGGTGCAGCAGGGACTTGTCCCCCTGTCTCTGGGATAGGATGGCACCCACCGCGATCTCGGAGGCATCAACCTCCAAGGTGAAGGGTAGAGAGGAGTCCGGGTGCCTGAGGATGGGTGCCGAGGTAAACAGAGTTTTAAGGGCATCAAAGGCCTCCTGGGCCTCGGAAGACCACCGGAACCGGGTCCCTTGTTTTGTCAGTTGGGTGATAGGCGCCACAATGGCGGAGAACCCCCTGATAAACTTACGGTAAAAATTGGCAAAGCCAATGAACCGTTGGATGCCCTTTTTGTCTGCCGGAGTGGGCCATTCCAAGATGGCAGAGATCTTCTGGGGGTCCATTTTGATGCCTGTACTTGAGATGATTAGCCCAAGGAAGGGGATACTCTCCTGTTCAAACTGGCATTTCTCTGCCTTGGCATACAGACCGTGGATACGGAGCCGTCCCAGGACCTCCTTGACGTGTCTGCGATGGGTCTCTAAAGAGGGGGAGAAAATCAAGATATCGTCCAGATATACCACGGCAAACAAGTCCAGGAAGTCCCGAAGTACGTCGTTAATGAAGTATTGAAAGGTTGCGGGGGCATTGCACAGGCCGAAGGGCATCACGAGATACTCGTAATGCCCATACCGTGTCCGAAAGGCCGTCTTCCACTCATCCCCATCTTTAATCCGGACCAAATTGTAAGCCCCCTGGTAGATCAAGCTTCGTGAAGATGGTGGCCGTGCCAAGCCTCTGGAAGAGTTCAGGGACCAACGGGAGAGGGTAACGGTTCTTGACCGTAATGTTGTTCAACTCCCTATAGTCCACACAGGGCCGAAGGGTGTGATCTTTTTTCTCCACGAAAAATATGCCTGCGCCCGCAGGAGAGGTAGATGGGCGGATGAAGCCTTTTCGGAGGTTCTCCTCAATGTACTTCTGTCAGGGGGAAGACCCTTCCAAAGGGGATCTCTGCTCCAGGGAACAGTTCAATTGGGCAATCATAAGCCCTGTGAGGAGGGAGCACCTCTGCTGCCTGTTTGCTGAAGACATCTAGATAGTCGTGGTAGGCCTGGGGAATAGCCCGACGGAGGTCCATCTCAGAGTCCCCACTTAGCAGAGTAGCCAGCTGGGAGGAATTAGAAGGTCTGCAAGACATCTGACAATACTGAGAGGAGAAGGAAACCATCCCAGTGGCCCAGTCGATGACTGGGTTGTGGGGCTTCAGCCACGGCATGCCCAGGATTATAGGGGATAATGGAGAGGAAATAATGTCCATGCAAAGAAGTTCCTGGTGGTTGTCCGAGATGGTCATGGGCAGTGGGATGGTCTCTTGCGTAACCGGGCCTGAACGGATGGAGGAGCCATCCGCCAGGTAAACTGACAGTCCCTGGGATTTAGACTGGAGGGAGATCCGGTGTTGGGCAGCGAAGGAAGAGTCCATGAAACAGCTGCATGCCCCGGAATCAATAATGGCGGGTACCTGAAGGATTCTTCCCGGAAGCTGTAACGAGACAGAAAGGGCAAGGTGAGAGGAGACCTGGGTTGAGGAGTCCATGGAGCAAGTAGGCATGAGAGGGCACTTACGAGCCTTGGCCGGACAGTTCCTTACGTAGTGCCCAGGCTCACCACAGTAGAGGCACAAGTTGTTGACCCGACGACGTTGCCGTTCCTCAGAAGTTAGAGAAGGCCTCAAGAGCCCTAACTGCATGGGCTCGGAGGAATCAGGGAGGGTTACAGACCGCTGGGCCGAGCCAGTCTGCAGGTGACTTGGAGCCTTGGGGAGCATCCAGGTAGGACGAGGGAAACCGGATGCACGTTCCGACCTGCGCTCCCTTAGTCGTCGGTCAATCTGGATGACCAGGTTGATCAGAGTGTCCAGGGTCTGGGGTACCCCAACTCTCGCCAGCTCATCTTTTAGTGCCTCAGAAAGTCCTAGGCGGAACTGGTGACGCAGGGCCGCGTCGTTCCACTGGGTATCCGCACCCCAGCGCCTAAAGTCCGCGACATAGTCTTCCACAGGCCTTCGCCCCTGCTGGAGGGCGCGCAGAGTGGTCTCCGCGGTGGCAGCGAGTTGGGGGTCTTCATAGAGTTGGGCCATGGTGTCAAAAAATGAATTAAGACCGGCCAGTGCGGGGTCTTTCTGCTCCAGGAGGCGGTGGGCCCAGGTCCGCGGGTCTCCGGAGAGTAAGAAGATCACGAAGCCCACCTTGGTGGCTTCCAGGGAAAAAGTACGTGGCTGTAGTGCAAAGAACAGTTCACAGGAGTTACGGAAGTCCCGAAAGAGGTTGCGGGCACCCGAGAATCTCTCAGGGATTGGTACCCGGGGCTCTGGAGGGAGCATTACCACTGATGGTCCTGGACTTCCCCCAGATGGGGCTGTTGGTGGTAAAGCCAGCACCCGTTCTTCCAACCGGGTGTATCCCTGCTGGAGATTCTTTACCGCCTCGGTCAGTCCTGCCAGGTGTTGGCACAGTCCTTCCATAGGAGAGGCCCCCTGCTCAGACTCAGACATGGCTGTCTGCTACTGTCACGCTCCCTGGTGGTGATGAGTCTGATTAGCAGAGAAGGGCCTCCCTTGCGGCTCCCGCTCGCCGGTCCCCTGATGATGGGACAGTAGGACCAGGAGTCAGGAGGGGCACAGGTGCCTGGCAGGAATGGTCAGACCGGTACAAGAGCTTCCTGGATAAGCTCAGCGGATGAGGTAAGTAGGTAGCTGTAGGCAGACTGGAACAACAGGCAAACTTGGATCTGTGTGCAGACTGGAACAACAGGTAAGCTGGATCTGTGTGCAGACTGGAACAACAGGCAGACTTGGATCTGTATGCAGACTGGAACAACAGGCAGACTTGGATCTGTATGCAGACTGGAACAACAGGTAAGCTGGATCTGTATGCAGACTGGAACAACAGGCAGACTTGGATCTGTATGCAGACTGGAACAACAGGTAAGCTGGATCTGTGTGCAGACTGGAACAACAGGCAGACTTGGATCTGTATGCAGACTGGTACAACAGGTAAGCTGGATCTGTATGCAGACTGGAACAACAGGCAGACTTGGATCTGTATGCAGACTGGTACAACAGGTAAGCTGGATCTGAATGCAGACTGGAACAACAGGCAGACTTGTATCTGTGTGCAGACTGGAACAACAGGCAGACTTGTATCTGTGTGCAGACTGGAACAACAGGCAGACTTGTATCTGTATGCAGGCTGGTGCAACAGGTAAGCTGGCTCTGGAATGGTCAGGCAGGCCGGGTCAGATATCAGGCTGGCAGCACGGTACAGATGGAGCAGACAAGAGGATGGTCAAAGACAAGCCAAGGTCGATACACAGGGACAGAGCGGATGGTCAAGGATAGCCGGGTCAGATACAGGTAAACAGACTTCAGATCAGGTTTCAAACACAGAACGTTGCAGAGCAGACAGCGGGGACCGTCAGTCACAGGAGGGTTTAAATAGCCTCATTGGCGCCAATGGAGGCGCGCACCTGTCCGCGCACGCTCGCCCTCGTCTGCGGGCGCGCGCGTGCACGCGCGCGCTCGCGCATGCGCAATGGCAGCCGAGAACGGGAACCAGGGATGCTGAGGCGCCGATTACTGGCAGGATCATCAGGTCGCCGGCCACGGATGGAGCCCTCATGACAGCGGTAATGCGGGGGGCGGAGGGAGATGATATCATCTCTGCTTGCCCGCCCGCTCGCTTCTTCCATCCACTCAGCGCTCTCAAGCCGGCAGTCCAGCATTTCTCTTGCCAGTCGCCCGCACCCGCGGCCCGGCTGCAGAAGGGCAACGGCCTGGTAGTGGGCCGGGGACCGGGGGTTGACGACCCTTGATCTAGAGCCCAGGGCAAACAGGCGAAATTGTGTTTCCCCCACCCCCAAGGTGTATGAGCATTATGTGACAACAAACCCCCCCCCCCCCCCCAAAAAAAAGAAAAATAGAGCACCCCCTTCTCCCGATACAAATCCGCCCCCTTACTGGAATCCCCCATCCCAGAAAAAATCCTTGCCCCCCCCCCCCCAGCTCAAAATCTCTCTCCCCCACAAATTCCCCCCTCCTAGCACAATTCCTACCTCCTGCCACTCCCCCAAATTCCCTCTCCCAAAGCAAATCCCCCCTAATCTCCTCATGGTGCCCCCCACCCCACATGATACCACAGTGCCCAGGGCAGCCGCCCTTCTTGCCCACCCCTTGTGCCGGCTCTGGCTGGCGACATATATTCCTATTTATGCTGATACCAGTCAACCTGCTGGCAGTTGCTATGAATTCCCCTTACTTCAAACCTTGTGCAGAAATGGGTGCAATGGGAATATTTAAGTGGTATACTGCTAAGAGTGGGAAGCTAATCTGCTGATCTGCTGAGAGACTTGAGCAGCTTCAGATTTTCTGCTTGGAAATTTGAGAATACATTGCTCCACAGTGTCTGCAGCTACATAGTTTAGTGAGGACTTCTTTTAAAGCAGATTTAGCCAAATTCTTTTAGTTTCTGCAGCAACAGACACCCTGGACACCACTTTTCCAGCAGATATCCCTATCTATAAATATTGGCAGATTCCATAGCGTGCTGTTTATTGCAATGACGTACAGTGTTCATATGATTGATACCAGAATCTATGCCCACGCTGTGTGTATGTCAAAAACAAAATTAAAGTGGATGTCATAATGTAGAGAATAAGATTTCCTTTCATTTAAGCCCAGTCTTGCCACACAGATTTACTCCAGCCCTGAGAAATCCTCTTTTATTGTTCAGTTAGAAAGATCTTGACAAAGTGCTGAAAACTTTGTCAAAAATGCCCCCTTGCTGTGAGTGACAGGTGATTTACATATCTCATGCACTAGCCTAAAAGAGGCACATCCTGTGTAATTATAAAAAGTGAGAAATCCACCCCTACCCCACATAACAAATCCTGTGATCAATGTATCCTCAGACACACACACTGCACTATAACAATCATCAGATCACTGGATGTTCTACTCTGCCCAGCTCTGACTACATACATCTCCCTTATATTCTTCTTGCTGTTCACTCGAGAATAAATTTATTTTCACTCTGGTCTGTGGATCTGTGGTCTGTGCCTGTCTCAGGCTAGTGCATGAGATATGTAAATCACCTGTCACTCACAGCAAGGGGGCCTTTTGACAAAGTTTTCAGTACTTTGTTAAGATCTTTCTAACTGAACAATAAAAGAGGATTTCTCAGGGCTGGAGTAAATCTGTGTGGCAAGACTGGGCTCAAATGAAAGGAAATCTAAAAAATAAATGTTTTATTTGGGTTTAAATCCACTTTAAGTTTACAGCCTCTTAACCAAACAGCTCAATCTGTACCTGAGTCATGATCCTTCTGCCTCTCTGCGCTGTGCCTCTTGGCCTTAGGCTTTGATTTTTTATGGGTGGCCCCAGAAGACTGAAACAAGTGGGGATGAATCACGGAGACCTCATCTTTAGAGTTCTGCAAGGTAGAAAATCATGGACATAAAGAACTGTCTACTAAGGATGGGGTAGAAAAATATATCTAAGCCATAACAATTTTGTGTTGTGTTAAGTGCCCAAGGTCTAAGGCAGGGGTGCCCAACCAGTGGCCCGCGGAGCCCTCTGATGTGGCCCGCGACCTCCTGCTCTGGGATTGAATAGAAAGAATACGGTTATTAAAGGTGAGTTTATTACTAAAATCGCAGTGTATATATGGGCATATCTTTTCTGCAGTGGTTACTGGGCTGCTTTCAAACTGATACGCAGGTGCAGAGCAATTTACCTGCACTGAGCCACAGACTTCTATTATTACCTGGGAGTTTGGTGAGCTTTCTGAAAGTGCACCAAACCTGCAGAATATAATAGCAGTCTATTGCAAACTGCAGGAAAGCCAAAGGTACACTGCGTTGCACACGTGGTGCGGGTAAACCGCAGCGCATCAGTGTGAAAGCAGCCTTGGACCCCTTTCATACGGTCAGTTCCGACAGTCGGACCAATTGGACCCTCCATTCACCTCTAAGCAGTGGCAGACATAAACTGACTTGTGTTCTACCTCCAATACCATCCACTAAAAAGTCATGGGCTGCGTCCGTGTCCGCTCTCCAAATGCAAAGTGGACACAGACATGCCATCCACCTGCTCCGCTCATTGTGGCCCGCGACCGGTTACCAAGTCGCTTAAGTGGCCCTCGCTCTTTAAAAGGTTGGGCACCCCTGGTCTAAGGTCTGCAAATTTTATCTCCTAGAGGGGGTCAGAGAGCCAACTGCTTATCTAAGGGGCAGAGCTGCAAATGTACCCTTGTATCAGACACACAGATATCCTTCTTGTGTTGGGCACAAAGTGTATTAGAAGCTTCCAGTCTGGTGTACAGGGCAAGCAGCTAGACTATCTCTAAACCTAGGGTCAAGCACTAACTAAATGCAGTTCTGTGCAGTGCGATTTCATGACTGGGCTGAAATCGCACTGCATCACACCAAATGTAGTGCATGTACTACATTTGGTAACTCACTGCAACCAGGTTGCATGGTACTTCTGTACCATGCGGTTCGCTGTGGGCAAACGCACTGGGTTTGCAACCTGCGTTTTAAGGTATAAGGGAAGGAAAAGAGACACCAGTAGAAAGGAAAAAAGGAAAGAGAGATAAGAGATAAGGAAATAGTAAAGGATATTACTGTGTCACTCCTTAAAGTGTTAATAAACCCAGGACCCTGCATTCAATATATCTGGACTCCCACAGTACACAGAACATGGAAATGCAATTATTTTAGTAAATATAAACTGCTAAATACCTTTTCTCATCAGCAGTTTATAGCAGTCTTGTGACTTCTATCAGTGTCCAGCTGAGCACTGGTTAAAGTTTGTAAGAGGAGGTTTCATTCTCCTCTGACTGTCCTATGAGGCTGCATGACCCCTGACCCTCTGTCTGAACAGTGCTGATTTGCCCTGTGCTGATCACATGCACAGTCCCTCCCCCCCCCCAAAAAAAAACTCTCTAGCAATACACACCAGACTGAGCATGTGTAGTCTGACTCCTAGGGCTCTGTACTATCAGCAGATGGATTGGGGACTGTGAAGAAGGGGAGGACTGGCACAAACAGCCCTTTTATACAATGCGGGGGATTAACCCCTTAGGTTCCACCGTGAGTATAACAAGCATGCTTTTCTGCATATACAGACTGATTTTACGGTTGTGGGTTTAGTAACACTCTAACTTTCGACCCAGGTGGTGCTCCCAAGAGTGTTCTGGATCTTTCAGGACCCTGGCTTTGTCAAAGTATGGTTTTCCCTCACCTGATCAGGTCCTAGTCTTTCCAGACTATCGGAGAAATCTTCATTTTCTGACCCCCAGCTTCCCAGTCTCCTGTCACTTGCTTCTGACTGCGCAGCCTCACCTAGAAATGTCACAATAAATAGAAACATCAATATTGCTCTTTCACCATAACCTGAGTTTAGTAAGATCACCTGATCTGTTCCTACCATAAAACTGATCATTTCGACTCAGGTAACATCTCCAGTGGTGATAAATCCACAGGGCTTGTATCTTTTCTTTGGTGAAGTATGCTCTATAGTAGGAGTGCTCAACCTGTGGCCTATAAAGGCTTCTGATGTGGCCCATGACCTCTTGCTCTGGCATGGTGGGTCGGCAAGACCAGATCATAACGGGTTGCCGACCTGCCATCAGAGCTGGTTCTGGCAGCGGAGAAAGCAAGCGGCCATGGAGGGAGCAAGAGCCACTTAACCACTTCCAGCCCAGACCTATTCTGGCACTCCTCTCCTACATGTAAAAATCATAATTCTTTGTTTTTAGAAAGTTATTCAAAACTTCCAAACATTATATATATATATATATATATATATATATACACACATATATATATATATATATATATATATATATATATATATATATATATATATATATATATATATTTTGTTTCGCAGAGACCCTAGGGAATAAAATGGCGATCGTTGCAAATTTTTTCAGATGCGATTTTTTTGGGGAAAAAAAACACTTTCATGAATTAAAAGAAAACAAAGCACTAAACTTAGCCAAATTTTTGTGTATAATGTGAAAGATGATGTCACGCTTTAAAATTGCGCACACTCATGGAATGGCACCAAACTTTGGTACTCAAAAATCTCCATAGGCTACTCTTTAAACATTTTTACAGATTACCAATTTAGAGTTACAGAGGAGGTATTGCACTATAATTATTGCTCTCGCTTTAACGTTCGCAGCGATACCTCACATGTGATTTGAACACCGCTTACATATGCAGGCATAACCTACGTATGCGTTTGCTTCTGCGTGCGTGCGGGGACAGGGGCGCTTTAAATAAAAAATATATTTTATTGTATATTTTTTTTTTTACACTCTCCCTTTAAAAAAAAAATTTTTTATCACTATTTAAAATAAAATAAAAAAAAAAAAAAAAAAAAAAAAAAAAAAAAAAAAAAAAAAAAAAAAAAAAAAAAAAAAAAAAAAAAAAAAAAAAAAAAAAAAAAAAAAAAAAAAAAAAAAAAAAAAAAAAAAAAAAAAAAAAAAAAAAAAAAAAAAAAAAAAAAAAAAAAAAAAAAAAAAAAAAAAAAAAAAAAAAAAAAAAAAAAAAAAAAAAAAAAAAAAAAAAAAAAAAAAAAAAAAAAAAAAAAAAAAAAAAAAAAAAAAAAATAAAAAAAAAAAAAAAAAAAAAAAAAAAAAAAAAAAAAAAATAAAAAAAAAAAAAAAAAAAAAAAAAAAAAAAAAAAAAAAAAAAAAAAAAAAAAAAAAAAAAAAAAAAAAAAAAAAAAAAAAAAAAAAAAAAAAAAAAAAAAAAAAAAAAAAAAAAAAAAAAAAAAAAAAAAAAAAAAAAAAAAAAAAAAAAAAAAAAAAAAAAAAAAAAAAAAAAAAAAAAAAAAAAAAAAAAAAAAAAAAAAAAAAAAAAAAAAAAAAAAAAAAAAAAAAAAAAAAAAAAAAAAAAAAAAAAAAAAAAAAAAAAAAAAAAAAAAAAAAAAAAAAAAAAAATAAAAAAAAAAAAAAAAAAAAAAAAAAAAAAAAAAAAAAAAAAAAAAAAAAAAAAAAAAAAAAAAAAAAAAAAAAAAAAAAAAAAAAAAAAAAAAAATTAAAAAAAAAAAAAAAAAAAAAAAAAAAAAAAAAAAAAAAAAAAAAAAAAAAAAAAAAAAAAAAAAAAAAAAAAAAAAAAAAAAAAAAAAAAAAAAAAAAAAAAAAAAAAAAAAAAAAAAAAAAAAAAAAAAAAAAAAAAAAAAAAAAAAAAAAAAAAAAAAAAAAAAAAAAAAAAAAAAAAAAAAAAAAAAAAAAAAAAAAAAAAAAAAAAAAAAAAAAAAAAAAAAAAAAAAAAAAAAAAAAAAAAAAAAAAAAAAAAAAAAAAAAAAAAAAAAAAAAAAAAAAAAAAAAAAAAAAAAAAAAAAAAAAAAAATTTTTATCACTATTATTCCTATTATAAGGAATGTAAACATCCCTTGTAATAGGAATATGGCATGACAGGTCCTCTTTATGAAGAGATCTGGGGTCTATAAGTCCCCAGATCTCTCCTCTATGTTGGATAACCTGCGGCCTCTGAGGATCTGATTCATTCTCCAGCTCCGTCCCCTCCCACCCCCTGTAAAAGCAATCAAGTGGCTGAGGGAATTGCCAGCTAAAAAAAAAAAAAAACTACATTTGAATAATGCCTGCAGCTGCACTATATGGAAAAAAGTTTTTGGACACCTTGCTATCACACCTATATGAACTTGTTGAACATACCATTCCAAAACTATGGGCATTAGCATGGAGTTATCCGTCTCTTTGTGGCAACAACAGATCCATATTTCTGGTCAACTATGGGCATTAGCGTGGAGTTATCCATCTTTTTGTGGCTACAACAGATCCATATTTCTGGTCAACTATGGGCATTAGCATGGAGTTATCCGTCTCTTTGTGGCTACAACAGATCCATATTTCTGGTCAACTATGGGCATTAGCGTGGAGTTATCCATCTCTTTGTGGCTACAACAGATCCATATTTCTGGTAAGGCTTTCCACAAGATTTTGGATTGTGTCTGTGGAAACGTGGGCCCATTCAGCCAAAAGAGCATTTGTGAGGTCAGATACTGAAGTTGGAGACCTGGCACGCAATTGGCATTCCAACTCATCTTCCCCAAACTGCTGCCACAAGCTTGGAAGTGTGGAATTGCCTAAAATGTCTTTGGATGCTGTAGCATTAACAGGTCTTCCAATAGAAGCACCTGAAATCAATAATTTGGAGAGGCGGAGGGGGTATCTAGCCATATAGGTAAGTATGATGATCCACTGTCCACAATCATTTGGATATATAGTGAAAAATGAAGACATCAGTGAAGAGATTAAATGAAGACCATTTTTGCTGAATATGACAACCCGGCTTAGAAATGCAGAGGATTACTGGTATTTTGGCATTTCTGTTTTTAATTTTTTTCTTCCCATGCCTATTAATAAACCAACTGAGTAATGAGATTACAGTATATAACAATGCTTTGTGTGACTCTGATAGTGACATTGGTGTGTACGTTGTTAGCGCCACTAAGACAGAAGGACAAACCAAGAACGCGCTGAGCAGTGCATTTAGAATTTTAATATGAAATAGGTCAAAAATTTGGTTTTAGACGCCCCCACCAAAACACACCGCTGAGAGCTCACAGCCATTGGCTGAGAGCACTGATCGGAAGATGTTTTTCAGGCATGCTCCTTGGACAGAAGCTGGACATTTGGCCGGCTTCTGTCAGACAGGCTGCCGTACACGTGGCCCGAACGGCGGATTGATTTTCTATGCTGTAACCATGGTTGATGGGGGCAATTGCTCGATGCCCTGATCAACGCAGTGTTGGCAGGGGACACCCTCCCATGGAGCCATTTTGTTCTCCCGGTGGGGGAAAACACAGCTGCCAGCAATAATCCCATGTAAAATCCAACAGGTTGGTTGTACCCCAGTTTATCCATCAACTTGGTTACATTCAACCTGCCCATACAGGTTTCTGCTGAACAGGGCGAGATTCGAACTGTCTATGGCCAGCTTTACTTAGCTCAAGGACAGCACATATGTTAGTATTGCTCAAGGATCAGGCCTTCAGCCAGATTCTAGGTAGGGCTTGAGCACAAAACGTGCCAGAGTCCATCCTCAAGACAGTACAGTACTCTAGAGCACTCTAGTGGGACACACCAAGCTGGCGTGTTTTGGAGATCCACATCTTCCGCAAAGATGTTGTTTAGAAAAATGTTGTACAATACGAATACAGGCAAAAAAGAACTCTGGAACATCCATGCCCATTCTGACTGTTCCCTCTACTGACCATTTGGAGGATTTACGGGAGATTTGGGTGTCCTTTTTTTCCATTTTCAGTATTAATAGATTTTAATAAGATACATATATTCATATTAGCCACTGTAACCTTGAGCACATGATTACAGCATCCATAAGGCTGCAATCACACCTGAGCGTATCCTTTTCAGGTGAAAAGTCACATGATTCTACCGCAATTCTGCAATGATTTTGTACAGGTCAAAGGGTCACCAATGTAAAAAGCAGAAAAATGCCTGTAATCTGCCTAAAAAGAAGCTCATGTACTTTTTTGAGCTTTAGGCGTTTCGCTTCAGGCGACAGAACGCTCAGATGTGAATAGGGGCCATTTAAATAAATGGGATTTTGCTTGCTGGGCATTTTGGAACTTTGCAGATGAGCGTTTTACGAGCTAAAAATTATGTGAATGCAGCCTATTGCCGCGTACACACGGTCGGAATTTTCGTAGGAAGGATTTTCGTAGGAAGATTTATGATCATGTGTACGCGGCATTAGAGTAAACGGCAACTACAGACTAGAATGTGGATAGCACAGACCTACAGGGTCTCTGCGTTCCTCCTCCTTCCCTAGACCTCGGTGAGCACCCAGTTCTGTTTGCTCTGGTTCGGATCCATATTGCTCTTCTCCTTCCTCTTTTGATGCCTGGTACTTGTCATCTTCAAAAGTCTCCTCTTCTGCAACATAAAACAAAGGAATGCTTAGCAGTCTCCCAGCAGTTGAATTGTGAGCTGGTCCCCTAGAAGGGTTGTCTATGTCTGGCACAGATGAAAAAAGACAAACCATCATTGCATACCCAGAATTATATTTTAAGTTTGGCGTAAGCTTTAGCAAGTTAAATAGGGGGAATCCGCTGCCTGTGCCAGAACTCTAAGTGCTCTCACTGCTGGAGTCAAATATATAGTAAGTTCCTGGGCTGATCCAATCATGGATGCCCACCTATAATGATCAACTCTGAATGAGTGTGGCTTAAAGGGATCAGTAGCAGACACTTGGCTTGCTATTTTCATATGTGTTTCCTAAAATATATCTAATTACTACTAAACCAAATATTGGGACATTATTAAGGCAGCCATGCACATTGAAGCAAACATACCAAGTTCAACAATGTGTCAACACTCCCCATACTGGAAAAGTACAGATACCTTATGACAGTGATGGCGAACCTTGGTACCCTAGATGTTTTGGAACTACATTTCCCATGTATTTTTGGCAAAATATTAAAGATGAGGTTCCACTGAGTAAATAGATACGCAACATGCCAAACCTTAAATTTGCGCACGCCCATGAAAAGGGGACAAACTTCCGTACCCTATATTTTCCATGGACGACACTTTAAAAGCCCCCTGTATCTCATCAGTTTAGCGTTATGGAGGAGGTCTGGTGCTAGCAATATATGTAACATGTGTATTGCAATCAGTGTTTTTATGCATAGGTGCTGCTGACGCATATGTTTACGTTCGTGTGTATATGTGGGGGTGGCAAGCCTCATAAAATGTTTGGGGGGGGGGGGGGGTTATGTGCTTGGGTGTAACTTACATTTTTTACAATTAAAAAAAAAAACATTTTAATATTTCTGTTATAATCACATACGGGACAAAACGCCCCTGTGTGGTGATTTTTTGGTTACAGGTCCTCTTTAATGGGACATCCAGGGTTTAAAGGCCTCAGATGTCTCCCCTTTGCTCCACTGAATGTAATGCAATGCAGATTGTATTGCAATCATTTTTTTGAAATGCGTTTTTCTGGATATTTTTGTTGTTATTCTGTCTTTCACTGTTAAAATAAACCTACCATTAAAATTATAGACAGATCATTTCTTTGTAACCGTTTGGGCAAACGTACAAAATCTGCAGGGGATTAAATACTTTTTTCCTCACTGTACATTCTTTCCCGGGTATGCTGGCACTGACGGGCAGACCTGGAAGTGACGTCAAACAAGCACTTTTTGGGTCAGCAACAAGTTTGGCAACAACTTTTATCCAGCGGCACCTGCTATGTTGGTCCTGGGTCCGCAGATGAGCAAGCAGAGCCTGGGATACATGGCAGGCACGTGCGGAGGGGGGATGCTCCATTACTTGGGGTGTGCGGAAGCCCAAATGCTTCCATCTTGCAAGCAGGAGTCTGCTTGTCAGATTTATACACAATCCCGGTGGCTGCAGTCACTGGGGATGTGTGTAAAACCCCCCGCTGTCAGGTCTGTACGAAGAATGGACTCCCTTAGTAGACAAGTCTAAAGCCCCATACACACGGTTGGACTTTTTCATGGATTCTGTCCGATCGGACAATGTTGTTGAAAAATCAGACCGTGTGTATGCACCATCGGACAGTGTACGTCGGATTGTCCGACGGACAAAGTCCTATCTCCTGCTGGAAAGATTTGCCGACAACACGGTCCGATCACACCAAATCCGATCGTGTGTACGGTTGTCCGACCGGACAAAGTGCTACGCATGCTCACATCACATTACAAGACCAAAGCTATTGGCTACTAGCCTCTACGTAGTCCCGTCGTAGGCAACAAACGTCACCACGTTCAGAATGATCGGATTTTCCGACAACTTTGTCCGACCGTGTGTACGCAACACCAACATCGGACAAAGTACGACGGACAAAATCCGACCGACCTGGTCCGCGGATTGTCCGACCGTGTGTATGGGGCTTTAGGGAGTATCTGGATTCTTATGCAGGGTTTGGCCAGGGTTTATTAAAATTTTACTTGTATCTTGGTGCAGACATCTGAAAATTCAGTGATCAAATCACACAAGTAGGAAATTACATTTTCGGGGGGCTTTCTGTACAGAACTCCCCCCAGGTTGCAACATTGCATTGAATTTTTAGAAAATTTTAGAAAATTACAGCAGCTATGCATTGAAATGTAAAGGTAATTTTTCATAACATTAACTTACAGAATGGTTTGTGCTGCAATTTTATATGTTTTTTTTTTTTTTTAACGAAAGCAAGAGTTTTCCTTTCCTACGCAGAATGAAAATTTTGCATGATACCAACAATTTCCGCACAACTTTGCAACATTCTCAATTAATACCTTCCTAAAACAGATCCTAGTGTAGAGCAAAGTTCTCAAAATCATTTGCGCAAACATTATTGCTTTGTTGTAACCTACAGTCTACATCAGGGGTCTCCAAACTGTCTAAACAAAGGGCCAGTTTATTGTCCTTCAGACCTTAGGGGGGCCGGAATGTCACCAGTGGGAGGATAAAATGCCCCAGTGTCAATGAGAGGCAAAAATTTACATAGTACCGATGGCTATTAGGAGGAGGAATAATGGCCCATCACTGGTAATAGTATACCATTGTTGTTTTCAGTGGAAGGAACAGTGCCCAATCGTTTATTTTGGTGGGAGAAAAAGTGCCCTATTGTTGGTGTCAGAAGAAGATGGTCCATCATTGGTGTCAGTGGGAGGAATACTGCCCCGCTATTGGTGTCAGTGGGAGGAATACTGCCCCGCTATTGGTGTCAGTGGGAGGAATACTGCCCTGCTATTGGTGTCAGTGGAAGGAATAGTGCTCTATTGTTGGTCAGTGGAAGAAATAGTAAAAATACTGGATGAACTCTCTGCACATATTTATCCCTGCTTTTTATTGCAAAGTTTGCTTGAAAGGGTATAGCAGTGTGCAGACGGTTCGTCCACCACTTTTAGTGTTAAAGCGGTTGTATACCCGCTGACTTTTTTTTTTCCAGACCTGCAAGGGAAAAGGCATAATGAGCTAGTATGCACTGCATACTAGCTCATTATGAAATACTTACCTTAGAACGAGCCCCCGACATCTGGCCCGATCCACGCCGAGGGAGCTGACATGTTCCATCAGCGTGTCTTCCGGGTATCGCGGCTCCGGCGCTGTGACTGGCCGGACCCGCGATATCATCACTCCCGCGCACGCGCGCAAGAGATTTCTGCCGGGCTGTCAGCCGAGAATCCCCTGTGCGCATGCGCCGCTGCAGTCAGCGGCTCATTGCGAGGGGGAATATCTCCTAAACCATACAGGTTTAGGAGATATTTTTTTTTACCAACAGGTAAGCCTTATTATAGGCTTACCTGTAGGTAAAATTAAAAAAAAAAACACTATATAACCGCTTTAATATGTGGTCACACCCCTTTAGCACCTGGTAGATTATATGCATGTACAAGCTATTGGGTTCTGAGCACAGAAGTGGAAGGAATAGTGCTTTATTGTTGGAGTCAGTGGAAGGAATGAATGCTCAATCATCGGGAACAGTGCCCCAAGGGCCGGAGAGAAGTAACGGGCTGCAGTTTGGAGTACACTGGCCTAAATCATCAAGACACATCTGGATGGTGAATGCTATTTGGAAGATAGCACTTTCCTAAAGATAAGATAAATCTTGGCCAAGCTGGGTTACCAATTCCATCAGCACTCTTTCCATATACATCATAGTAGTGCATTCTTTTTCATTTGCCTATGGCACCAATGGAAAAGATTCATGAAAAGTACAATCGGAAAAGCTAAGGATGTTGACCATAGTAACAAGGCAATGGAAAAATTAAGCAAGGATTCCTACTGGATAATCACCGCCACAAATCAGATTTAAACCCACCTTGGTAGTTTGAATGTTACTGGCCATACAGGAAGCTGAGAGAGAAAGAGGTTAGGTAGCACAGGCTACATAAAGTACACTGCTACTGCCCTATAGAGAGCTGTGTGTGCTTCTTCTGCAGGGGGTTGCTTACAACTAATGCCGAGTACACACGACCGGTTTTCCCCGTTGGAATAAACTCTGAAGGTTTTTCCGACGGAGTTCTGAAGGAATTCCGCTGAAACTGTCTTGCCTACACACGATCACACCAAAGTCCGACCGTCAAGACCGCGGTGACGTACAACACGTACAACGTGACTAGAAAAAGGAAGTTCAATAGCCAGTAGCCAATAGCTTGCTTCAGAGGATGCATTGTTTTGGCCCGTCAGAACAGCATACAGACGAGCGGTTTTCCCTATAGGAATTGGTTCCGTCGGAAATATTTAGAACATGTTCTGATTCTAGGTCCGTCAGAATTTTCAAAAGAAAAAGTCCGATGAGGCATACACACGTTAGGAATATACACTGAAAAGCTTCCGTCTGACTTTTTCTGTCGGAAATTACGCTTGTGTGTACACGGCATAAGGGAATTGTCTGACTTCAGCACAGTTGCACTACTCACTGGAGGATACAACAAGATTGTGTGGATAGCGTTAAGAAGAACCACTCACCAGTGATATTCTTGAAAAAGGAAACTGGAGGGCGGGGCATATCTGGAATAACTTCATACAGGGGACGGAAAGGCTCAAACAGCTCAGGTGATGTATCTTCCAGAGGGACTGTGTCGATAATCTGAAATAAAAGATAGTAATGATGACTTACGTCTTCAGTGTTAAAGGGAAACTCCACCTTGTATGTTCCCCCCCCACCACCTGGCCCTTTTTTAGTAAAAATAACTTTATATCTATATATACATCGTAAACTCTGTAGTATTTATAGAAGCCATGTGAAGTCATAGGTCATCCTTCTTCTTCTCTGGGGTGGCGTTGAGCAGTCCTTACTCCTGAACAGAGCAATGCCTATGTAATGATGTGCGAGTGACTCTCTTTACCAAGAGTGCAATGAGCTTAAGCCAGCGTGATGCTGCACCCCAAGGGGTATGTGCCAATAACAACAATGGTCTCACAAGCAGTGGGCTGGATGATGCCAAGAATAATACAACCTGGAGGAGGACTGGCGCTGGATTGCAAATCTTTGAGCTTGTGGGGGACAGTGCTGAAGAGAAGCTGAATATTGCAGCAAAAGCTTATTTCATTTTATTATTATTATTTTTATACAGGATTTATATAGAGCCAACAGTTTGCGCTTTGCGTTCTTTGCGTTTTGGAGGTCTGGGCTGCTTATTTATTTTATCTTTATAAAGGTGGAGTTGGGCTTTAGGCATGAGATGGGTATCTGAGATAACAGTAACAATTCTGATTACTACTATTTATTCAGTTATAGGTGTATATTGATATCTGAATACTTTTATTGCATAGTCACATAGTCAAGGTTGAAAAAAAAAAAACTTATCTAAAGGAAGGATAAAAATATAGGTCAAGCTGATTTTCGTGGCAGTTAAAGAGAATCCTAGATGGCGTCACAAATGGAACAATATAAAAATATGCCCAATTTTGAAAAACCAAGCATTAATAGCGCTTCATATCAATAAAAAATATTCACCAATTTAATATCTCATATAGTGCAATAGTCAAATACTCTCATATTTTGCTATTTAAAACAAAAATGAATGCCCTGTACACACGATCAAAAATTCCGCCAGCAAAAGTCTGATGTGAGCTTTTGGTTGGAAATTCCAAGCCGTGTGTATGCTCCATCGCACTTTTGCTGGCGGAATTGATTCGGGTGGTGCTGGTAGCTGCTCTCATGGCCTGAAAATTCAGCAGGAATTGGCTGAAATTCAGGTTGTGTGTGGCCTTAAGCAAGCAAATGGACAGTCGGGTCCTGTCAGAACCTGTTGGCACATCTGCACACACACACATGTTATTTTCCATGTAACCACAGAGACGGGCAAGGTTTCGGACCTCCCTGCTAGCAGTCTTTGCACGTGTGTAGGAATCCCTGCGCATGTGCAGATGGCCTGGGGAAATCAGTGCAGGCACAGAGGGAGCTGCAGGACTCTCTCAGGACTTGAGACCTGCGGCACATCTGCACACACACAGAGAACTTCTAGCCTAGGCAGGAAAATTGGCAATTTGTAAGAGAGGGAGGAAAAGGCAGGGCAGAACTACATGACCTTAAAGCCCCTTTTACACAGACAGACTGATCGAGTCTGCCTAAAAAAACTGACAGGCAGACCCGTTCGGACCAACCATTGCCCTCTATGGAGAGGCAGATGTAAACAGACGTGTCCATTTACACTCGCCGACATCTGATCCTATCTTCTAAAAACAGACGGATGAAGGATCTATTCCCCTTCCTTCTGGTGGATTGGATCAGATGACAGTTGGATATAAACAGAGAGGCGGTCTGTTTACATCCGACGGCCCATAGAGCAAAGTGGGCTGTGTCTGTGTCTGCTCTGCATAAGCGGAGCCGACGCGGACCTGTCATCCGCCTGCTCGGCTGGGATGATCGGACAGATTCCCCGCTGAGCAGGCAGATCCGCTGACAGAGTCCACCCATGTGAAAGAGCCCTTAGGCTCGGTTCACACTCGGATGGCTTCAAAGTCGCCTGAATCTGAAGCCACCCCGTACAGCTCGACTTCAGCGCAGCTCGCAAAAAACTTTTTTAATAGAAGTCCATGCAAGCTGCCCCCAAGTATTGCAGGAATCTTTTTCAAAGTCGGAGCGACTTGAGTGGCTCTGATTAGAATGGTTCCATTGCACTGAATGGAGTGTGACTTGTCAAGCGACTAAGGGCTAGTTTACACTTGCTTCAAAACAAGCTTTGGACAGGCTTTGTTAAAGCTCTCTGACTGCCAGTCAAAGCTCCTGTCACCAAATAAAATGGTTAGCTTACAGTCCTGTTTACACCTTGCTTTTGCTTGGTGCTTCTATGAGGCTTTGGTGGGGCTTCAGTGGGGCTTCAAGCTAGTTTTGCCATAGACTTCTATGGAGGCTTTGAAGAAGCTTTGAAGCACCACTAAAGCTACAGTACATGGGGTATCATTTTTGAACCAAAGCCAAAGCAAAGCAAAAGCAAGGTGTATGCAGGACTGTAAGCTAACCATTTTATTTAGTGACAGGAGCTTTAACTGGCATTCAGAGAGCTTTAACAAAGCCTTGAAGCAAGTGTAAACTAACTGTTAATGTGTGTTAAAGCCAAAGCAAGTATAAATGAACCCTAAGTCGTCTGACAAGTCGCCCCAGTGTGAACCGACACTTAGGGTGCAGGTAATATTTAAGTCCACTTTAGTCCACCAATTAATAAAATTTGATTTTGGATGAACCGACCTCTAAAGATTTTTTTTTGAGGTCCCAACTGACATGAGAATGGCACTGCCCCAAACAATCACGCCACCACGTCTCAACTGCATTAGGACTATTTTAATAAAATTGTGCTGTTTTCAATAATAACTCTCCGGGTGCTGCAGAAGCTGGAATCTGACAGGTTGCCATGGGTTAAAAAACACTTTCTGTTCTATTGTAATGAAATTAGCAGGTATGTGTATTACCTTTTGGGCTACTTTCTTCATTTCTCTGATATAAGCACACATGGCATCATCCTGGCTCATCTGACCCAGCTTGTTCCAGGCATCCCTGCAAACATTAATTAAGGATATGTAATAAGACTACTGTTATCAAATTCACACACTCACCTTCATTTTAATGCCCTGCTATCAAAGATCTATGATAAATAGAAATCAAAGGCCATAAAAAAAGCTGAATGCACCCAGGGTCAAGGTTAAAGAGAGTTTACTAAGCCAAACATCTGCTTTGCGCTGCATGTCATCAGGAACAGCAGTGCTCCTGGCAATGTGGGGAGCTGGTGTCATGTACCATTTATTTTCCTTTATGTGTGGAAAGGACCTCATGGAAGGCTTGCATGGCAGTTTTGAAAAGTCAAGAACTTAGTGCACTGTACACCTAGCACTCACTTGTAGTAATCCTAATGGTTGGCAACATAGGGATGTCATTGCTGACCTCCCTTAAAAAAATACTAGTTGCTTGGCTGTCTCTGGCTGCAGTATGTTGGGACAAGAACAAGAAAGCAGACCAGGGTCTGGTGAGTTGAACACTACAATCTCTGCAAAACTCTAATGAAATGAAGCACTAACAGTGGAAGCCAGAGACTGTGCTTCAAAGCAAAGCTCCACAGCAAGAAAGAGGGGCTTTTTCCCTTACAATAATAATGGGATTTACTGTAGTTAGGCTCATTGGTTTCATGTGAAGTGTTTATTTTATGACAGGTCCACTTTATACGTGCCCATAGGCACTACATGAGCGTCGCTTCGAATGAATGATCTTGAGGAGAAAAGTTAATTGGCTGTTGAACTCTGCACAAAACTTCCAGGGACCAAATAATATATATGGCCATAAAATCACTGGTTTCTATTGCGAAATTATTATATATATATACACACACACACAAAAGTATTGGGACACCTGCCTTTATACACGCACATGAACTTTAATGGCATCCCAGTCTTAGTCTGTAGGGTTCAATATTGAGTTGGCCCACCCTTTGCAGCTATAACAGCTTCAACTCTTCTGGGAAGGCCGTCCACAAGGTTTAGGAGTGTGTCTATGGGAATGTTTGACCATTCTTCCAGAAGCGCATTTGTGAGGTCAGGCATTGATGTTGGACGAGAAGGCCTGGCTCACAGTCTCCACTCTAATTCATACCAAAGGTGTTCTTATTGGGTTGAGGTCAAGACTCTGTGTAGGCCAGCCACCCCAAACTCATCCGTGTCTTTATGGACCTTGCTTTGTGCACTTGCGCAGTCATGTTGGAACAGGAAGGGGCCATCCCCAAACTGTTCCAACAAAGTTGGGAGCATGAAATTCTCCAAAATGTCTTGGTATGCTGACGCCTTAAGAGTTCCTTTCACTGGAACTAAGGGGCCAAGCCCAACCCCTGAAAAGCAACCCCACACCATAATCCCCCCTCCACCAAATGGACCAGTGCGCAAAGCATGGGATGAATTAGAGTAGAGAATGCGATCCAGGCCTACTCGTCCATATCAGTTCCTGACCTCACAAATGCGCTTCTGGAAGAATGGTCAAACATTCCCATAGACACTCCTAAGCCTTGTGGACAGCCTTCCCAGAAGAGTTGAAGCTGTTACAGCTGCAAAAGGTGGGCCAACTCATTATTGAGAGGAAAAGTTTGGGACTTTGTGTGAAGCCTCCAAACTTTTCCTCTCATTGTCTAGTAATTAGGGATGGAAGCACTGGGCTTGAGACGCCCTGTGCTTCATACAAAATCCCGACCTTTGTTTTTAACTTTTCTTCACCAATTCATTATTGGACCCTACGGACGAAGACTGGGATGCCAATAAAGTTTATGTGTAAAGGCAGGCATACCAATACTTTTGATAATTTTAATATATATATATATATATATATTTTTTTTGTGTGATTAGTTCTTGTGTGTACAAAGTCTACTAGGGCTCAATCAGAAACAAGGAGAGGACTATACAGCCTAAACACTGACTTTTTCCATACCTGTATAGGTACAGATAGGTAACACCTGTGACTTATATGGCATCTGCTAAGCTGTTGCCATAAACAACATAGCTGCCTTCCTCACTGTATTTATTAACTGTACAGAAGCGATCGTACCACTTATATCTTCCAATGGGATCCCAGAAACCAGGGCGGCCAATATTGCAGGATCCAACCGTGGCTTGCTTGTAGTAGCTGTAAAAGAGAAGCATCTCCTCATAGGAAGGGCGATAGGAGCCTAGAGAAAGAGAGATTAAAAGGGTCTGATTGCTTTATAGCCAAAAGCTTCACATCTACTGTATATTAGCTTGTCCCATTCCCATGCCTATTATATTGTAAGCTCTTATGGCCAAGGCCCTCTTAACCTCTTGTATCATAATTCTACTTTCTCCCTTATATTATAAAGCGCTGCACAAACTGTTCTATATAAATCCTGTATACCATATATACTCGAGTATAAGCCGAGTTTTTCAGCACATTTTATTGTGCTGAAAGTGCCCCCCTCAACTTATACTCAAGTCAAGCACTTTTCTGCAGCAGAAAATTACATATCCAAGATGGGGTTCCTAGCTCTAAGTGGCCCCGAGATACGGGGCCCCAAAGTCGGTTCTGCTGCAGAAAAGTGCTTGACATTTTCCGAACCGACTTTGGGGCCCCGTATCTCGGGGCCACTTGGTAATAGGAACCCCATAAATATGTTGTAGTGCTGGTTCGACTGAGTTTGCATACCAAATTTGGGGTTCCTAGCACCAAGTGGCCCCAAGATACGGGGCCCCAAATTCGGTCAACTGTGTCTATCTGCAGCAATGTTATTTCAGGACCATTTGGGTCCAGAGCCCCCAAATTGGCTGCAGCTAGGGGGCATCTAGAAACCCTTAACTACCAAGTTTGAAGTTTGGGGGACCTATGGCTACAAATGGGCACAGTGAGGCATGCAAATGGGCACAGTGAGGCTGCAAATGGGCATTGTTGACCCTCTTTTCCACTTACAGTAGCTGCGCATTTCTCCCCCTAGGCTTATACTCAAGTCAATACGTTTTTCCATTTTTTGGTGGTAAAATTAGGTGCCTCGGCTTATATTCGGGTTGGCCTATACTCGAGTATATACAGTAATCCTAAGAAAACCCAGAGGCGTAACTAGAACCTTTAGGGCCCCGGTTGCATGAAACCATAAAGGGCCCCTCACAGTGGCAGAACGCCAGAGCCATGACACATTTACCGTCCCCCTTCAGTGCTCGCCATCTTGAAGGCATCCACCGCAGCAGCTGGCGGGAGAGAAGGAGGGAGGCCGGGGGAGTACACAGAAGCCTGATCACAGCAGAAGGTGGATAGGAGGGGTGGTGGGGCAACATGTAGAAGAACTGATTCCCTCTGTTTTCCACCTGCAGCCCCTGAAAGGCAGATGGGTTCCTCTATATGCTGCCCCTACTGCCCCTTCTATCCCAGTGTACAGGGGGCCATACAGGCACCCTGAAGCATGGTCCTGGGTCGCAATTGCGTCCCCTGCGCGGATGCCCCTGATAAAACCATAGACATTAATAAGGAGTTGTAGCCCTCTGTGTTCCAGTCTTCTGGGATGGCTTTCTGCAGGATTCCGGAGTGTGTATGTGGGAATCTGTGTCCATTCAGCCAAAAAGAGCATTTGTGAGGTCATATACAGATTTTGGATGATAAGACATGGCTTGTAGTTGGCGTTCCAGCTAATACCAAAAGGTTGAGGCCAGGGCTCTGTGCAGGCCACACCAGTACCTCCACACCAAACCCATCAAACTGTGTCTTAATAGAGCTGGCTTTGTGAACCTAAAATCAATAATTAAGATGGTTCTATGTCTTTCTCACTCTACTTTAACCTTTTCCCGACCGCCTCATGTAGATATACGTCTACAGAATGGCACGGGCAGGCAAAAGCATGTACGGGTACGTCCCCTTTAATTTGCCTGCCCGTGGGTCGCGCGCGCGCCGCCAGTGGCCAGCTTGCGACCCGGTCGCGGGACCAGCGGACCCGATCGCCGCTGGTATCCCGCGATCGGGTTACGGAGCTGAAGAACGGGGAGCGGTTTGTGTAAACAAACCTCTCCCCGCGCTTCCTACTCTGCCTGTCATTGATCGGCTGTTCCCTGTCATCGGGAAAGCCGATCAATGACGTCAGACGTACAGCCACGCCCCCCTACTGTAAAAAAAAACACAACACGTCACACTGACTCCTCCCCGCCCCCTAGTGGTTAACTCCTTCACTGCCACTGTCATTTACATAGGAATCAGTGCTATTTAAATAGCACTGATTTCTGTATAAATGACAAATGTCCCAAAAATGTGTCAAAATTGTCCGATGTGTCCGCCATAATGTCGCAGTCACAATAAAAATCGCTGATCGCCGCCATTACTAGTAAAAAAAAAAATATTAATAAAAATGCTATAAAACTATCCCCTATTTTGTTAAAGCTATAACTTTTGCACAAACTAATCAATAATCGCTAATTGCGATTTTTTTTACCAAAAATATGTAAAAGAATACGTATCGGCCTAAACTGAGGAAAAAAAATGTTTTTTTATATATTTTTTGGGGATAGTTATTATAGCAAAAAGTAAAAAATATTGCATTTTTTTCAAAATTGTCGCTCTATTTTTGTTTATAGCGCAAAAAATAAAAACTGCAGAGGTGATCAAATACCACCAAAAGAAAGCTCTATTTGTGGGAAAAAAAAGGACGCCAATTTTGTTTGGGAGCCACGTCGCACGGCCGCGCAATTGTCAGTTAAAGCGACGCAGTGCCGAATCGCAAAAAGGGGCCTGGTCCTTTGGCTGCCAATTGGTCCGGGGCTGAAGTGGTTAAAAAAGGGCTTTTATAGCTGTGCCCCTGTTTGATTCACCTTCACTTCCTGTGCCAGTGACCAAACAGGAAGGGAGAGGAAATAATCTCAACAGGGACACAAAATAATTCTGGGCAGCATTAAAGCCCCTACCAAAGTGTTAAGGGGCCTGGATAGGGTAAGTACCCGCTCCCATCCCCATCCATTATATACCCAGGCAGGGTCTCTCAAACCTTTCTCCACTCCACTCGGAATAAACTAATCTATTCTCAGTGGATATGCTCTGTCTCTTGATATTAGATAAGAGATTGCATGTAATATTTATTATTACAGAACTAGGAAGGTTATACATACCACTTTTTGGCAAGCTCTGAATAACTGACACCGCAGCATTGAACTGTCTCCGGTATCCACTCTCATCTTGATCTGTCCCCATATGTCCAGAGTACGACCCCGCAGTCTCAGAGGCGGCGTGAAATCCCCGTGCTTTCTGTAGAGGACAAAAGTACTGCCAGTTATTGCTGAAACGCTCTATCCTGATAAAAGGTGACCTCTGATCTGCAGGTATTTACTTGGATAGAATGCGATTACCAGTAAAAATAGTTATACTGTAAGCTCAGGCACATCTATTAATTTTGAAGAAGTACTGTGGGTATACTGGGACTTGTGGTTCATCAATAGCTGCAGGTTGGCCAAACAAGACCTGGAGGAACATGATAAGGAGTTGGCGGATGTCCAATGTGACCTGATGACAGTGACATAGTTGATAGACTAAGTGACCTAGACATTGACCCTAATAGGACTGGGTGAAATTTATACAAGTTGACACTATGAATGTCATTTACAATGTCAAGCACTGTAAAAAAATCTATTTGTATCTGCTTTGCAGTGGTGGCTCTAGACTTGCTGTGCAACCAGATCCCTTTTGGCCCTCATCGTGAGCATGCCCTTCGGTCATGGTGCCACCTGCTTAGACTACACCTCTGCTCGGAGCTCCCAGGGCAGATACGATGCACTCATTTCCACTTAATAAGCAGGATTTAATTAGGTCCCATTTGCTACCTGGCAGGGCTGAGTGCAGGGGAATAATTTGCTTTAAGTACTTACAGTAGGCTGTGTCTGCAAGTACAGGTGCCCGTAAAATCTCTACGCCTTGCCACATCTCACTATTTTTTCATCCCCTACAAACGAAAATCAGAGCATGCAGAACCCCTTATACATGATCCAGGTCAGTAAAACTGTACAAGGCAAAGCATGTGTATGACAGCCAGGCAATTAGCATTCTCAGAATGAGGTTAGTAGTCACAACACCATGTTTTGCTCATGACTGGTTTACGTTAACCGAGCTCCAGGTAAATGCAAAAAAAATCAATAAATGCAGGTATTTGTCAACTAAAAGTAGTTACATGCATTATTAACTGCAACTATAATAAGGCCCCTTTCACACTGGGGCGGGAGCGGCGGCGACGGTAAACCAGCGCTATATTTAGCGCTGCTTTACCGTTGTTTTAGCAGCGGTATTCGGCCGCTAGCGGTGTGGTTTTAACCCCCGCTAGCGGCCGAAAAAGGGTTAGGCCCCTTTCACACTGGGGCGTTTTTCAGGCGGTACAGCGCTAAAAATAGCGCCTGTACAGCGCCTGAAAAAATCCGGCCCCATGCACTCCAGTGTGAAAGCCGGCGGGCTTTTACACTGGAGCGGTGCTCTAGCAGGACGGTCAAAAAAGTCCTGCTAGCAGCATCTTTGGAGCGATATATTCACCGATCCTACACCGCTCCTACCCATTGATTTCAATTGGACACCGCGGTAATACCGCGGTAATACCGCGGTAATACCGCGGCAGTACCGCTACGGCGGTGCTTTGCGCAGGATTTTAACCCTTTTTCGGCCGCTAGCAGGGGTTAAAACCGCACCGCTAGCGGGCGAAAACCGCGACTAAAATGACGGTAAAGCAGCGCTAAATATAGCGCTGCTTTACCGTCGCCGCCACTCCTGCCCCAGTGTGAAAGGGGCCTAAGAGCCTGACTCTGAGTGTATCAGCTTCTTGCAATCCCCTGTACAGAATAATTCAAACTTGGAAGGCAAATACTCTTAACCAATCATGTGTGCTGAGTGTTGGCTCATCAGCCTTCCACTGTGGAAAAGGAAGCAAACGTGACACAGGATTCACGCAAATACAGAGTGCGGGCTCTGGAATATTGATTTTGAGCAAAGAAAGATGTTTTTTCAACTTTCTCCGGGTTTTGGTATACCTGGATTGGATTCTGGAGCTAGAACACTTTGAAGAGCTCTGGAAGGCTGGACGTCTTCAACCCAGTGTTCAGGTCTTGCTGAGGACCAGAAGGGTCTGTCTATAGGTGCACACGGCCTATATAACAACAAATTTGGGCATAACGCAGGGCTCCTGTTGGAGAAGACATGTGTACTCTGCTCGGGAGCCAGTAGAGAGAGAGAGCTGAGAGAGTCGAGGCGACTAAGCAAGTCCATAGGATTGAGGGGAACTAGAGGTCTTAGAGGACTGAGAGAGACCAGGGTTTCAGGATGCCCCCTATTAAGATGGCTAAGCAAGTCTGGAGTACTGAGAGCTGAGACGACTAGGTGAGTCCAGGGGACTGAGAAAATCTAGAGGTCTGCAAAAACCGAGAGAGTCCTGATAGCCGAGTGTGTCGAGAGCTAAGTGAGCCAGGAGAGCTGAGAGTGTTCGGAAAGAGCCAGAAGAGCTGAGAATGTCCGGAGAGCTGAGAGTGTCCACACAACTGAGAGAGCTGAGAGTGTTCGGAGAGCTGAGAGAGCCAGGAGATCGAAGAGTGTCCGGAGAGCGAAGAGTGTTCGGAAAGTGAAGAGTATCCGAGCTGAGAGAGCCAAGAGAGCTGAGAGTTGTCGGGAAACATGAATCAGATGGAGACAGAAAATACAGTAAACAAAATCACACCTTTTAATATAGTGGTAAAAATGGTACAAATAGTAAAACTAAATCAAAACATAGCCAGGGTTTGGTAAACAAAGCGGGTAGTCAGTGCAAGCCAGTAAATCAGGAAGCCAGAGATCAGTGTAGTATGCAAAGTATGTACTGAAATGCTGGAAATCCCTGCATAGGACTGGGTGTCACTGTGGGGGGGGGGGGGTTACGGGACTCTTAAGCAGACTCGGTGGTCCTGTAGAGGGGATGAGGTTTTGGAGGGGGCTGGGGTCTCTCCAGTGCGTTGAGGGCTTTGCGGGGCACAGTGGGGGACTGGAGGTCACTGTTGGGCTTAGAAGGCACTGTGGGGGCATTATGGGGGGCTGGAGGCTCTGCAGAAGGTTAGGGGGCACAGTGGGAGGTTGGGGAACACTGTAGTGTGGGGGATGAGGACTCTCTGGAGACCTAGAGACAATGAGGATTTGTTGAGGGGCACAGTCGTGTTTTTACTGCCCCCCAACCATTACCTCTTTAGCTACAGAGGCAGTGGCCCGGGGGTGTACTCATGCCGCAGCTTTGGCACTAATTATAGCCCTTGCCGCTTTGATCAAGCATAGCCAATGCCGAGCGCGACCCATTCGAGCAAAGTGCTTTTGTGGGGTTCAAGAGGTTAAAGCAGGCGGTGCGGAGGCGAATCAACACCTCCTCAAATGCTGTCAAATGCTCTCTGAAGAGATACCCTAACGCGGGATCCTAAGATCATACACTAGGATTTAAAGTGACACTGGTTTAAAAGTGATCATAAAGGCTTTTATATTTAATTTATTTTAAATAACAAACATGTTACACTTACCTCTTGTGTATGAGTATAGCAGCTTTGAACCTCCTCTTCTGGGGTCCACCACTGACACTCTTGGCTCTTTCTTTACTTGGTGCACCCCCATAGGAAGCCGCATTCCTATGGAGGCACACCTGTGGGCCCGATCCCATGCCAGGCATTTCCCGACTGCGAAACGTATATATAAGTTGCAGCTTGCAAGTGGTTTACCAAGATTATATCTGAAGATATCAGCCATAACCCTGGTATTTTTTTTTTCAGTCTACGATTGGCTTTCTCATGAAAGCAATATGAGAGGCTTATTAGCCGCTGGATGGCTTTCAGAAGCGGCGGGAAGGGACGCCTCCCTCCCACCGCTCACCGGTGTTTCACTGGCTTACCGTTTTCACTGGCTTACCGTTTTCACTGGCGATAGCTGCGCCCGTCGTCAGCCTGCTTTATATTGGGTGAGTGGCCGCAGCTATCTGTGACTGTACCTGCAGCCAATCATTACCTGCGGCGATTGTGGCTGAATGTAAAA
This sequence comes from Lithobates sylvaticus, assembly GCA_028564925.1. Taxonomy (NCBI): domain Eukaryota; kingdom Metazoa; phylum Chordata; class Amphibia; order Anura; family Ranidae; genus Lithobates; species Lithobates sylvaticus. The sequence goes on along the minus strand of CM053037.1, from coordinate 39,759,459 downwards.
AGGCTACTTGAGCCATGATCATCTGTCCCTGACCACAGGTAATTGCTGGCTGTGCAAACAGTCACAGATATGCATGACTGTTCACACAGCCAATAGATTACCTGTGATTGTGGCTGGATATAAAAAGGCTGCTTGAGTCACGATCATTTGTCCCTGACCACATATAATCGCAGGCTGTGCGAAAAGCAGCTCTTTGCTCAGCCAGCTATTACCTGCGGGTTAGGGACAGATGATCATGGCTGCATGCAGTCTTTTTGCCGCTGTCAGCCTGTTACTGCATTACGTGGGTTGAGTGGCTGCAGCTTTTCACACGCCCGTGTTGTTCCAGCCACAGGAATCCGCAGATTCTTGTAGCTGAAATTTGCGATGTGTGCTAATCACCCGTTTGAATACGGCCCAATACAAAGCATAACGTGTACAGGCTGGTGGCAGCGGGCACCTTAGACCCCGGGAACACTGTCACATGGTAACGGGCACATTCCTGTGCATCTTACACAGGAAGCTGGCACTGCATGCCACTTGCGATGCTGCACCTTTCATTCTGAATGGCACCCCAATGTACCTTGATGATGGAGGTTTTCATACGCGGTGAGGCAATGCGCTATAGGAGTGCAGTGCGCTGTCAAAAAAAAAAAAAAGTGGCAGGATCAATATCAGGACCGGAGAGCTGTGTGACAACCCATTAATTCTGCATCAGCTGCCTTAGACCCCTTTCACGCTGGAGCGGTTTGCAGGCGCTATAGCGTTAAAAATAGTGCCTGCAAACCGCCCTAAAACAGCTGCTCCATTCACTCCAGTGTGAAAGCCCGACGGCCTTTCACACTGGAGCGGTGCGCTGGCAGGGCGTCAGAAAAAGTCCTGCCAGCAGCTTCTTTGGAGCGGTGAACTCACCGCACCTCCACCGCTGCTGCCCATTGAAATCAATGGGGCAGCGCGGCGATACTGCCGGCAAAACGCCGCTCCGGCCGCTTTACCACTGACGCCGGTGGTGGCACAGTGTGAAAGGGGTCTTAAGGGCTTGCTTACGTGTCACTGCTTCTCGGAAAAGTGATTCACACTCAGACCACTTTTTAGAGGAGTTTGACAGGCGGCGAGGAGGCAATATATCGCCTCCTCGCTGCCTGATTTAACTATATAATTGCTGTACTACCAAAGCGCAACTGCATGCAGTTGTGGTACTGTTCTAAGGATGAGCTCCGACGTGTTCGCACACCCCATGAGCAGAGCCCCCCCAGGAAGACAGCACTGCGCTGCGCTAATCATAGGCAGTGAGACATTTCCCAATCTCTGCAGCCGCGCATCAGGAAAATGTCTCACTGCCTGTGATTAGCGCAGCGCAGTGCCGACTTCCTGGCGCGCTCTGCACGTGGGGTGTGCCAACACGCCGGAGCTCATCCTTAGTTCTGATGTGGCTCATAGAACTGCAATATTGGCATTCAGCGGCGGCACCTCCTGCCGAAAGTGACTCTGTATGTTAGTGTTCAGGCGGGAGGTAAAATTGCAGCTCAACTCACATGTGAATGAGCCCTAACATGTGCAAAAAAAACGCACGGCACATCAACAGTATTATATGAGTCAAGCCTTCATCAGCTGGAAAAAAAAAAAACATACCAGCTATTCTTTTGGGTAACGCAACACACTAAAACGCCTGTACGTTCACAGACGTGCGTCGCAAGCTGCTAAAGTGCAGCTTGGCGGGCTGGCGCTGTACTTTGCTGATTGGATTAATAAATGAAGAACGCAGTTTTCCAGCGATTGTTTATCATTCCGTGTCTGCGGCCAGCCTCACATAAATGACATTTCCCCGCCGGTCAGCTTTGGTTGTCCCCTATATGACATACTGTCAGTCCTTGTTTTGTGGCCTCCACCACACAAAACTGCATTATTCATACACATCACATCTCCTCTACATTGCATAATATCATGCTTTATTAATAATAACATTAAGTCTATTTACACAGTCCTGTAGCGTCAAATAAAAGATTTACATACAATCACTGCCTCCTTAGGGACTTGGCCTCCCCGGAGCCGCCACTCACTGCCTTTTTCCTCCGGCACCCCGGAACGTTGTGCACGCCGAGGCCGCTCACACAGAGCCCGGCAGCCGCGATCACGCAAGTCCGGGGATTGAGCAGTGGGGGAAGGCCCGAGGCGGGGAAATGTGTTGTGGGCTGGTTGTGTGCTGATGTCATGGCTCCTGTCCATCTCCATTATTAATAATGCTGGGCTTTTTGTCAGTAAGGAATGAGAAAGGTAAAAGACAGTTTTATTATTTTAGTTGAATAACATTTGTAGTTGTTATGAAACCTGGTTGCCTAAAAACAAATAAAGTTTATAGAAAGCAATAACATTGTTGCAATCTGTGTCCCATTTCAGAGTTATGTAGACACAGGAGGAATTCTGGGGCTGTCTAGGCCAGTATAACCTAAACCAGGGGTGTCAAAATCAAATTCATTGGAGGCGGGGTTCAGGAGTGCGCTGCGTACAGTGTTCGGAGTTCAGGAGCACGCTGCGTACAGTGTTCAGAATCACGCTGCATACAGGGTTCAGGAGCACGCTGCGTACAGTGTTCAGGGTTCAGGAGCACGCTGCGTACAGTGTTCAGGAGCACGCTGCGTACAGTGTTCAGGAGCACGCTGCGTACAGTGTTCAGGAGCACGCTGCGTACAGTGTTCAGGGTTCAGGAGCACGCTGCGTACAGTGTTCGTGGATTCAGGAGCACACTACGTACAGTGTTCAGGAACACGCTGCGTACAGTGTTCAGGGTTCAGGAGGGCGCTGCGTTCAGGGTTCAGGAGCACGCTGCGTACAGTGTTCGTGGATTCAGGAGCACACTACGTACAGTGTTCAGGAACACGCTGCGTACAGTGTTCAGGGTTCAGGAGGGCGCTGCGTACAGTGTTCAGGGTTCAGGAGGGCGCTGCGTACAGTGTTCAGGAGCGCGCTGCGTACAGTGTTCAGGGTTCAGGAGCGCGCTGCGTACATGGTTCCGGAGCACGCAGCGTACAGTGTTCAGGAGCATGCTGCGTACAGTGTTCAGGAGCACGCTGTGTACAGTGTTCAGGGGCACGCTGTGTACAGTGTTCAGGGTTCAGGAGCGCGCTGCGTACAGTGTTCAGGAGCGCGCTGCGTACAGTGTTCAGGAGCACGCTGCGTACAGTGTTCAGGAGCATGCTGCGTACAGTGTTCAGGAGCACGCTGTGTATAGTGTTCAGGAGCGCGCTGCGTACAGTGTTCGGGGGTTCAGGAGCACGCTACGTACAGAGCGCAGGATTCAGGAGCGCGCTATGTATAGTGTTTGGGGTTCAGGAGCGAGCTACGTACAGAGTGCAAGTGTGCGACATTGTGCAACATCTCATTTCCACCCCTCCTCCTGGGTTCTGACCTCTGCAACCATCACATTTCTCCCATCCCACCACCTCTACACACATCTTCCTCCACAGCCCTCAAAAAGCCCGTCCTCAGGGTTCAGCCCGCTGAATGAAAAAACAAACAAAAATTCTAGGCCCGGCATAGCTGTCAGTGCTGGAGTTTCCTGACAGCTATGCCAGGCTCAGCTCACAAAAAGCCGGCGCCGCTGAAGGGACTGAGAAGGATAGAGAGCGGGAGATGTTTATTCTTGTCTCCTTGGAGACCGATGGGCTGTGTGTGCGCTGACACAAGATGGCGCTGCTCGCGGGACTAAGGCCGGCTTCACACTGGGGCGGTGACGGTAAAGCAGCGCTATATTTAGCACTGCTTTACCGTCGTTTTAGCCGCGGTATGCGGCCGCTAGCGGGGTGGTTTTAATCCCCGCTACCGGCCGAAAAAGGGTTAAAAACCCCCGCAAAGCGCCGCTTTGCCGGCGGTATCCCCGCGGTGTCCCATTGATTTCAATTTTTAAACACTTCTAAGCGCAAACGCGGCTAAATGCAGCACAAAATCCAGGCACACGCCTTCGGACAAAAGTCTGAGGTTTTGTCTGCGGAAAATCCGATCGTGTGTACGCTAGCAATACATATTAGGATTTTTCTTGAAATAATCGAAATCACTTGATTAAACAGCGAGAATGTTGTTCACTGTGTTAATGACACCCCCAGTTTAGTTCACAGATTCAATGCGAGTTCAGCCATACAACTGTATGGCTGAACTCGCATTGCTCACACATCGCATGTGATCCGCACCTGCGGTGCGGGTGCAAATCACATGTGATCTCTGAGATCACGCTAGTGTGAACTTAGGCTTAAAGTGGTGTTTCCCCCTAAAAAACAAAAAAGGCTTAAAAATCCTAGAAAAAAAAATAATAATTTGAATTTTTTTTTTTACATACCTCTAAATGCCTGTTGCTAGGGGGTCCCTCGTAGTCTGTCTTCTGCCTAGCCTAGGCTGGTAACATCACTTCCCCTCGGCGCAGGAAGGGCTCCCCATCATCTGGGACCTGTCACGTGTCCCAGATGACTGTGCGGCACATCACGGCGCACAAGCGGATCGGGGGGGCTATCGGAGCTTCGACCCCCCCGCATCGCTGGACCCTGGAACAGGTAAGTGTCCGATTATTAACCGATTCTGCCCCGGGCGATTTTATCCCCTTCCTTACCAGAGCACTTTTTGCGATTTGACACTGCGTCGCTTTAACTGACAATTGCGCAGTCGTGCGACGTTGCACCCAAACAAAATTGACGTCCTTTTTTTCCCACAAATAGAGCTTTCTTTTGGTGGTATTTGATCACCTCTGCAGTTTTTATTTTTTGCGCCATAAACAAAAGAAGAGCGACAATTTTGAAAAAAACACAATATTTTTTACTTTTTGCTATAATAAATATCCCATTTTTTAAAAAAAATGTTTTACTCAGTTTAGGCCGATACGTATTCTTCTACATATTTTTGGTAAAAAAAAATCACAATAAGCGTTTATTGATTGGTTTGCGCAAAAGTTATAGCGTTTACAAAATAGGGGATAGATTTATTTTATTTTTTTTTATTTATTTTTTTTACTAGTGATGGCGGCGATCTGCAATTTTTTTCGTGACTGCGACTTTGCGGCGGACACTTCGGACACTTTTGACACATTTTTGGGACCATTCACATTTACACAGCGATCGTTGCTATAAAATTGCACTGATTACAGTGTAAATGTGACTGGCAGGGAAGGGGTTAGGCAACGGTGCCCAGTTTTTGTAAAATATCTCCTTAACCGTAGGTTAAGGAGATATTTCTTGCACTTACAGGTAAGCCTTAATCTAGGCTTACCTGTAGGTTAAAGTGGTCCCAGAGGGTTTACAACCACTTTAAGTTTGTCCAGTGGACTATTGCCAACAGGACTTTAACAGCTTGACCTTCAGCAGGAATCGGCCGAATCTCAAGCTGTGTATGGCCAGCGCTAGTTGGGGTTTACATGCCCTTTAAATTTTCTTTAGCTTTCTGTACAGTGTTATGCCTCGTACACACGGTCGAAAAATCCGACCACAAAATCCATCGGATTTTGTCCGACGGATTTAGTCCGACACTGGTGTTGCATACACACGGTCGGACAAAGTTGTCGGAAAATCCGATCATTCTGAACGTGGTGACGTTTGTTGCCTACGACGGGACTACGTAGAGGCTAGTAGCCAATAGCTTTGGTCTTGTAATGTGATCTGAGCATGCGTGGCACTTTGTCCGTCGGAATTCGCTACACACGATCGGAATTGGTGTGATCGGACTTTGTTGTCGGAAATTTTTTCCAGCAGGAGATAGAACTTTGTCCGTCGGACAATCCGATGGAAACTGTCCGATGGTGCCTACACACGGTCGGAATTTCCGACAACATTGTCCGTGTGTATGGGGCTTTAGGATTATCAGTATACTACTAAGCATAACAAAGAACCCTATAACCATAGCTGATAATGAACAATACTAACAAAACCATATACACGAAGCTCTTAACCTTATCAGTGTCAAGCGTGTGTGGCGGCAACCAGGTGAGGAGTACAAAGACAAGTGTGTCTTGCCTACAGTCAAGCATGGTGGTGGGAGTGTCATGGTCTGGGGCTGCATGAGTGCTGCCGGCACTGGGGAGCTACAGTTCATTGAGGGAACCATGAGTGCCAACATGTACTGTGACATACTGAAGCAGGGGCATGATCCCCTCCCTTTGGAGACTGGGCCGCAGGGCAGTATTCCAACATGATAAAGACCCAAAACACACCTCCAAGACAACCACTGCCTTGCTAAAGAAGCTGAGGGTAAAGGTGATGGACTGGCCAAGCATGTCTCCAGACCTAAACACTATTGAGCATCTGTGGGGTATCTTTAAATGGAAGGTGGATGAGCGCAAGGTCTCTAACATCCACCAGCTCCGTGATGTCATCATGGAGGAGTGGAAGAGGACTCCAGTGGCAACATGTGAAGCTCTGGTGAACTCCATGCCCAAGAGGTTTAAGGTAGTGCTGAAAAATAATGGTGGCCACACAAAATATTGACACTTTGGGCCCAATTTGGACATTTCTACTTATGCCGCGTACACACGACCGGACTTTTCGACAGCAAAGGTCTGACGGAACGAATCCGCCGGACAATTCGACCATGTGTAGGCTTCATCGAACCTTTGCTGTCCAAAAATCAGACGGACTTTAGAAATAATTTCAAATTTTTCAGCGGACCCAGTTCCTATAGAGAAATCCGCTCGTCTGTATGCTAGTCCGACAGACGAAAACCGACGCTAGGGCAGCTATTGGCTACTGGCTATGAACTTCCTTATTCTAGTCCGGTCGTACGTCATCACGTTCGAATCCGTCAGACTTTGGGGTGATTGTGTGTGTCCAAGTCCATTCGTTCGGAAAGGCCGTCGGAAGTCCGCCGAAAGTCAGTCGGAAAAACCGTCGGACCTTTGCTGTCGAAAATTCCGGTCGTGTGTACGTGGTATAAGGGGTGTACTCACTTTTGTTGCCAGCGGTTTAGACATTAATGGCTGTGTGTTGAGTTATTTTGAGGGGACAGAAAATTTACACTGTTATACAAGCTGTACACTCACTACTTTACATTGTAGAAAAGTGTCATTTCTTCAGTGTTGTCACATGAAAAGATACAATAAAATATTTACAAAAATGTGAGGGGTGTACTCACTTTTGTGAGATACTGTAGGTTTTAACATTTTTATCACCAGTTACAATAGGTTTTAAATTGTGACCGGTAAGGTCACAGGATAATTTATATACAGAGCTGGCACATTCTGTCATTCTGAACCCTATAGTGCTGACCTTTTCACAGCAGAGGAACCCCTAATTAGTTTTCAGGTCTCAAGGAACCCCTGCTCAAACCAGTTAATTGGAGGTCAGTGAGAAGAATGCCCCTTACATTGGTGGTCAGTGGGAAGAATGTTCCTTACATTGGTCGTCAGTGGGAACAATGCCCCTTACATTGGTGGTCAGTGGGAAGAATGTTTCTTACTCTGGTGGTCAGTGGGATTATTGTTCCTTACATTGGTGGTCAGTGGGAAGAATGCTCCTTACACTGGTGGTCAGTGGGAATATTGTTGCTTAAATTGGTGGTCAGTGGGAAGAATGATACTTACATTGGTGGTCAGTGGGAAGAATGCTCCTTACATTGGTGGTCAGTGGGAAGAATGCTCCTTACATTGGTGGTCAATGGGAAGAATGCTCCTTACATTGGTGGTCAATGGGAAGAATGCTCCTTACACTGGTGGTCAGTGGGAAAAAGGAAATGTTCCTTGCATCTGTGGTCAATGGGAATAATGCTCCCTTACATTGGTGGTCAGTGGGAAGAATGTTCCTTACATTGGTGGTCAGTGGTAAGAATGTCCCTTACATTGGTGGTTAGTGGGAAGAATGTTCTTTACATTGGTGGTCAGGGGGAACAATGTTCCTTACTTTGGTGGTCAGTGGGAAGAATGCTCCTTACATTGGTGGCCAGTGGGGAAAATGCCCCTTACATTGGTGATCAGTGGGAAAAATGCCACTTACATTGGTGGCCATTGGGAAGAATTCCCCTTACATTGGTAATCAGTGAGAAGAATGCTCCTTACATTGGTGGTCAGTATGAAGAGAGTCTCTTACATTGGTCTTTAGTGGAAGGTTGTTCCCTTACATTGGTGGTCTGTGGGAAGAATGTCCCTTACATTGGTGGTCTGTGGGAAGAATGTCCCTTACATTGGTGGTCTGTGGGAAGAATGCCCCTTACATTGGTGATCAGTGGGAAAAATGCCCCTTGCATTGGTGACCAGTGAGAAGAATGTCCATTACATTGGTGGCCAGAATGCCACCCTTACAGACAGCTAAAAAGATCATTGGTGGGTATCATGCTGTTGGCTCTGCCAAGTGGCAATGGCCCCAGAACTATGCAGGCATCACAAAATGGGAGGTCAATCAGGCACAGTTCTCTAAGTAATATATTAAGGTGACGCATTGTCAGCGTAGAACCATCCAGGAGAGCCTGCCACATATCTAGCCATATATACGTTTTTAGGTAGAAGGTCAGAGGGTGGTAAAAATATGGATTAACTATCTGATCTCACTGTGCCCTTGCTGCCTGTTAGAACGTAGCCAACATACGTACACACTCTGTGATATTTGATACAGAAAATCATCACATTTTGGCTTTCTGTAAGTGTAATAACACTGAAAAGCACTAAGGTCAACCTACCATGGAGTTTATTTATGGGCACAGGTTTTGAGTGCAATACCATTACAAAAAAATAAAAAATAAAAACTTTACAATTATATACAAATAAATCCAAATAAATCTGAAATAAAAAAGAAAGTTAAAAAAAATAAAAAAAGTAACCACAATGTATCAAAAGTCTCTCTGATGACTTCATGTGAGTGTGTTTCCTTTTTGTATCTTTTATTCCTCCAACACCTCTGAGTATGTACATGCTTCAAACCAGCACTGTGCCCAATACCTGTGCTCATAAATAAACTCACCAAGGTAGTATGACCTTAGTAAATATTCAGGTCAAATGCTACTGGTTCAAACAATCCTCCCCTCCGTTCTTTAAATGTTTGTCCACTACGGCCTCTGATAGTGCTACAAACTCTGCCTATACTCTCAGGTAATATAAAAATGCTTAAAACGACACCTAGAGTTATACTGCTAAAATCACAATTTTAAAAATAATAAAAGAAAAATAAAGACTGCACTCACATCGAATGGTGTGAAAAACAACACCAGATCATGACAGCATAGGTGTATTAGAATACCTTGCTGCTGATTACTGCCATCATTGTCTCTCACCTGGCAAAGTATAACATGGATGTCTCGGCCCCTGATGTTTTTCCACAGGCAGCAGAGATTTGTGCAAGCACATATTCACTCCCCTTCTTCCAACGGGTTTCGTCACAGGGAACTTTTTCAAGGGATCCATTGAAATAGTCACAAAATACTTGAACAAGTCACAAAAAACTTTTTTCGTCATAAAAGGATCCCTTAAAAAAATGAAAAAATGGTGTCAAAATGTATGCTTTGGCCCCTCCAACCAATGCATTTTGACTCAATGGACTCAAAGGGATCACTTGAAAAAGTCACAAAGTACTTGAAAAAGCTACAAATACTTTGCCGTCACAAAGGACTCTTTCTAGGGATCCTTTTAAAAAACACATTTCAAAAAAGTGTAATGAAATGCATGCTCAGTCCTCAACACCTGACGCGTTTCATCCCAAAGGGCTATTTCAAGGGAAAGTCATAAAGGACTTGAAAAAGTCACAAAGAGCTTTTTCAGGGGAGCCCTTGAAAAAGATCTATGTGACAAAATGTGTGCTCGGCCCCTCCATCCAACATGTTTTTTTGTCAGATTTTTGAAAGGATCTCTTGAAAAGTGTGCTCAGGCCTCTCTAAACATCTCATTTAGCTTGTTGCTCAGTAGGGGGTGTCATTTATTTAATGGTACAGTAGTAAGAAGAGCTGGCAACACTGTGATCCTTGAAGTGTCGTTTATTGGTACATCAAAGTGACAATAAAACAATAACCTCACGCGTTTCGGCAATAGCCTTAGTAGTTATTTAATGGTGAACTTTCCATAGGAATATATGGATCAAACAACAGCTCCAATCGGCCTAATGCCAAACTGATATGGACATGGTGAAAGCAGAGGTTGGATGTTGAGTTGAAGATCTCCTTCATCTCCGATATGGAGAAGTCACTTAGGTTTCATGCATTGTTGAACAGAAGTGCACTACTATGCTTAAAGAGAACCTGTCACAATTGGGGCTATGCCACAATCTAAATACTCAGGTTTAAAAATAAATAATAAAGGTTTGTGAGTCAATCGTATCGTACTTTTTAAGTTCGTATGTTTTTTAATGTGTATAAAATTCAAAAATTTCACAGTAGATGCTGATGAGAGCAGATAAGAGCACAGTAGATGCATAAGCCCAGCTGAGACTGGTTCTCTTTAACCAAGTCAATTTCCTAAAATTAGCTTGAGGTGAAAGTAAATGCATGTTGTGATGTAGTTATGTCACGTCTTGGTCAATAGCTGAAGAAAAAACATCCACACATCCAAGAGTGTGGTGAATTAGTCACTATTTAGAAGAGTAAATTACCCTTTTCTGGGTATAGTTGCTAGAATACTGTTAGTATGATAATGTGAACACTAGATGGCACTGCTCTTCCATTCTTCGCTTTAACATTTCACTATTCATGAACTATTATTATGTATGAATGGGCTCAGTGAGGTGTATACAGTCATTTCCTGTGACAGTAAACAGTTTATCAGACTGACAACCCCATAGCTGTGTTCCTGGACTCCAACAAATGAGATGAATTGTTCTGCTGACTTGCTGTAATATACATTGCATTTATGAGATACAGTGGTGGGTCACACTGGTTTGTTACAATACTAAAGTCAATATTTACTGGATGCTTTAGTTGTTCTAGAAATAGACCTGAGAATTCTAGTTTCTCAGCAACTTCAGAAGGAGCCATTTGTGTTACTTGATTACCCTGAGATGCCCATGTTTGTATCGCTTGTCATTTCTCTATTTGCACCCCTATCCTCTATATCTGTAGTCCATTAATAATGCTTTCACCCAAAAATGACCCAATGATCTTCAAAGATTTCACGTTTTTCACATAAGATTCATGAGAAATCTTGGGTAAAAACATTGATATATATATTCTCTTTTTCTCCCCATCTTTCTCTCCCTCACTTTACTTTCTCTTTTCCTCCCTTTCTCCCGTTCTCTGTCTTTTATTTCTCTCTTTCCTTCCCTTTCTCTCCTCTTTTTCTCCCCCTCCGTCCTCCATTCCTTCCTTCCTTCTTTCCTCTTCTTTCCTCTCTCTATTTTTCCTTTTCCTCCCTCTCTCTCCTCTTATTTTCCTCTCTCTTCTTTCTTTTTCTCCTTTTTCTCCCCCTCTCTCTCCCCTCTTCTTTTCCTCTATTTTCTCTCTCTCCCTCTTTCGCCCCCTCTCTCTCTCCTCTTCTTTTCCTCTCTTTTCTCTCTCTCCCTCTTTCGCCCCCCCTCTCTCTCCTCTTCTTTTCCTCTCTCGTTCTCTCTCTCTCCTCTTATTTTCCCCTCTTCTTTCTCTCTCTCTCTATCCCCCCCTCTCTCTCCTCTTCTTTTCCACTATTTTCTCTCTCTCCCTCTATCTCCTCTTCTTTTCCTCTCTTTTCTCTTTCTCTCTTCTCTCTCTCTCTCTCTCTCGCTCTCTCTCTCCTCTTATTTTCCTCTCTCTTCCTCTCCCTCTATCTCTCTCTCTCTCTCTCTTCTTTTCCTCTCTTTTCTCTCTCTCTTCTCTCTCTCTCTCTCCTCTTATTTCCTCTCTCTTCTTCTCTCTTTCTCTCTTTCTCTCCCCCTCTCTTCTCCTCTTCTTTTCTCTCTCTCCCTCTCTCTCCCTCTTTCTCTCCCCCTCTCTCTCTCTCTTCTTTTCCTCTCTTTTCTCTCTCTCTCTCCCCCCCTCTCTCTCCTCTTCTTTTCCTCTCTTTTCTCTCTCCCCCTCTTTCTCCCTCTATCTCTCTCCTCTTCTTTTCCTCTCTTTTCTCTCTCTCTTCTCTCTCTCTCTCGCTCTCTCTCTCCTCTTTTTTCCTCTCTCTTCTTTCTTTTTCTCTCCCTCTCCCCCTCTCTCTCTCTCCTCTTCTTTTCCTCGCCTTTCTCTCTCTCTCTTCTCTCTCTCTCTCTCTCTCCCCCCCCTTTCTCTCCCCCTCTCTCTCTCTCTCTCTTTTCCTCTCTCTTTCTCTCTCTCTCTCTCTTTCTCTCTCCCCCTCTCTCTCTTCTTTTCCTCTCTCTTCTTTCTCTTTCTCTCTCCCCCCCCCCCTCTCTTTCTCTCTCCCCCCTCTCCTCTCGCCCCCTCTCCCTCGCCCCCTCGCCCTCGCCCCCTCTCCCTCGCCCCCTCTCCCTCTATATATATATATATTTTTTTTTTCTCTCTTCTTTTCCTCGCTCTATTTTATTTTTTCTATCTCTCTCTCCTTCTTCTTTTCCCGTCTCTCTTTTCTTTTTCTCTCTCTTCTTTCCCCCTCTCTACTTTTTTCTCTCTCCTCTTCTTTTCCTCTCTCCTTCTTCTCTCCTTTATTTATCTCTCTTTCCCTTCCTCTCCTCTCTCTCTCCTTTCTGCCTCTCTTTTTTTCCCTTCCTCTCTCCTTTCTGCCTCTCTTTCCTTCCCTTCCTCTCTCTTCCCTTCCACTTATCTTTCTCTCTATCTTCTTTCTCTTTCCTTTTTTCTCTTCATTGCCTCAATTTTTTTTCTCTCCTCTATTTCCCTTCCTGTCTTCTGTCTCTTTTTATTCTCCCGTTTCCTCCCTATCTTTTATCTTTCTATCTACTTCCCTCCTCTCTCTTTTCTTTTCCCTGTTATTTACCTTTCTCTCTTTCTTCTTTCTTTCTCTTTCCTTCCTTCTCTTCCTTTCCTCTATTTTTCTCTCTCTCTCCTTTTCTTTATCCCTCTCTTTCCCTTCCTGTCTTCTGTCTCTTTTTATTCTCTCTTTTCTTCCCTTCCTCTCCTCTCCTCTCCACTCCCTCTATCTTTTTTCTATCTACTTTCCTTCATCTCCTCTCTCTTTTCTTTCTCACTTTCCTTACCTTCCTCCTTTTCTCCCTTTCCTCCCCTTCTCTTGCTTTTCCTCTATCTCACTTTGGGGTTGATTTTACTAATACTGCATATTAACCAATCAGCTGCCATGTTTTTTTTTGTCAACACTTAAAGTGGTGTTTCCACCAAAATGACAACATTATGCCTATTTACATTTAATCTAACAATAAAAAAGAATTGGATTAAAAAAAAAATTTCACTTCACTATTTCTCCCTGTTGCTAGGTGGTCCCACGAAATCTGCCTCTTCCTCAGCCCGGGCTAGAAACGTCACTGCCTCTCGGCAGTCAGTCATCTGGGACACGTGACAGGTCCCAGATGACTGTGCGACGTATCACGATGTACGGCGCTGCTTGCGCATGCGCAGTGGGTGCCCGGCTGTGAAGCCACAGCCGTGTGCCCACAGTAAGGATGCCGGTGCCGCGAGCGGAGCGGGGAACGAGGGGGTGCTTAGTTCCCCTGCATCGCTTCTACTTCCTAAGCCCCATACACACTATTAGATTTTCCGATCGTGTGGCTTGTGTACACACGATCGGAAAGTCCGACAACACACATTTCTTGGCGGAAAATTTGAGAGCATGCTAGCCAACATTTGTTGGTGGAAAGTCCGACAACAAATGTCCGATGGAGCATACACGCGGTCGGACTAACCGTCAACAAGCTCACATCCAACATTTCCCGTCGGAAAATCCGATCGTGTGTACGCGGCATAAGAGTTTCAATTTGTATGCAATCAGGCAGACCCTTGCATTACATGGTTTTGGAAAAGACAAAAATCTGCAGAAAATCTAATAGTGTGTATGGGGTCCTACTCTCTAATTAAATTCTTTCTGATGTCTGTCCCCTCTCCTTACACTGCCCCACCCCATCCTCTTTTTTGCTCTTTCTATATTTCTTTCTCTTTTATTCTAAAGCCTCGTACACACGGTACGATTGTTGGCAGGGGATTTTCTGTTGACAGACTGTTGTCCTAAAATCTTACCATTAGTACGCTTCTTTTGACAATTGTTGTCCAACTTTCGACAACAAATGTTGGATGACAGGCTAGTAAATTTCTGGCGGACAACGGTCTGTTGTCAGATTTTCGTACGGTCAGTACACAAGTCCATCACACAAAAGTCCAAAGTACCAACACGCATGCCCGGAATCAATGCTCACCAAACACGAAAATTAGCAGAAGGGGCCAAAAGGGTGGCGCTCTAGAGCTGAAATTCCTAGTAGTACGTCACTACGTTCGTGTTTGTGGCCCGACAATTGTGTACCGTTAGTATGCATGACAAGATCCTGGCACACGCCCTTTTGACAAAAATCAGACGCTCGGTTGGCTAACAATCATACCGTGTGTACGAGGCTTTATTTAATAAACAGTGCAAGGGACAGAGTGCAGCACCCATAGAAGCCGAACAAAATCCATCTTTTACTAGCTTGTCAGTAAAGTGATTTCTCATTGGCTGCTATGGGGTTGAAGCTCCTAGGTCTTGGCACTTTTCCCTTTGTGCTGTTTGTTGGGCCCCATGTTTTCTCTCTCATCTTTTCTCTTATATCTCTTGTTTGTTTTCCTTTACAGGAGGTTAGTCACCAGTGATGACACAGCTGTGGAAGACATTACATGTTATGATCAGACTGTCACCTGTTGGGGCCCAGCATGTATTATGGGTTCACCAGTTCAGCATCTGGCCTTCTGGAAAGCCCAGAGCATAATTCTAAAGACAGATATTTTACATGGAGAAAATATGGTAAGGACTATATTTTAAAATCACATTTCCCGGCGTGGCCTGACGCATGGAGAGGTGAGACGTGCCTGCACACAGCTCCCGGCTCCCTCGGCTCCACGGACCTCATAACGGCCAGTAAACCGGCCACAAAGCATCCTCATGGGGAAAGATAAGCCCAAGGCACCTAAGGGCAGCGGTGGACATCGCCCAGGAGGGGATTTAGAGGACTATTTCAGCCGTGGAAGATCATCCTCACAGCGCCGGCCGGAATCCAAGATGGCGCCGGCCCCTCCATCCCCAGCGCGCTCTGAATCAGCTCTGCAGTCCCAGGTGAGCTCACACAGCCTGCTCTTACACCCTGAGGACACTGATTTCTCCCCCAGACTGACCAGAAGCCGCTCCAATGTCTCCCTAGGATCAGGGGAAGGGTGGGACATGGAAGCACAGATCAGATCCCTGCACAGCTACATGAGGTCTCTACCCACTAAGGCTGACTTTGAACACTGTGTACACAGGATTGAAAAGACATATAAGAAAGAGATCTCTGACCTAAGGAAGGATGTGGGGGCACGCTTTGATGATGTTGAACACACAGTAGAAGGCCTTCGGGACACGGTACAGTCACATGACAGGAGTCTCAACACCCACACGGTCATGCTACAGCAACTCTCATACCAGCAGGACGACCTCGAAAATCGCAGTCACCGCAACAACATACGCATACGGGGGATACCCGAGACGGTGGACCCCAAGAATTTACCCGCGGCTGTGACGGCCATTTTTAACCAAATACTCCAACGCCCCAAAGACGACCTGATCGAATTGGACCGTGTGCACCGTACCTCGGGCCCTCACACCCCTGACCCCACCTTTGTGCGCGACACCCTATGTCGCATCCACTTTTACAAAATTAAGGAGGACATCATGAGGGCCGCCAGCACACAGCAGTCAATCCTCTTCAACGGCACACCCGTCATGCTTCTCCCAGATCTCTCCCGCCAAACACTGGCTATGCGGAAATCACTGAGGCCCCTCACGCAACTCCTGCAAGCAAGGCAAATTAAATACCAGTGGCGTTTCCCATTCCACCTCCGAGTCCGCCACGAAGGTAAAGTTGCCATATTCCGCACGCTGGGTGACCTGCCGACATTCCTCAGCACTCTTGAACTACCTCAAGTCGCACTACCCGACTGGCCGTTTACACCGACCACCCCGGGCCTACCCTACATCCCACATTGGCAGAAGCAAGGTCGCAGACGCACCCCTCGGTCTCCACAGCACCAGGACCCCAATGACTGAAACACTCCAGTGGGCCGCCCCGGGCCTGTTGTCCTCCTCTTTTTTGCTCCCCACCGCTGGGGTTCTTCCCCCTGTGATATGCTTAGACCCATATGGGTCAGAGATCTCAACCTCTAACTAACTCTCCTTTTCCTACAGGTTTTATATATATTTTACATGTTTTCTTCCCATGTACCCCCTCCCCCCCACTCCGACAATTGGAGTGCAGCACGGTGACTTTCTCCTCTACCAATGCACAGGTTCCAGGACTCGCACCCCACCGCCTGCTACAAATCCCCCTGTGTTGTGTTGTCCTCACCGAAACTTTACAGTTACTGTTATGCTCAGCCTGTTCCTTGCATAAGGCCTGATGCACACCCATACCCCCCGTGCAACATAAATGTGATGCCTCTTTCCTGGTCTTTTTTTTTCTCTTTTTTCTTTAAGCCGGTTTACTGATGTACTTTTTTGAAGACCACTAAGATAACCTTGATTAAGACGATGTTTTGTACAATACTCAGGTCACAATTGATACTGCTCCATATGTGGAGCCGAGGCGAAGGGAGCTGCCCTGCTCTGTGGTCTCGCTTTGCACCCCCCCCCCTTTTTTGGGTTTTTTGTTTATCTGTCACCCCTCAGTGATCCAATAGACACTGAGGAGCGCACTGACATGTGCCTTTATAAAAGGCCTTTTTCTTTTTCGTTACTTGCCTTTTGGAGCCACCTAGTGGCCTTTTTTGTTTTTGTTTCTTTTTTGGTTACTCCTTTTTCCTGCCTGACCCACTGGGCCCATCTCCCACGATTGGCTCGCAACATTTATGAGTTACTCGCTCCCCTGGTTATTATAGTGGGAGAAAGTGGCCATGTCTATGACTGCTGGTACCTTCTGCATGAGATTACTTTTCTACCTTCTCTATTCCTTCTCGCTTTTCTTTTCTCCTCATCTTCTCTTTACCTGTACCTTCCTACCCTCCCCTCCCTCCTTTACCCTCCTTCAACAAGAACTAACTCCCGCCCCCTGCCCCCAAAAAATTTAATCACAACGCCACCTATCAAAGTGACCCTGAACCTCACTCTCATAACTTCCCATGGCTAACGACGGTTCAATAACTTTCGCCTCCTTTAACTGCAGAGGCTTTAACACACCCGAGAAGCGGAGCCAGACACTCTACCATTTTCATAAAAAACGCATCAAAATTTTGCTCCTCCAGGAAACGCATTTTCGTGCAGGAGCAACCCCAGCCATACGCAATAGGTACTACTCGCAATGGTTCCATAGTGTCAATCCCCAATCCAAATCTAAAGGGGTGTCTGTTGCCTTCCATAAGTCTTTTAACCCGGAGGTTCTGGATTCTCTCATAGATGACTCTGGTCGCTACATATTTTTGAAACTGAAACTAAACGATTTTCTCTTTACAGTGGCTAATATCTATGTGCCTAATGCGGGCCAGGCTCGGTTCCTCTCAACGGTCCTCACCAGACTATCCTCCTTTGGAGGGACAGCTCTCATCATCGGAGGCGATCTCAATGTAGCCCTATCCCCACCCGCAGACACATCCTCTGGTAAGTCCTCTGTTCCATACTCCTCCATTTCATTCATCCCATCTGGTGGATGCCTGGCGGATCCAGCACCCCACAGATAGGGATTACAGTTATTTCTCAGTGGCACACAACTCTTACAGCAGGTTAGACCATTTCCTCATCTCACAATCACTGCTTGACACACCTCTACAGACCTCGATCGGTACCATACTGTGGTCCGATCATGCCCCCGTCTATTTGACTCTGGTTCGCCCCCCCGCTACCCGCCAGGGGGCTAACTGGAGACTTAATGACAATTTGCTACGAGACACTGTATGTGTAGCGGATGTCTCCACAGCCATTAGACACTTTATAGGAGACCACGCATCTGACACGACCTCCCCACTGAACCAATGGGACACACTTAAATGTGTGCTACGGGGCACCCTCATACAGCACGGATCCCGCCTAAAGAAGGCCAGAGCTCACGACATACGCAAACTCCTCACCACGATAGCAGAACTTGAACCCCTCCACAAGCGGGACCTGGATCCTGCCGTATATGTCCAGCTCTCTAATGCCCGCAGGGATTTACTCCAGCTCCTCGATGCGCACTCCTTAATCGCCAGAGACAAAGCACGAAACCACTTTTACTCACTAGCAAATAAATGTGGTAAACACCTGGCTAGGATCATTCACCCTAGACCCCCATGGCATTCTATTCCTTTTATCGTTCAACCGGACCAAACGAAAACATTTAACACCTCAGGGATATCTGCATCCTTCAGGCAATACTATTCACAACTATATAATCTCCCTCGCACAGTCCCTAACGCTCGGTCCCCCCCTCCCAACGACCCTATACAAGAATACATCCTAGAGACAGCCCTGCCCACTGTTGACGAGTCAGACGCGACAGCCCTTGACGAGCCCCTGGACACCTCTGAATTCCTGCAGGCCATCAAAGCTCTTAAAGTAGGCAAATGCCCGGGTCCCGACGGCTTTACACCCCGATTCTACAAAACCTTTGCCCCACAACTTGCACCACTACTAACAAAGGCCTTTAACTCAGTGGAGAGCTCCAACCTCCCCTCGAAAGATTCCCTATCTGCCAACATCTCCATTATCCCTAAACCAGGTAAAGACCCTTCCCAATGCAGCAGTTATCGGCCCATCTCCCTACTCAACATAGATATCAAACTATTCGCAAAAGTTCTAGCCACCCGTCTATCCCCTATACTACCCAAAATTATCCATAACGACCAAGTGGGGTTTGTCCCCGGAAGAAAGGCAAGGGACAACACCACCAAAACGATACACCTTATCTCCCTGATACAACGTAAAGGTCTAAAAGCTTGCCTATTATCCTTCGACGCTGAAAAGGCCTTCGATAGGGTCAGCTGGAGGTTTCTGCAGCTGTCCCTAGCTCAACTCGGCCTCGGGGTCCCCTTTATTTCTAAAGTCATGTCCCTATACTCCAGCCCCTCAGCTACGGTCCTAGTCAACGGTACCACATCAGCTCCCTTTAACATTACCAATGGCACCAGGCAGGGCTGTCCCCTATCTCCCCTCCTTTTTGTCATAGTAATCGAACATCTGGCTTGCGCCATACGTCAAAACCCCTCCATTCTCGGTATTCAAACCCCATCTGCCCACCACAAACTCTCCTTATATGCAGACGATCTTCTAGTCTATATCCAAAACCCACATACCTCTCTACCGTCCCTTCTCCGAGAATTCCAACGTTTTGGCACCCATAGCAACTTCAAGGTCAACATAACTAAGACAGAAGCACTCAACATTTCCCTCACCCCATCCACCCTATCCCTCCTAAAATCCAATTTCTCTTTCCGTTGGCAGGACAAAGGGATCTCTTACCTGGGAATCATTATACCCTCAAACCTAACCAACTTGTTCTCCCTAAACTATATCCCCCT
Organism: Lithobates sylvaticus; assembly: GCA_028564925.1. NCBI lineage: Eukaryota > Metazoa > Chordata > Amphibia > Anura > Ranidae > Lithobates > Lithobates sylvaticus. Next base: position 39,740,007 of record CM053037.1, on the reverse strand, counting down.
ACTCTCCCGCATACGGAAAGACCTAGAGGAATGGGGAGGATCCCCTCTGCCGTGGTTCGGCAGGATTAACACCCTAAAGATGGACACCCTACCCAAACTCCTGTACTTATTCCAAACAGTTCCCATCCACGTCCCCAAATCCTATTTCACCTCCCTGCGCTCGCTAGCCATTAGATTCATGTGGAGTCGGGGACTCCCCAGAGTTAAATTTAAACTACTCACGCTTCCAAAGACATTGGGAGGTACAGGCCTCCCTGACTTCGAGACCTACCATACGGCCACTCTTATGGCCCGCACACTAGAATGGTTCCCCCATCCTTTCTGCAAGGCCTCGGTGACAGTTGAACAAGACCTCTCCCCTGTAGACCTCCGGGCCCTACTATGGGGCTACAAACAAGAGTACACTCGTCTGACATCCCTATCACCACTGACCCTAGCCTCTCTGCAACTATGGTATAAGAAAGGACTCAACACTACCCTTTCCTCCGACCCAAGCCCCCTGACATCCCTTTTTGACCACCCCGCACTCCCACAAGGAATAGGGGCAACCACCATAGGGTCCTTTAAACGCTCTGAGTGGCCACTAGCTCGTACATTTGTACACTCATCACAAGGGACCCCGGTAACTCCGGCAGGCCCCGGAGATTGGCTCACAACCTTACACATGTCTACGTTTACCAAACACCTATATTCCTCCTCTCAAATACACCGCAAGCTTACCAGTTTTGAGGAGCTATGTTCGCTCCAAGAAACTCCCAAACACCTCCTTTCCTCCTTATATAACCTACTACTGACCCTAACACATGATCAACTCCCGCACTATACCAGGATGTGGTCTGCGGATCTGGGTGAAGACATCTCTGCGCCGGAATGGCAAACATCTTTTTATTTTACGCACAAATCTACCATCTCTTGCTACTCCCAGGAAAAGAATTACAAGCTCCTGTCTAGATGGTATAGGGACCCTGCAACCCTGCACAAAATCTTCCCATCAGCTCCGCCCACCTGTTGGCGCTGTGAAACCTCTATTGGAACTTATATGCATATCTGGTGGGACTGTGAGAGGATCCGCCCCTTCTGGACGCAGGTATTTGAATGTTATAATCTCGTAGCTGATAGACCAGTTCCTATCTCCCCGAAAATTGCGCTACTCTCCATATTGCCCGGGTCTTTAAAGTCGCAGAAGCAAAGATTGCTCCGTTTCTTTATGTCCTCTGCTAGGCAACTGATACCCGCTTACTGGAAGACAAAGAACACCCCTCCACTGTCACGGTGGGTATCGATTATGAATGACACCATGAGAATGGAGGAGTTGCTGGCTCTAGATAATGATACATACACCAAATTTATAGCTCAATGGTCGATATGGCTCCGCTTCTCTTCCTCTGATACCCTGCTGAACAAAACCGTGGACATATAGGGACATACTAGATCCCCTCCTACCCTACCCTCCCTGGACATAACCCTGATCCTCCCCCTCCCCTTGCCTCCCCCCCTCCCTACCTTCCTGCCCACCCCCCCCACCACCCCATCTCTTCTCTACTTTACTCTATTCTTTTCTCTCTGCTCCTCCTATCTTTCCTTCTCCACGTTACTTACTGTATATTGTTACATATAGTGACTCATGAACTGCTCTCGCTAGCACTACCTCCTGGACCAGAGAACAGGTTCTCTTCCCCACCCTCCGAGCATGTTGGCGGAGGTCGGCTGTGGACGATAGCCGTTGGTTGGCCTTTCCGCAATTATCCTTCTGTTACTGTTTTTTGTATACACTTACCTCATGTTGTTCACTGTTTTACTGTTTTTTTTTCTGAAATACCAATAAAAATATTTTCAACACTAAAATCACATTTCCCATTCAGGTACATTTACAAAATGTTCTGTAAATTTAGCGGTACACTATATTACCAAAAGTATTGGGATGCCTGCCTTTACACTCACATGAACTTTAATGGCATCCCAGTCTTAGTCCGTAGGGTTCAATATTGAGTTGACCTACCCTTTGCACCTATAACAGCTTCAATTATTCTGGGAAGGCCGTCCACAAGGTTTAGGAGTGTCTATAGGCCCGTACACACGATCAGACTTTTTGACAACAAACATGCAAATTAGCTGTTTTGGACCAACATCCGACCGTGTGTACGCTCCATCGGACCAACTTTTTCAGTTTTCATCAGACTTTTGTTGGCTGTGCGAATGGACCAACTTTCTGCCAACAAAAGTCCGATGGAGCAAAGTCCGACCGTGTGTACACAAAACCATCAGACTTTTGTACAAAGTACAAACACGCATGCTCAGAACCAATGCAAAAGATCAGACAACAATACAGAAGTTGACCAAAGGTGGCGCAGGAGTATTCGAACGTCCTCTTTTGAAGTGTCGTCAGTACGTTGAAACGTCACTACGTTCATGTTTGTTGCCTAAAAAGTCTGATCGTGTGTATGCAATACCAACTTGGGGCCAACGCCCTTTGTACAAAAATCCACGGGAAAGTTGGTACAAGGTCCGATCGTGTGTATGAGGCTTTAGGGAATGTTTGACCATTCTTCCAGAAGCTCATTTGTGAGGTCAGGCACTGATGTGGACGGAAAGGCCTGGCTCCCAGTCTCTGCTCTTATTCAACCTAAAGGTGTTCTATCAGGTTGAGGTCAGGCCAGTCTAGTTCCTCCACCCCAAACTCGCTCATCCATGTCTTTATGGACCTTGCTTTGTGCACTGGTGAGCAGTCATGTTGGAACAGGAAGGGGCCATCCCCAAACTGTTCTCACAAAGTTGGGAGCATGCTAGCCAACATTTGTTGGTGGAAAGTCCGACAACAAATGTCCGATGGAGCATACACGCGGTCGGACTTACCGCCAACAAGCTCACATCCAACATTTCCCGTCGGAAAATCCGATCGTGTGTACGAGGCATTAGAGTTTCAATTTGTATGCAATCAGGCAGACCCTTGCTTTACATGGTTTTGGAAAATCTAAAGACAAAAATCTGCAGAAAATCTAATAGTGTGTATGGGGTCCTACTCGCTAATTACATTCTTCCTGATGTCTGTCCCCTCTCCTTACACTGCCCCACCCCAAAATGTCTTGGTACGCTGACACCTTAAGAGTTCCCTTCACTGGAACTAAGGGGCCAAGCCCTGAAAAACAACCCCACACCCTAATCCCCCCTCCACCAAATGATTTGGACCAGTGCACAAAGCAAGGTCCATAAAGACATGGATGAGCGAGTTTGGGGTGGTGGAACATGACTGGCCTACACAGAGTCCTGACCTCAACCTGATAGAACACCTTTGGGATGAATTGGAGCAGAGACTGCGAGCCAGGTCTTCTTGTCCACATCAGTGCCTGACCTCACAAAGGCGCTTCTGGAAGAATGGTCAAACATTCCCATAGACACACTCCTAAACCTTGTGGACAGCCTTCCCAGAAGAGTTAAAGCTGTTATAGCTGCAAAGGGTGGGCCAACTCAATATTGAACCCTAGGGACTAAGACTGGGATGCCATTAAAATTAATGTGCGTGTTAAGGCAGGTGTCCCAATACTTTTGGTAATGTAGTGTACTATGTCAAATTTCCCTGCAAATGCACGCAGTGATGGCGAACCTTGGGACCCCAGATGTTTTGGAACTACATTTTCCTTGATGCTCATGCACTCTGTAGTGTAGGTGAGAATCATGGGAAATGTAGTTCCAAAACATCTGGGGTGCCAAGGTTCGCCATCACCGCACACTATAGCTTCCTGTTTACCAGGTTTCACCTACAGGTGGCAGTGTGGGCAGATCTGCAATGACAGCTTCCTTTGGATAAAGTGGGGGAGAATTGTCCAGACACAACACAATTTTAATTAGCCATCCTATTATGTTTTTTTTTTTTTTTTGTATCCTTACAATGAAAAAGAGATATTCACTCTTGTGTGTCCCTGGCACAGCTGGGGGATCATGGTATTCCTCTATTCCCAGCGGAATTGTTATGTCAGCACATTCCCTACAGCCTATGTGTAAATCCCTCCGAGACCTCCTTTTCATTCTCTGGCCAGGTCACAACTCTGACTGCAAACAAGTATGGAGAAGAGGTGGAACAGTCGACTTTGGTGGTGGAGAAGGCGCAAAATTACAAGGTGGGGTGCAAAAAAATGATTGCTTATGTATGTATTGTCACTTTGTATTATAGATTTACAAAGAAATAGGGCGACTCATGCATTAAACTTTCTACCAACTCACATTAAACGTGGAGGATCCAGCCAGGCTGGTTGATCAGGGGTCAGTTAGGGTCGTGCCGTAGCAGCAAAATGCCCGAACCATATGATTTGGAAAATCAATAGCATCTATATCAGTTCAGTACTGACCCTTCACTATACAGGGGATTTTTTTTTTTTTTTTTAACAAGAATATACAGGTGATTTTTGTTACACGCCTGATATAGGGGGTTATTTATAATAGGCAAATCCACTTTAAACTACAAGTGCAAAGTGCACTTGAAATTGCATTGAAAGTGCACTTGGAAGTGAAGCCGCTGTAAATCTAAGGAGTAGTTCTGAAATGAGGGGAAGCTCTGCAGATTTTATTAGCCAATCACGTGCAAGCCAAAATGCTGTTTTTTATTTTCCTTGCATGGCCCCCTCGGAACTACAGCGACTCCACTTCCAAGTGCACTTTCAGTGCAATTTCAAGTGCACTTTGCACTGCACTTGTAGTTCAAAGTGGACTTGCCTTTAGTAACTAACCCCCATAGTCTATGAGCAATCGTTTACTTTGGGGCACATTGTTTTTACTCATGTGAGTGAATGCTGACAGCCACACAATTCTTTTTTTTACTGTCTTTTGAACTGCAATGAATTGCATATAGGCAATTCTTATGCCACGTACACACAGTCGGAATTTTCGACAACAAATGTTCGATGTGAGCTTGTAGTCGGAAATTCCCACCGTGTGTAGGCTCCATCGGACATTTGCTGTCGGAATTTCCGACAACAAAAATTTTGAGAGCTGGATCTCAAATTTTCCGACAACAAAATCCGTTCTCGGAAATCATGATCGTGTGTACACAATTCCGACGCACAAAATTCCACACATGCTCGGAATCAAGCAGAAGAGCCGCACTGGCTATTGAACTTCAATTTTTCTTGGCTCGTCGTACGTGTTGTACGTCACGCGTTCTTGACGTTTGGAATTTCCGACAAGATTTGTGTGACCGTGTGTATGCAAGACAAGTTTGAGCCAACATCCTTCGGAAATAAATCCACGGTTTTGTTGTCGGAATATCTGATCATGTGTACGCGGCATTACTGTTGTTTCAGTGATTTAAAGAATTTTTTATTTACTACATGTAATTAATTGTCTGGAAAGGAAAGTCGTATAAAACAGCATCATAATACATGGGGAAAAAAAATGATTGGCCGATTACACATTAAAAAAATAGGATCAAAATGCTCCCATATGATTGTAACCATAAGCATGGATTTGATTGTTTCTTCTGCTGAAAGTCTTTAAACCGAACCTGTGTAGTTACTGTCTATATGAGCTGGCAACATTAATTAAAAGAGAAGTATGGTAATATTTAGATTTTTTAATCATACTTACCTAGGTGGAAGCAGCATTGGTCCAATGCTGCATCTGTCCCCTGCAAGCTCTAGGCTGAGAACCGAGTGATCAAACACCGCCAATAGCTTGGTTCTCAGAGCTCCGTCAGTCACCGGTTCTCTGCTCTGCCCCCCCCCCCCCGCGCTCACTAGAGCTCTGGGCTGTGGGAGCGGCGGGCTCAGGCTCTTAGTAGCTCTCTGATAGGCTGAGCCGGGTGCCGGAGTTCTGCCGAGAAAGGTCCCCCCGGTGGATAATGACCACAGATCCGCCCATATGCCTGGACCAGTGTCTTGCCGAAAAAGGTCCCGCGGTGGATAATGACCCCCCCTGTACTGTGCAGGCGCAGCGCTTGCGCAGTACGAACCACACCTGCGAGTCAGGGCCCCTCGCGGGCTCGCTTCGCTCGCCACGATTTGGGCACGGCCTCGCTTCGCTCGCCACGATTTGGGCACGGCCTCGCTTCGCTCTGCATATTTATAATCTAACTCTATGTCCACTTGGATAGTAGGGCTTGAACCTGGACTCAGGGCAAAATGTAAGTGCGCAGGCGCCGTGTAGAGCTGACGATCAGCTGTTCATCTTCTGAGACTTTTTGCGGCTCCGTAGTCGTTCGTACTGCGCAAGCGCTGCGCCTGCACAGTACAGGGGGGTCATTATCTGCCGGGGGGGACCTTTTTCGTAAAGACACAGGTCCAGGCGTATGGGCGGATCCGTGGGTGTCATAAAAGATCTGTATAACACTGAGCCCGGGTTCACACCAGTGCGGTGCGAATTCCAGCTACATTTTCTCTGTGAAGAGAAAATGTAGCTGTTCAGCGGTGCCGCTCCGTTCTATGAGCGCATCAGCTGAGCAGGGAGAGGCGGAGAGGAGGGGGAGGTGTAGTGAGAACAAGGAGAGATTCCTTGTTCAGAACGCAATGCATCTGCGAGTCAGATGCGTTCCCATAGAGGTTTATGTGTTTGGAATTCGCACCGCAATGCCCAGAAAACGCACATGTTTTTTGTGCAATGCGCAGTGCGAATGCAACGCACATATGTGAACAAGATACATTCATTAGAATGTATTTTAAAATGTTCTGCGAATTGGATGCGGTGTAAGCCGCATCTAATTCGCATAGGTGTGAACGGGGGCTGAGATGCCCCCCTGGAGCCTGAAAAGACTGAAAAGCTTAGCTTCATTATATGTTTCCCTTTTTTCCTAAATCTTCAGGCTGGTCTTCTCCTGGCGGTGAATGGTGCTCAATGATGCAGACAACAGCACTGACGTCAGCGATAAAATCGTCACTGCCACTCTCTGCATCCCTGCACTCAGAAGGTGGGTTCATGATGCCCTGCACTCATAGTATGTCCTCAGTCTTCCGAGTTGAATGATGCAAGTATCCTTCAACCTGCAAGACTGAGGGCATCTTGTGGTTAAGGAGAGATACTGCAGGAAACAGCACCGTTGCTCAAGGATTTAAATTGATTACTGTATATGTAATCGATGTAGCATCTTTTTTTTTTTTTTATTGGGCAGAGGTTTTTACATTGTTAGGTTTGTGAAAATTTTAATTTTTTTAACACTGTTTCACAGATTCATTTACAAAACACAGGAAGTCTGGTTTGTAGCCATGTTTTGAAGGGTAATGAAAAGGGTGGGCCATGGGCAATGAATGATTTCTACTTTTGATATGTTTTTATGTGTATAACCTACTGCCTGTTATTTTATTATATATTGCACTTCTGTGTGTTTTGCAGCCTTCCAAATGGAAATGTGTCCTTTGTGTCCACTTATTCAACCTTTGTCACTGTCACACAGCAAGGTGAGGTTCCTTTTCTTTTTGTTTTTTATTGAGCTAGTCACATAGTAGTAAAGGGGCTGTACGCTGACAAAGGTTTTTTTTATTATACAAATGTTTTTAGCATAGCTATGCAACAATCTTCGGAAATACCAATTGGATAAATGTTCTCTGTCCTATATGCCCACATCTGAAAATGCATATAGAGCAAAAAAGTTTTTATAGCAATGGATTTTTCTCTGGGCATATAGTAAGTAAATAAATTATTAAAAACACAAAATGTATTACAGTATTCAGATATATAAATCATATATAGCCTCATATATAGCCCCATATCCAATATTTACAAAGTAGAGTTCACAGGTCTTTTTTAATTTCAACTCCCACATGTCAGCTTAACGCATTTCAAATGCTTTAGCCATCATCCTCAGGAGTACATGTGAACAGTATCTACAAATGTAATATTTGAACATAAATGCTATAACAAACTAACATAAAAGCAGATATTGAGAACCATCCTCAGTACCCTTAAAGAAGAACACAACAGTATAAAATCACGGAATTCCTGTATGGTTTGCTGGAGTAAGTATTCTCAATTCCAGAAGGGAACATCCGAAGAAGATGTCTAAAGCATTTGAAACACGTTGAAATGGAAAAATACCTGTGAACTTTGCAAACATTGGATATGGTGCTATATATGATTTTAATATTTGTGTAACAGATTGCCGATCACTTCACTTACAAGTATGGCTGCAAAGCAGGCTTGATGTATCTGATGCATGATCATAGGCATGTGTAGGGGGTGTGCAAGGTCCCTAATCACTGTGGGCGGTGCCTATTCCCCCTACTGCCCAAGCTCCCCCCCGCAGTGCTGCTGGTTTCCCTCCTCTCCTCTCCCCTTCCTCTGGATTTTCAGGATAGAGAGCGTGGCAAAGGGCTATTCAATATGTTATTTGCTGGTCCCTTCCTTTTCTAAAAGAACACAGTGAACACACTCACTGTCAGGGCTTGGCTCAGCCCTTCCTTCTCAGAGCAGGACGCTCAGCTGTCAGATCATTGCCAGCTTCAATCTTTTCCACAGTGACTCACCTGATGATGATATCCTGCTAGTCAATCCTGCTGGTTACTTAAGCTGTTCAGTTCAGTTCCTCTCTGCCTTCGCCTTGGTCAACTCATCCAGAGACTCTCTCCTGTGTACCTGTTGAAGACTTGCTTGGCTAATGTCCCTTCTAAATCCTGATACTGCTTGCTGTTCCACTACGCTGATTCTCCGGTTTCCTGATTTCCTGGCCTGTCCTGAAGTACGCTGATCTCTGGCTCCCTGACGTCCTGGCTTGTCTGACTATGCGTTCCGGTTACCGAACTCTGGCTATGATTTGATTACGTTGCTCTGTTTACCGTTTACTATTATTATTATTATTATTATTATTATTATTAAACAAGTGTGATTTTAACTACACTTCTGTCTCAATCTGATTCATGGTTTCTGACAGTAGGCGAAGGCCATGAATTCAGAAGATGCAGTCAATCTACTTGTTGGTAATATTTTTCCAGGTTGGATGAGCAGGATCACCATATGGATCAATTTGCCTTGTTGTTCCGCACCGCTTCCCCATCGAATTGGGGGCGATCCAGTTCAATGCAGAGGGTTTGAGATATACTTCGAGATGCTGCCCCTCTATAGGAAACGCAAAAGCCCATTGTCCTGAGTTACCCAGAATTTGTGGCTTCCTTTAAAAGGGTATTTGATGTTCCCGCATGCTCTGCTTCTGCTGCCAAGTGCCTCATGTCCATCAAACAGAGTACGAGAACTGTTGCCGATTACGCCATTGAATTCCTTACTCTGGCAGCAGAGGTTGCATGGAACAATGAGGCCCTCGTGGCTGCTTTTTCTCATGGTCTCTCGGATACCGTCAAAGATGAGATAGCAGCCAGAGCTATACCCACTGAGCTGGAGAAGTTGATCATGTTTGCCATCCTCATTGACTCCAGACTCAGAGAAAGACTCTCTTTTAAGAAGCACTTGCGGAAGCCAGCTGTACATTTTTCTCCGAGCTTTGCAGTCCCACCCTCACCTCCCATTCCTCCTGGTACCGAGTCGGTCAGTGAAGATGAACCCATGCACTTGGGCTTCACACATCTTTCTGCGGATGAGAGAACCTTTAGGTAGAAGAAGAGATTGTGCCTTTATTGTGGCCAGGCAAGTCACTTTTTGAAGTCTTGTCCTACCCGTTCAGGAAACGCCCGAACCTTGAGGTCTTGTAGGGGACAGATTTTAGGTGGCGGTGTTTTGTCCCCAGTTATCCAGAAAAATAAGCCTCTGGTCCCGGTTATTCTTTCTTGATCTAGTCGTCCGTCGAGATACAGGCTCTAATCGACTTTTGGGGCTGCAGGCCTGTTCATTGATGCTGTCTGTGTATCTAAGCACTTGATTCTGCTGCAACTACGTGCCACTCCATTTGCCATTGAGGCTCTTGACGGGAGACCTTTACAGCCTGCCCATGTCACTCATTAGACTGTTCCATTGTCCATGGCCGTAGGGGTTCTTCACCATGAGATAATCCAATTCCAAGTTATTTCCTCACCTAAGTTTCCGCTGGTTATTGGTTATCCTTGGTTACAGAGGCACAACCCCTCTTTTGATTGGCTTCGTGCTGAGGTTCTCTTCTGGTTGCCACCATGCAGCAAGACATGTTTCCAGAATGTGGAAGGTCCTATGCGCCTCTTCACTCTCCTCCCTGCCGAGGAGTACTGTGATATTAGTGATGTCTTTGACAAAGGTCAAGCAGGTAGTTTGCCTCCACACCGGTCATATGATTGCACAATTGACCTTCAACCTGGTGCCATACCCCCGGGTTTACCCTTTGTTGGTTTCAGAGGATAAGACCATGGAGGAGTATGTTGCAGATGCACTTTCTCGAGAATTCATCCACAACTCCTTGTCTCCTGCTGGTGCTGGTTCCTTCTCTGTGAAGAACAGTGGTGAACTGAGACCTTGTATTGATTATAAGGGGCTTCAATCGTTTCACGATTAAGAATGCTTATCCAATTCTGTTGATTACGGAGTTATTTGACCGCCTCAAGGGAACAATGGTTTTCACGAATCTGAATTTGAGAGGAGCTTACAATCTCATGAGGATCAAAGAGGCCGATGAATGCAAAACTGAGTTTAACCACTTGACAACTGGGCACTTAAACCCCCCTCGTGACCAGACCAATTTTCAGCTTTCAGCGCTCTCACACTTTGAATGACAAAGTCGTGTAATACGGTACCCAAATACATTTTTTGTCCTTTTTTTTCCATACATATAGAGCTTTCTTTTGGTGGTATTTGATCACCTCTGGAAAAGCCTGCAAACGGTTTGCTGAAGACAAGCAGACTAAGGACATGGATTATTGGAACCCATGTCCTGTTGGCTGATGAGACCAAGATAAACTTATTTGGTTCAGATGGTGTCAAGCGTTTGTGGCGGCAAGCATGGTGGTGGGAGTGTCATGGTCTGGGGCTGCATGAGTGCTGCCAGGACTGAGGAGCTACAGTTCATTGAGGGAACCATGAATGCCAACATGTACTGTGCATACTGAAGCAGAGTATGATCCCCTCCGTTTGGAGACTGGGCAGCAGGGCAGTATTCCAACATGATAACGACCCCAAACACACCTCAAAGAAGACCACTGCCTTGCTAAAGAAAATGAGGGTAAAGGTGATGGACTGGCAAAGTATGTCTCCAACATCTATCAGCACACAAGGTCTCTAACATCTATCAGCTCCATGATGTCATCATGGAGGAGTGGAAGAGGACTCCAGTGGCAACCTGTGAAGCTCTGGTGAACTCCATGCCCAAGAGGGTTAGGCTACTTTCACACTGAGGCATTTTTCAGGCGCTAAAGGGCTCAAAATAGCGCATGTAAAGCGCCTGAAAAACATCTCCCCTGCAGCCCCAGTGTTAAAGCCCGAGTGCTTTCACACTGGAGCGGGGCGCTTGCAGGACGTTAGAAAAAGTCCTGCAAGCAGCATCTTTCGGGTGCGGGAGCGGTGTATACACTGCTCCTCCACCCCCCCGCCATTGAAATCAATGGCCACCGCTGCGGAATCGCTTTGCGGGCATTTTTAACCCTTTATTCGGCCGCTAGCGTGGGTTAAAAGTGCCACTGTAACAGCGGTAAAATGCGCTAAAATTAGCGGCGCTTTAACGCTAACGCCCCCCGCCCCAGTGTGAAAGTAGCCTTAAAGTGGATGTAAACCCCAGATTTTTTTTTTTTTGTATGTCATGATGTAGAGAATAACATTTCCTTTCATTTGAGCCCAGTCTTGCCACACAGATTTACTCGAGGCCTGAGCACTCCTCTTTTATTGTTCAGTTAGAGAAATCCTGACAAAGTCTTGAAAACTTTGTCAAAAACGCCCCCTTGCTGTGAGTGACAGGTGATTTACATATCTCATGCACTAGCCTGAGACAGGCACATCCTGTGTAAAAAGTTCACAATTCACATCCCCCTCCCCTCCCCTCCAGCTCTCCCAGCTTTACTGTGTTTTGACTGGATGTTTCTCATCATGGGATGCAGTGAACAGTCAGCAGACTATAGACAGACAAGTGATTTAGGGGACATGTATGTAGTCATAGCTGGGCAGAGTAGAACATCTAGTGATCTGATGATAACCTGTCTCAGGCTAGTGCATGAGATATGTAAATCACCTGTCACTCACAGCAAGGGGGCGTTTTTGACAAAGTTTTCAAGACTTTGTCAAGATTTCTCTAACTGAACAATAAAAGAGGATTGCTCAGGCTCGAGTAAATCTGTGTGGCAAAACTGGGCTCAAATGAAAGGAAATCATATTCTCTACATTATGACATCAAAAAAAAAAAAAAAAAAAATTGGGTTTACATCCACTTTAAGGCAGTGCTGTAAAATAATGGTGACCACACAAAATATTGACACTTTGGGCCCAATTTGGACATTTTCACTTAGGGGTGTACTCAATTTTGTTGCCAGCGGTTTAGACATTAATGGCTGTGTGTTGAGTTATTTTGAGGGGACAACAAATTTACATCGTTATACAAGCTGTACACTCACTACTACCATTGTAGCAAAGTGTAATTTCTTCAGTGTTGTCACATGAAAAGATATTATAAGATATTTACAAAAATGAGGGGTGTACTCACTTTTGTGAGTTACTGTATATGCTGCAAACAGTGCAAAATAAATGTAATATATTACCATATTGGCTGTGCAGTGACACTGAGGAGGGGATTTTTATACTGGCTGAACAGCATTTTGTGCATGTGGCTATTTTTGTAGCTATTTTTGGGGATTTTTGCGTTATTTACATTTCCTTATTATTTACTTTCAGTTTTTATTAAAATATTCAGGAAAAAAAACAACAAGAATAACAATAAGGTATACAGTGTAATAGCAATAATGCCAGTAGTTATGCCATAATAATGCCATGTCGTTAGAGAATACATATAGGCATTATAAAGGCAATCAATTGCTATATTTCATTTTTTTGTATGCTTGCTTTGCTGCACTCTTTCCCTCTCTAGTCCCTACCATGGCTACCATATGTACATGCATGCATGCTCTATATTAGGGGTCTCCAGACTTTTTAAAGAAAGGACCAGTTTACTGTCCTTCAGACTTTAGGGGGGCTGGACTGTGCCCAGTGTGAGTAAACAATGCCCGATCTTTTAAATGACAGGGAGAAATAGTTGGTGTCAGTGGGAGGAATAGTGCCCCATTTTTGTTTTCAGTGGAAATAATTGTGCCCATCGTTGGTGTCAGTGGAGCGAATAGTGCCCCATTGCTGGTGCCAGTGGCAGGAATTATGCCCCATTGTTGGTGTCAGTGGCAGGAAATATTTGCCATTGTGGGTATCAGTGGCCTAAATTATGCCCCATTGCTGGTGTCAGTGGTAGAAACAGTGCCCCATTGGTGGTGTCAGTGGCAAGAATAATGCCCCATTGCTGGTGTCAGTGGTAGAAACAGTGCCCCATTGCTGGTGTCAGTGGCAAGAATAATGCCCCATTGCTGGTGTCAGTGGCAGGAACAATGCCCCATTGCTGGTGTCAGTGGCAGGAATTATGCCCCATTGTGGTGTCAGTGGCAGGAATAATGCCCCATTGCTGGTGTCAGTGGGAGGGAATTATGCCCCATTGCTGGTGTCAGTGGCAGGAATAATGCCCCATTGCTGGTGTCAGTGGCAGGAATTATGCCCCATTACTGGTGGCAGTGGCAGGAATTATGCCCCATTGTTGGTGGCAGTGGTAGGAATAATGTCTCAAGGGCCAGATAAAAGCAAGCAAAGGGCCGCATCTGACCCCAGGGCCGCAGTTTGGAGACCAGTGCAGTTGACATGAACCGCAAAAGAATTGCAGTGTACAGAGTGCAGTCTTTACACAATTATATATATATATATACACATATAAGTGCTGTTTTCTGTTCTATATTAATTCAGAGTGGTGTGTTGTCTTCTGATGATCTGAGCATCCTGAGAAATCATCTGCATGTGGTAGGTCCAGCCATACAGAATGATGGCCTTCTTGGGTACCCTGGGAGTGCTAGAGGATGCATAGCTTTTAAGCCTTGTCTTTATGAAAATGCAATTAAGAAAGCTGTGAGTCCCATAGCGTACACCATTGAGAAGATGAGTGCATTTTTACTGCAGAAATGCGTCTTCTGCTGCCTTCCCCTCCTCCTGTTCAGCCAGTTCCCAACATAAAGTACATATCACAGACTGGAGTAAGGTGGTGTCATTACTGCCTCGCCCACCCAGGACTGATAAGTGTTTACATCCTACGGAGCTCCCAGTGTCCTATGAAATAATGCGTTTGACTAGAGCTTGCCATAGAGCGCAATAGCCATCTCCATCCTTAGCTTGTTGCATGTGAATAGTTTCCTAGGACATTGGGAAGGCCAGAAGGCAAAAACTCAGCATGGGTCCTGGGGACATATGAATACAAATAGGAATTCTGCACTAATAGATACCAATTGTGTATTGATACTGGTTCTAAAGTCTATGCACAGATTAGAACGACAAGGCCAAAAAACAAACAATACAATGCTTTAGTAGAAAGTTCACAAGTCCCTTGGGCCGGCCATTAACAGTTCGAATGTCGGCCGATTCAGCAGGAACTGGCCGAGATTTGAACTGTTAATATGCAGGATGAATGTACCAGATTGATCGATCGTCTTGGGTACAACCAGAAAGCAAATACTAACAAAGAAAGTGAAGTGCTACCTTCCTAAAACGTAAAAGACTGTGACAACTCACTTCTCAGGAGAAAATAAATGTGAATATGTGTAATAACTAGTGATGGGCTTGAACATCAGCTGTTATGGGGCATCGCGGGACACTGTAAGCCCCCCCGTACACACGGTCGGAAATTCCGACCACAAAATCCGTCGGATTTTGGCCGACACTGGTGTTGCATACACACGGTCGGACAAAGTTGTCGGAAAATCCGATCATTCCGAACGTGGTGACGTTCATTGCGTGCGACGGAACTACATAGAGGCTAGTAGCCAATAGCTTTGGTCTCATAGTTTGATCTGAGCATGCGTGGCACATTGTCCGTCGGAAATTTTCTACACACGATCGGAAAAAGTCTGATCGGATTTTGTTGTCGGAAAATTTGAGAGCAGGATCTTACATTTTTTAGTCTGATGGAGCCCACACACAAATGCGGATTTTCCGACAACATGGTCCGGACATTTTCTGTCGGAATTTCCGACAGTGTGTACGGGGCATAAGATCGCAGTACATTGAAGGCTGCTGATTGGCCAAAGCATGCAGCTGACCTGTATGCTTTGGCAAATGACAGCGTGATGTGCTGTGAGAGCCATGATTGGCCAAAGGCAGGGTGCAACACCAGTTTCGGATTTTCCGACCCTGTGTATGGGGGCTTAGAGAGAACATTTTTTTGTTCCTTTTGGGATAAAGGTTTTAACTAAATGAATACAAGCTGACCATTGTAAGCAGTGATAAATAGTTTGTCTCAACCCTCTAACTCCCATTTTTGCTGGACAGCAGGTCATCAGGTAATAAAATTATGTTACAGGAAAAAAAACAAAGACTGCTTTGTTAATGCTATTGACAGGCTATGTCATGTTTGTCATTTTTTACTTCCAATTAAGGTCCTTATACAGCTTTTTTGTAGATAAAAAGATATCACTGGAGAGAACTCACTGTAGATAAGATAACACTGGAAGTGCACAGAGGACAGAGGACACAGCGCTGAACTTCTGTCAGGGGTCTGAACTATTCCCTACTCTAAAACTTAAAACAAGTTATGACTTTACTTTCACTTTCTCCTTTGTAGCCAACTGTCTTCAAAATGGCTCTCAAGAGGGGGACCTTATTGGTGTGCATTATTAAGTGTTGGTAGATACTAGGCTTTTTCTTATGTTATGCTTCGCCTATGTATGTAAAATTTTGCCAACATAATAATACTAGCCAGGCTGCAACGTAAAACTGTTATTGTCTCTTGCTACCTTTACGAAAAAAAAACCAAAAAAACATTGGACGTCTACCACAAAAGACATTGAAAGCAAGACTGCTAGTGTTACAACTTATTAAAAGACAACTTCATCTTTAATAAGAGTGCAGCCCACAGGGGATACTACTTACCTTCACCCCTAATCCAGCAATCTTTCCTCCAACAAGGTCCCATTCAGCTCTTCTTCATACTGTGCTTCCATGCTATGGTCCTATTCAATTCTATGAGTAAGCGGTACTCTGAGGGATTGTCAAAAGCCACCAAATGTGACCATTGCCCCAAGTTTTGTGAACCCCTTTGTGAAATCTATTAAGCTTGTAAGCAGGTTAAAGTTAGGAGCTGTCCTGGCCAGGAGGGTAGTAGTTAATGCCCTTCCCGGTCCTTTGGTGGGTTCTCCTCTGGGTCTGGCCCACTAATCCTGTGATATATAAATATGGGACACTGGTCTGGTACAAGAAGGCCCACAAGAGCCCCGCAAAAAAGCCCTGCAATGGGTCCCCCAGAAGGCCCAGAAAGGTCCGATGCCAGTAAGGGAATGAGATGGAGAACACTACCCACAGGAAGCAGAAGACAAGCTCTTTTGTCTGCTGTGATTTCCAGCTTTGATTTTGATGTGAACTTTTTAAAATAAAGAAAGGCTACTTTTCAAGTGTGCGGCTGTCCAGAATCAGTTCCTGTTTAAGGAAGCAGAAGGATGTCGCTCATTACTGCCTGGATGTAAAGTCATCAGAGCTGGGGTTCGCCCCGAAGACACCAGCCCTGGAAGAATGCCTCTGTTGGACTCTGTATTACACAATCACTACCTTTACAGGTATGCTGGAGCAGAGCACAGCCTGTAGTTAGAGTTAGAGGATTAGGGAAGAATTGGTCCTTTGAATGTTGCACTCTGTAATTGCCTTTGCACTTTTCTAAGTAAAGCGTCCCTGCCAGAAGTTCAAGAGTTAAGTTAAGTGCATGGTGGGGCCAACTCCGCTATTGGGTATTGGTAGTGGAAAACACTTGACGTATATGTGGACAACGCTCAGCGTGTCCCTCCTATATGCATATTGCAGAGAAGGTGTACATTGTCACAGGATACAGAGAGCTAACTGGAGAAAGGTTGCAGCATAAGTGTACATGGTGTACGTTCATTTCTAAGAGTAGAGGCCTGCCTTAAGGTTGAGCATTCCCCTAAGGCAGACTCAGCCTTGTTCCAGGGCATTGACGAAAACAGCACAAAGCAAAGGTTCCCCATGTGTAGTATAAGGTGCCTAGCATAGCCCAGAAGGACCCACCTTGGGGTAGGCCTCTCATGTGACCCTTGCATTGTGCCCAACAAGGAGGGAAACATGGAGGATGTGACAAACAACTACCACCCGCCTACTCCCCCCCCCCCCCCCCCCCATACAAGAGTTCATCAAGAGATTGCTGTAGCTGATGCAAGTGGACTTAATGAACAAATAGGACTTATTCCAACTGGATGGTGCAAGTGGACTTAATGAAAAAATAGAACTTATTCCAACTGGATGGTGTTTCTTTTGCACCTTGATTTTTCAACTATATTCTTTGTTTGTACAGCTTACCCATTGAAATGAATGAGCCTGCTGTGCATATCTGCAGTACATAGAGGAACCAGCCAGGAACTTGTTGGATGAAAGATAGTTGGATCGTATATAGAGAAAGGTTAAGTGTTATCCCAGGTGGGCTCCACTCAGGGAGGTTGAGGTATTATTTTAAAGGACAACTTTATTTAAGGTGAAGTTGTCTTTTAGGTATGTTTAAACTTTAGGTGATTGTTAGATAATGCAATCTTTTGATTGTTAGCATGTGAACATGTCTGGGAACAATTATGACCTTACAAGTTCACTTATTATCTCTGTTCTGTATAATACACAGTGTCCGAGTTCCTGTTTAAAGCCAATCCTTGTTCAGTAATTTATCTGACTGTGTGCGGCATGCAGGGTGTGATCAAACCTCCTGATATGCTGTACATCTGAGTAGACCCATTTGTAGGGAAAGGCAGGGTTGTTTAACAGTGGGAAGACTGGAGCAGAGCATCTGAAAAACAAATCAAATGGATTTTATTTCCTGCTGACCTCTTGAAGAAAAGCCTGGAGGTTTGTAAATATGGTTAAGAAGTAGAATCAGGCTCATCTCGATGCCAGGAAACTTTTATCTGGAATGCAGAATTTTTGTTTGGTTGCCTGCAAGAATGGGGGGTCCTTAAAGAGGAACTTCTAGTTTTTTTTCCCTCTCCCTACCTTACCTTTTATGCCGCGTACACACGATCGGAATTCTCGTTGGAAAAAGCTCTGATGGTTTTCCCGACGGAATTCCGCTCAAACTGTCTTGCCTACACACGGTCACACCAAATTCCGACCGACGAAAACGCGGTGACGTACAACACTACAACGAGCTGAGTTCAATGCTTCCGAGCATGCGTCGAATTGTTTCCGAGCATGCGTAGGAATTTTGCGCATCAGAATTGCTACAGATGATCGGAATTTCCGATCATCTTTTCTGACGGAAAAATTGAGAACATACTCTCAATTTTTTGCTGTCGGAAATTCCACCAGCAAAATTCTGATGGAGCCTACACACGGACGCATTTTTCCATGAGAGCTCTCATCGGTCTTTTACTGTCCGGAATTCCGATCGTGTGTACGCGGCATTACGATGGATAGACCTTGATTCAGATACTCACCTGCTCGTTGAATCCAGTGTTATCCTGCTGCGATCTGATGTTCATGTGCCACAGCTTGGGTCCTGCTCTACTATCTTGGTCCTCTTTAGAGATCAGAAGCCAGCTACCTCTTCTGGATTCAGGCAGCTGGCCCCCAATGGCACATGCCAGCTTAGCTTACAGGCTAATGAATGCCCCTTCTCCTGTAGTCTTCTGGGATATGTGACGGGGATATCACATGAGGCTGAGGGAGCAGAGGCATGTCATTCTCACCTAGTGGGGACGAAACTTAAAAAAAAAAAAAGTAAACAAACCATCAAAAAAATAGTGGAAATATACATTGCGAAAGAGGCCAGCTGAAATAGAGGGTGAAATCCAGGCAGACCGATCATCCATGTAGCGCACCCCTGCAAGAGCCACTGGTGAATTCATTCCTATTTCCCCCCTCAGAGCACACAGCTAGGCACACAGAATTCTCGTCATTCTTCCTCTAGCTCAGACGATCCGTATAGGGGTTTCTTTATTGGAACAGTAACTTGGATAGGGATGGGGAGCATGGGATACCTCGGAAATGCAAAACTGTACAACTTGAGCACTGCTTGACTTCTGGCTGCACTACACAAACTTCTGGCTGCACTACACTTGCAAAAAAAATGTCCCACTGGATCTCTAGGCTGACTATGACCTGTACTCCTTCTAGAGTCTCAAAGCACCACACAGTCACCCTCTGTAGTACTGTGGTCTTGTACTCACTTATCCACAGGATCATCAGTTGCCTCCTGCCGATATCCACCTGGCTCTTACAAGTGAGAGACATGTAGACTTACACTCCTTCTGGACAGCTTGACCTGTCTCCTGCAGTTTCCTTCCGGCTTTTTCCCCAACTGGATCCTTGAACTAGGACTTGTAAATAGGCCCCCCCAGCTAAGCCTAGCTGGGACCTTGGATCTTAAATGGCTTCCTCCCAGACTTCTGCACCTGGTGTCGAGCTGCTGCACATTGGTCTCCTCCTGCAGGACTGGACCCAGCAACAATGCTTCTGAAACTCGGGCCTCAGACTACTTATAGTCTATCCCTCCACCTTCTGGGCACACCTCCCCAGGGATTGGCCAGAGTTCCATAAATATTTAGACTGCCTGTTCTGCTCTCCTCCAACTACTGCTTCTAAAAGTCTCTAGAAGACAGGGAAAAGTAAACAAAATTTACCTAGCAGACTACTCTAAACTTGAAGGGTGCTACATCTACAGCTTATTTTTTATTATATTTTTCCCCAAACATCCTGCCCTATAGCCTTGGCTACTGATAGTAGTGTGTCATGTGACTAGGGGGAAAACCGGCATAATCGCAGAGCTGCAGACTGGGCAAAGGAAGATATCAAATACATTTTACCAAAACTGGACAGCTTACAGGTAGACAAGAATACACATGAAAAATTCCAGCTGGCGCTTGATTTTGTCATTCTGCTGATATATATATACACACTGGTTCCCTAAAAAGGAACAGGCGGGTCTTTATTTAAAGTGTATGTATAGCCATAGTTTTAGATGGAGTTATTAAAATCCCTGTTGGTTATTATTTGCTGCATGGTGTCCCTTTGATGAGATTTCACCTCACTTTCTGTCCTGGAGACACAGCGGGAAGTTTTATAAAATCTCTTCAAGTGAAAGGAAATTCCCATCTTAGACAGCTGTGACCAGAAAAGATGTCCTTGTTGGAAGATTTCCCCCTTATTCTTGTTGTGATACCAAACCCTGTTTTTTTTCTTCTTTTTACTTTAGAAGAGGAGGTCCTCACATATCTATTTGTACTTCTCTTCTTCTGAAATGTCCCTTTCCTTCTGTATCCAGGGGTCCCAAGGCTGCTGTCCCCAGCTCCCAGTTTGCCGGTGTCTCCTTAGCTTGCCATGTTCTGAGGAGACACTCATGCCCCTGCCTATCACTCCACTACTCACATTGTCTGGTGAGGAACCAGGAAGTTCAGGGAGTGACACTGATGGATCCTGGACCTGGCGGCCATGACAAGGACATCAGGTAAGTGTATGAGGAGTAAGGGGGTTTGTAAAAGCACTGGGACGTTTCTATCTTAATGTGGTGAATTTGTTAAGGTAAACAAGTGTAGCTTTTAGAACTACTTTTAATTTCCCTATCACTCTCTATCTCAGTGACAATGATCATCAGTATAAAACTAAGAGGGTGTTTATAAACATTTTTCATATGTGAGATAGAGAGATACAACATAACATTGTTTATAAACATTATACATAGGTGAGATAGAAAGATACAAAGTAACATTGTTTATAAACATTGTACATAAGGCTCGATTCACACTTGCTGTTTCTGCACCCACAACCACCCGCAGCCAATTGCGCTGCTTATCGAGACGTGCTGGAACGAGACATTTGGAATGGCACCCCCACGCATCTCAGACTGCAGCACATTTGCGGGTGCGGGAACCGCAGGGAAATCGTATGGTCAAAAAGTACATGCGGTTTTCCTGCGGGAAAAGAAGACACGGCAGCCCATTTAAGTGAATGAGCTGCCATGCCCGAGCAAACGCGGGGCGCACGGACCACAATAGTGAGAACCTAGCCTGTTCGGGGTTTATACGTCTCCCAGGCTCCTCTCATACACGTTCAGGGATCTTTGATCCACGATCTAGTTTGGATCTTGGTCCTCTCCCCCAGGCCAATTTAAACTCACCTGTGACAGACAGCCTTCGTTCTCTGCCTGGGAAACACAGACAACACTGGTCTGTGAGAGCAAAAGGTTGGTAAAAAGCTGTTAAGCTGTATCTGTGGAAGCTGACAAGCTGTAGGCTTGCTCAGCCTGGTAGTTAGGGCTTGTATATATTGTGTAGTAAGACACGGCTAGGTTTTTGTTTGACTTTTTTTGTTCTGTTTGTTTTCTGAAACACTGTACAGCACCTGTATATAGACATGTATATATCACCAATAAACAGCACACTGTTTGTCACTACCTCACTGGATTTGGTATCTGTGCCTGAAAAACTGCTTATCCCTGGGAGCTTTGTACTGCCTACCTGTCCCCCAGGTTACAAGATAAAGATAAAGATTCTTTACCCCTTTTTTTATAATACGATTAGAATATCACAACATAGGAACGTCCATGGAAGTGTCTCAATTAAAAGCACACTCCATCCTATGTATGATTAAGAATGACTCAAGATTCAAGGAACACTTTTAAACTCATCTCATTATTCAGGCCTTTCGGCGACAAAGTACCTAGTTTAAATATCCATGATTTTTCTTTCCTAAGGAGTACTGTGTCGAAGTCGCCTCTTCGTCTTGTAAGGTTCAAGGCAAAGAACCCTTTGATCCTCAGGCCATCTTGTTGTCTGCCGTGGAACTCTGCAAAATTTTGTGCCACGGGTGTCTCCTCATCCTGTCTAATGCTCTTTATATGTTCGCCAAATCTCTTTACTGGGCCTACAGTGGTGTCAGCTGAATCTTCTTGGGGTCTAAGAAGGTCAAGTCTAGTTCTCTGCATTGCAATTGTCCTAGCCCTTCTGAGGGTATGATGGGAATAACCCCATTCCCTCAAACGTTTATAGAGGTCATCAGCTTCACGTCTGTAGTCATCAGTGGAACAATTCGTTCTGATCACAAGGAACTGTCCAACTGGTATCCCCGGATCAGGGGTTTCGTATGATGGCTACCGGCATTAAGAAGTGTATTGGCTGCTGTTTTTTTCCGATAGATATTAGTGACCAGCCTCCAACCTAATAAGTAAGTCCAGGAAGGAGATATCACATAGATCCACTACATATGTCAGGTGAATGTTACGGGTGTTATTACCCAGTTCCGCCATGAACTGGATTAGCTCTGTCCTGGAGCCATCCCACACCATTGATACATAATCAATGTACCTTAGCCATGTCCTGGCATGGCCAAGGTACAGCGGTGAGGCAAATACAACCTCCTCTTTCCACCACCCAAAGTGGAGACATGCATAAGCTGGCGTCCACGGGGCACCCATCGAGATGCCTCTTACCTGTTGGTAATTGACTCCTGTGAATTAGAAAAAGTTATTCTTCGAGGCCATTGCAATGCCACACAAACTCATTCTGTGCTCCCACAACGGGAAACTTTGCATCAAGGAAATGGAACACTGCAGAGATACCCCACTCATGGGGTATAGAGTGATTCTACGTCTATTCCAACGAGAATCATCTCCCCAGGGAAAACCAAGTCCTCTATCTTATTTAGGACATCACCCGTATCTCTAACATATGATGGTAGATCACAAACCAGATCTTTAATAAGGGAATCTATATATTTCCCCACCCTTATTGCTGAGACAATTGGCCTTCCCGGGGATTACATTCATCTTTGTGAACCTTCGGGATGATATAAAAGGTGGTGACATTGAAGTACTCCACCGTCATGAAGCCAAGCTCTTTCTTAGTTAACAAATCAGCCTTATAGGCAAAAGGAAGTTTGTGTGATGAGGGAGAAAGGGGGCGTGTTATTGATTAGATTGACAAGTTGGGGGAACGGTTTGAAATTCAGCTTTTTATAAGTTGATTTGTCCGCCAAAAGTCGTCGTACCTCATTCTCTTAATGGTCCTCCTACAGCATGACCACATTGCCCCCCTTATCACTCTTCTTCACTACCAGGCTTTCTGCCTCCTGTAGTTCCCTTAACGCTATATGTTCATCCACAGACAGATTGTCCACAGCGCTTTTTCGTCCAGTTTATCTTTCTGATATCATCCTCTACCAGGTCCAGGAAAACACCCAACCGCTTATCTTTCCTGAATTGGGGCATAGATGTTGATCTGATCTTGAGATTGTGTTTTCTTCTCCAATGATCAGTAGAACTAGGTTGCTTATGTAGCAATAACCCCTGAAGGAGCTGCTGGTTTTATTTGGGCTGGCACTCTGCTAATAAACCCCACTAGCTTGACTCAGTTCCCCTGACACAGCTGTGGTGCAATACAATACAGTGCAATATACTATAACACAATATACCTGTATTGTCCTCTCAGGATCCACTGGCTCCACCTGCTGGGAGAAAACAATACTCCACACAACGGGGTACTTAACCAAAATACATTTTACTGTAAGTACTGGTAAACAGGTGAGTACAATAATTGTGCTGTCATCCCAACATGGAATGACAGAACAATGAATTTTAATAAAACAATTATAAACAGTATGGATACAAGGATGCTCCCCCTACTTTTATAGCTATTTGTGAGATCTCATTGAAAGTACTCAGTCTGTAGACTTCTTGTCTTCTGCTAGCTATGAAAGTTTCTTATAATTTGTAATCCAAGAGGTAAAGTAATTAAAGCCGAGTTAAAGATGATCCTGGTGTTGCTTCTGTAACTATAATACAATGCTTGAAGCGCAATAGTAAGTAGGCCTTATGCCTGCCTAATGTCAGTTGCTATACTCCTCCTCCGTAGGACTATGGATCCCAGCAAGGTTTGTATATAAGTCTGACTAGATGTAAAAGTTTATTAAACAGTGGGCCGCAACCCGATCACCAACTGGATCAGGAACTCTGGATGGTAGCTTTGGTCCGGTGTTTGTAGCTTGCTTCTACGTCAGCCGGCTCCGTCCCTCCTTTCCGTTTCGATGTGTGAACCCGGTCCTCCGATGCTCAAACAAGTGTCTCTGGATTTCCCCAATCCGGTCACTGTGTCTCTAGCACTGTCCGGTAACTCACACAATCTATCAGGGGTTGCGCTCCGCAATGACTGTAGGCCGCTTCTTCTGGGAGGCCTCCTCACAGGTCTTCATAGGCAGGCCACGCGTCCCGAAGAGAGCTAAGATGGCCGCTCTGGGCCCTTTTATGTCCTACCCAGCATGCAGTGTAAGAGAGGGTGTCCATGGGTAGGTCACCTGGCATCCTGGGTAAAATAGGTCTACTCTCCAAGGTAAATAACAAACAGTCACTTCCTGTAATTAGCTCAGTGCTTTGTGAAAGAAAAATCATTCAAGTCCACTTTCAGTGTTTGGCCGCTAGATGGCGCCAAATACTAAGCCATAGAAACCTCTATAGACTTTTGTTATAACATGCTAACATACATTAATAGACAAGAATGTCAGCGCTACACTTATCATCGGAGAGCTCCCCTCCCTCATCAAGAAGGGACTGCAGTTGACCTAATGCTTCTTTGTCTGTCTCACTTCTTCTATTGGTTGAGCGCTTTCCTGCCCTCCTGAATAGAGGAGCCTATAGTAGACTCTCCTCAGAAATAGACACAGATCCGTATAGACCTCACACTACTGCAGCTAGTTTGCATGTGAATTGCATGTGAATCCCACAGGAATGCACAGCGTGTTTCCATGATGTGAACTGGCCCTAAAGGTTTCAATCCCATCTCCTCTTATGTGGAATTTCTGATAATTAGCAGTGGGTGTTGGACCTAATCTTCAGAAATTTTAGCTCTGCTGTTCAATAGTGTAATTATTACATCCTTTACTACTTCTAAGGCAGGCCATACATGGTGTGAGTTTCTTTTCGTGCAACCACAGGTTACACCCTAAATACGAGTTTAACCTGAAACATGGTCTAAAAGGTGAGTTATTCCTTAGAAGGACTCAAGGCAAATTAACATGTCTATACATTGGGACTGCATTGGGCAAGGAAGAACAAACAACAAACAACAAAAGAACAACAAGGCGTGTGGACCTAGTGCAATGTCTTTTACTTTTATTCGATGTAAAAGCAGATAAAAAAGAATACTCACAAAATTGCAACAGACCACACAATGCCATGCAGTGCAAACAACAAATGTTGTAGTGCTGAGCTCTCAGGAAGGGGGTGCGCCCCCGAAACCTGTCAGCTCTACACCCCTTTGATGTCTACATTTGTTGTCCGCACTGCATGGTATTGTGTGGTCGGTTGCAATTTTGTTAGTATCCACTTTTATCTGCTTTTACATTGAATAAAAGTTTTTCGATAATGCGCTAGGTCCGCACCCCTTCTTGTCCCTTTGTTTTTTGTAGGGCTGTGGAAATTAAAGATTAATTCCATGATTAATCGATCGATTTTTTTTGATCGCTCAAAACTCTTTTGATTGGTACTCACCTCTCCGCCGGCTTCCGCGTCTTCAGGGAGTTCCGTCTGCGATCCGGTGACGTCACAGACATCGATGTCACCGGACTCCTCCCCCCTTCCCCAAGTGCCTCCATCTGCTAACAAAGGGAAGGGGGAGGAGTCCGGTGACGTCAAAGTTCTGATTGACATTTCTGAGTCAAAAATGACTCCGAGACTCTTAGCCTTGGTCCTTGGGGCGATGGTCTGTCCAAAGATGGTAGGAGGTGTCCAAGGGATCTTGGTTCGGGGGTTATGATTTGCATGTAGAATAAGAAGTTCTGTTTTTGATTCATTAAGTTTGAGGGAGCTGGCAGTCATCCAGTTGTCTATCATAGTGAGGCATTTTCCTAATTGCTGATGATGGTCTTTTTGTCCGGTGATACGAAAATATAATTGAGTGTCGTCGGCGTATGAGTGGAAGCAGAGGTCTGATCTTCTGATGATTTTGAGGAGTGGGCGAATGTATATATTGAAGAGGACTGGCGACAAGGGTGATCCTTGAGGGACTCCACAGGAGATTGCCCGGGTTTCAGAGGTGAAACCTCCTAGTTTCACTGTCTGAGAGCGATTTCCTAGGAAGGATGCAAACCATTGCAGATCTGAGCCAGTGACTCCTGCTACTTCTGTGAGGCGGATGAGTAGAGTATTGTGGTCCACAGTATCAAACGCTGCACTGAGGTCCAATAGTACCAGGAGACATGAATCTCCGTCATCCGCTGCTTCGAGGGCATCGTCCCATATCTTCAGGAGTGCGGTTTCTGTCCCATGGCCTGGGCGGAATCCTGATTGTAACGGGTCCAGGAGTGTGTGTGTGTCCAGGTGGCGTTGTATCTGTTGTACTACCGCTTTCTCCATAATCTTGGAGATGTTGTTCAAGCTTGTAATTGGTCTGCGATGGTTGGGGTCCCGTGGGTCGAGGTTGGGTTTCTTTAGCAGGGGTTTGATGATGCCTTGTTTGAGGGCGCCTGGAACAATCCCTTCTTTGAACGATTGATTTATGAGGTGCGTTATGGTGGGAGCCAGGATGTCGGAGCATCCTTTCAGGAGTTTTGTGGGGATGATGTCAATGGAGGATGTGCTGTCTCTGAGATTTTTGATGATGTTTTTAGTAGTATCCGTGGTAATTGGGATCAGAGAAAACTTTGGTGGTTGTGGGATGTTTGTGTCGATATCGACTTTTTGCTATGACTGCCTGCCGTCGGATGTCTTTTTCTGACCAATTGTTTTCCTGATGTTGTCGATTTTATTGATGAAAAAATCTGATAATTCATTGCAGAAATCTTGGGTTTCATTAGCTGGGGGCTCTAAGCATGCCGGGTTCATCGACTGAGCGACTATTTTAAAAAGTTCCCGGGGGCGATTTAAGGCCGCTGAGATGGTATTTGAGAAATGGTCTTTTTTTGCTTTGAAGATTGCCTTCTGATAATTCTGTGTGAGTCCTTTGTATTTTGTGTGATTTCCATTGGTGGGATTTATTCTCCATGCTCTTTCGGCTCTTCTGCGTTCTTGCTTGAGTAGCGTGAGCGAGCTATTGAACCATCCTGCGTTTTTCCTCTTGATGAGAGTTCTGCGTTTTGGAGCCACTGAGTCTGCTGATTGTAGTAATGCATTGTTTAGGGAGCTGAGAGTTTGCTCCGATGAGTGGGTTAAATTCAGAGTTGCTATTTTGTTTGATAAGATGGTTTTGAAGGAGTCGGAGTGCAGTTTTTTCTGCGATCTGGTCCAATGAGTTGTTGTTGCAGGTTTCTGTTTTTGGCGGGTGGTGTTGGTGAAGATTTTGAATTTGATGGCGTGGTGGTCCGTCCATGGTAGTGGTATGTTGTCTACTGTGTTGATGTCCAGATTTTGGTTGAAGATGAGGTCCAGAGTGTGTCCTGACCCGTGTGTGGGGGTCTTTATCAGTTGCTGGAGACCAAGTTCTTCCAGTTGGCTGATGCAGGCGGTCGCGATCGGGTCTTGGGTAGAGTTTGCCCAGAGGTTGAAGTCTCCAAGTACCAGCAGGTTTTTGGATTTCAGTGTGTGTATTGAGATAAACTCTGTGAGGGGTGTAAGCAGATTGGTCTTAGGTCCTGGTGGTCTGTAGCAAAGTAGAATGTGGGTGGTTTCATGGGGTGTTGATTGAAGATGTAGCGTCAGTGTCTCCATAAAAGGCACTGGGTTCTGTAAGATTGGTTTGGTGAGTGCCAAGTGCGATTTAAAAATCACTGCTAGGCCTCCTCCTTTTTTTCCTATCCGATGTTCCGTTAGGATCCTGTAGTTCTCCGGCACCAATTCGGTGAGGATGGTGTTGCAGTCGGGTGTTAGCCAGCTTTCCGTAATGAAGAGGCAGTCTATATTGTTTTGGGTGATAAAGTCATGTACTTCTAGTCTGTGTTTGGCTGCAGATCTGGTGTTGATCATGGCGCATGCTAATTGTTGTGGTTGGGTAGGTATCTTCCTGTTTTTGCAGGTTGATTGTAGGTCAGTCTTTAATAGATGTTCTTTTCGTAGAATTTTTTGAATGGGAGCTGGCAATGTTGCGGTGGTATTTCTTAGTCTGTGGAGGACTTCAGCTGAATATTTAAGGTAGCACATGGCCAGAGGATGAAGTTGATGGTCCGGGATGACTGAGCTGATGATCCGGATCCGGGTTTGTCTTGTTATCAGTCTAAGTATCAGACTTGCCGCCGCGTAGACTAAAGCCAGCAAGTTGATCGTGTGGTGCCCTATGTGTGAGGATGCTGATCCTGATCCGGGTTTGTCCAGTTATAAGTCTAGGTATCAGACTTGCCGCCGCGTAGACTAAAGCCAGCAAGTTGATCGTGTGCCCTGTGTGTGAGGACTTGGTTTGGTTTAGTAGTAGTTTCCTGGCTGTTCCGGCTGCCTCTGCTTGTCGCAAGGAATCCTGGACCAGAAGAATGCTGCAGGTGACAGCTGCGGTGTGTTGCTTAATTGAAGCGAGTAGTTCCTGTAGGGGAGATGGGGGCCTGTTGAACCTACCGCCCTCTCGTTGATCCAGAGGAAGGCGAAAAAAACCCTAACTGTGCTGGCCAATTGCTCAGTGGGGGGAAAAAATTCCTTCCTGACCCCGAGAGGCGGTCGGACAAAGTGCCCTGGATCAACTACTGGTGGGGGGGGAAGGGGGGGATCCCGAGAGCTTACCTGTTTGGAGATAGTCCCTGAAGCGCTTGCTGTGTTGCCTGATGCTTCTGCGATGAAGTCCGGTTGCTGGGTAGGGGTGTGCTGAAGGGGGTGGGCACGCCGGCCTGCAGAAAGGAGGAAAGGATAAGCAGGGGGGTGGGATGAGGTGGGATGAGTCTCATCCGCAGCCGGTTCCTTCCTTGTCTATGAAGCTAGAGCCGGGCGATGGCGGCTGCGGATGTTGCCCCACCTGGGGGACTGACCTGAGGTGGATGGAGTGGACGGAGTGCCCGTGGTGTCTGCTGGGGGGTCCTGGAGGTCCTGGGGATGTCCTGTGGTGGCTGGGTGGAGAGGGTGTACCAAGATGGCCGCCGGAGCAGGCCGGAGCCTCAGGCCTGCCTGGTCTCAGCTCCCTTGGGTGATGATGGAGGTGCTGGTGTGGTGGGGGGGACCGGTGAGAGGGGTGTCCGGCCGCGTGGGTGCCTGATGGGGGGGACCTGACGCTGGTCCTAAGACCGCCTGCCCGGAAAGGCGGGTGGAAGGCGGCAGGTGACGGCGGCTGTGGGGATGGCTGGTTCGGATGTCAGGGGCTGAGGGGGGATTCGACCTGGTCCCCGAGGGTGGGAGGGAGGGGAGGGGGGCCTTGAAAGCCCGAAAAGGGCTGCTGAGATCCGGGAGGAAGGGGGGAGGCAGGGGGCCTGCAGAAGCCGGAGCTTCTCACGGAGCTGCTGACAGCACGTCCACACGTCAGCACCTCAGCGCTGACAAGGAGAACAAGAAGAACAAACAACTTGATGGTGTCAAAAATTGGATGTGTAGGTTGAACCAGAAGTCCTCAAAAATGTTCCAATGAGAATGATGAAAACATCCCAATGGTGATAAAAACAATGATAATGATAGGAAAATGGTCTATTTGATGGAAAGGCCCACGTGTTGAAAAAGCCTCCCACATACAGTAAGTTGGTGTCATTCAAGGACTTATTGGGCAAGGATGGCAACCCAACGCATATGGTGTGATCGAGCAGCACTTAAAAGTTGTATGAAATGTTTGATCGTTCAATATATTTTTTGTAGAGGTACTCTATATACACTCACTAGCCACTTTATTAGGTACACCTGTTTCATTGCTTGGTAATACAAATTGCTAATCAGCCAATCATATGGCAGCAACTCAATGCATTTAGGCATCTAGACGTGATGAAGACGAATTGCTGAAGTTCAAACCGAGCATCAGAATGGGGAAGAAAGGGGAATTAAGTGACTTTGAACGTGGCATAGTTGTTGGAGCCAGACGGGCTGGTCTGAGTATTCCAAAAACTGCTGATCTACTGTAATTTTCACACCCAACCATCTTTAGGGTTTACAGAGAATGGTCCAAAAAAGAGAAAAGCAGTTGTGTGGAGGAAAATGCCTTGTTGATGTCAGAGGTCAGAGGAGAATGAGCAGACTAATTTAAGATGATAGAAAGGCAACAGTAACTCAACACACAACAACATATCGAACCTTGAAGCTGATGGGCTACAGCAGAAGAAGACCACACCGGGTGTATCTCCTGTCAGCTAAGAACATGAAACTGAGGCTACATTTCGCACAGGCTCACCAAAATTGGACAATAGAAAAACGTTGCCTGGTTTGATGAGTCTCGATTTCAGCTGTGACATTCAGATGGTAGGGCTGGTGGTGTAATGGTGTGGGGGATATTTTCTTGGCACACTTTGGTCCCCTTAGGACCAATTGAACATTGTTTCAATTCCACGGCCTACCTGAGTATTGTTGCTGACCATGTCCATCCCTTCATGACTACAGTGTCCCCATCTTCTGATGGCTCCTTCCAGCAGGATAATGCACCATGTCACAAAGCTCCAATCATCTCACCACTGGTTTCTTGAACATGACAATGAGGTCACTGAACTCCAATGGCCGCCACAGCCACCAGATCTTAATCCAATAGAGTACCCTTGGGATGTGGTGGAATGGGATATTCACATCATGGATGTGCAGCCGACAAATCTGCAGCAACTGCATGATGTTATCATGTCACTATGGATCAAAATCTCTGAGGAATGTTTCCAACACCTTGTTCAATCTATAAATGAAAAAAGCTTGCGTGCAGAAGCGAACGCATACGTGAGTAGCACCCGCATATGAAAACGGTGGTCACACCACACATGTGAGGTATCGCCGCGATTGGTAGAGCGAAAGCAATAATTATAGCCCTAGACCTCCTCTGTAACGCAAAACATGCAACCTGTAGATTTTTTTAAAAGTCGCCTATGGAGATTTTTGAGGGTAAAAGTTTGACGCTATTCCACGAACGGGTGCAATTTTGAATCGTGACATGTTGGGTATCAATTTACTTGGCGTAACATTATCTTTCACAATATATAAAAAAATTGCACTAACTTTACTGTTGTCTTTTTTTATTCAAAAAGTGATTTTTTTCCAAAAAAAGTGCGCTTGTAAGACCGCTGCGCAAATACGGTGTGAAAAAAAGTATTGCAACGACCGCCATTTTATTCTCTAGGGTGTTAGAAAAAAAACAATATATAATGTTTGGGGGGTTCTAAGTCATTTTCTAGCAAAAAAAAAATGTTTTAAACATGTAAACACCTAAAATCCAAAGCAAGGCTGGTCTTATGCCCCGTACACACGGTCGGAAAATCCGACCACAAAATCCATCGGATTTTTTCCGACGGATTTTGTCCGACACTGGTGTTGCATACACACGGTCGGACAAAGTTGTCGGAAAATCCGATCATTCTGAACGTGGTGACGTTTGTTGCGTACGACGGGACTACGTAGAGGCTAGTAGCCAATAGCTTTGGTCTTGTAATGTGATCTGAGCACTTTGTCCGTCGGAATTCGCTACACGCGATCGGAAAAAGTCTGATAGGACTTTGTTGTCGGAAAATTTGAGAGCAGGAGATAAAACTTTGTCCGTCGGAAAATCCAACGGAAAAAGTCCGATGGAGCCCACACACGGTCGGAATTTCCGACAACATTGTCCGATAGGACATTTTCCGTCGGAAAATCCGACCGTGTGTATGGGGCATAAAAGTGGTTAAAGGCGCCAGTTTAAAAAAAATATAAAGTATTAAAAAACGCCGATTTTGACAGCGTTTTTGAATACTTTCAAGTGCAGTGGAGGGTTCTGGGGTCTTATAGACCCCCGATTCCTCTGTAAAGAGTACCTGTCACTGCCTATTACTGTCACAAGGAATGTTTACATTTTATTTTTTTAAATGTACAGAATATCGGCAGACAATATCGTCTATCTGCCTAAGAGGTGGCTGACATATCGGTATTGTATCGGCCCCCGAAAAAATCGATATCGGTCGATTCCTAGTTAGGAGGACCCTGCCTATGAGAGCTTACAATCTAAAGGATTTATGTAAAATAAAGGCAATTGTTTATAATACACAGTGTATTTAGCAAAGGAAATGTCATTTAGTTAAGGTTTACGTAGTCATCCTATAATCTTATCCGCATTCGTTTGTGGTGGATTCTCGAGACGTTATAGATTGATCCTCAGCCTGCTGAGATTGTGTGCATAGAGAGCGACTGTGATGGTGAAATGCGACTCCAGGGGAGTAAGCCAGCCAAAGACTGGAAAAATCAGTGCTAAGGAGGAGCAAGGGAAGGAGGCTGGACTGAGGCTGATCACACACAAAGGCTCCAGAGACAGGCAGGGAGAAACCCAGAGGTAGACGCTGGGATATGTACAGACTCAAGTTAGTGAGAGAGCTGAATGTCATAGGAGGGACAGCTGAGTGCTAGGGACCTAAGTGGAAGGAAGTCGGAGAGAATTGTTGGTGGCACAGAGGGGCAGGAGGTGGGCAACCAAGGAGGGCACAGCGAAAAGGCATGAAATGCCCTGCTTCTGGAGCACGATATGTGGGGGGAAGAAGAAGAAGTACCAGGAGGAACCTGAAGTGGTGGCTGAACAGGTCCAATGCACCAAGAGCCATGAGCTGAGAACCATCAAGAAAATGGGTAAGTCTTGTGCAGGGACAGGGTGGGCTTCCTAACCGGTGGGCTTTTGATATATTTGTCGTCTGGGTTGTCAGAGCCGGTAGACGTTGCCAAGGGGAAAGGCTTAGCAAACAGTCTGACCTAAAAATGCCTTCTCGGAAAACAAAAATCTTAATGACAGGTATACGCAGTTGTGAGCTGCCCCCAATGTATAGGGGGACATTCTCAGATGAAATCCATATTTATAGAATATTACGTCCACTTCTGTTCATAGCATGTTGCCAATTTCAAGTTGTTACCTGGGAAAGGAATATTCTATTATAGATAAATTATAGAATTTTAAATCCAGTATAGTATGCAGGTGTTGGCGGAATTATGGTGCACCTATCTCGGGTCAAACCAAGTTCTCATACCAGTTATTATCTGATGTTTCAGTTATGAAATAGTGTATATAGGAAAATGGTAACGACATAGCGAACGGTGAGATTTTTAAATAAGTTACAGTATCAATGAAATGTATTTTTAGTTTTCAATGCTTTATTGAACCATTTTTTATGATACACTAATGCCGCGTACACACGGTCGGAATTTCCGATGGAAACAGTCCGATGGGAGCTTTTCATCGGATTTTCCGACCGTGTGTATGCCCATCGGTCTTTTTCTGTCGGAATTTCCGACGGACTTTGCATTGAGAACCTGTTCTTAGTTTTTCCGACGAAAAACCTTTCTATCGGATTTTCCGATCGTGTGTATGCAATTCCAACACGCAAAATTCCGACGCATGCTCGGAAACAATTCGACGCATGCTCAGAAGCATTAAACTTCCCTTTTATAGTGCAGTCGAACGTGTTTTATGCCGTGGTGTTATTTACCGTCGGAATTTGGTGTGACCGTGTGTAGGCAAGACAGTTTGAGCGAAGATCCGTCGGAATTCCGATGGGAAAACCATCAGAGCTTTTTCCGACGAGAATTCCGACCGTGTGTACGCGGCATTAGGCTGGGTTCACATATGTTCACACATTTTACACATGTATAAATCGTGTATAATGATAATAATAATAATAATGTCCAGATGCGGTTTGCAGTCTGGAGTCCGGTGCGTTCCTGTTCACCAGTTCCGCTTCGATTCAGTTGCAAATTTTTACCTGAATTTGCACCTGAAACGGAACCCAAAAATGAACAGGACCCTTTTTTTAAACTGCACCGCAGCCACCCTGTGCTCCATTGAAAGACGTTCACATTCACGTGTTATGCGAATTTGATGTGGTTAAAAACGTCTCCAGTTCGCATATATATGTGAACCAAGCCTTAGTCACTTATAAGAATATAACATCACAAATTCTCATTTGGCTTCATAAGCAAACACAAAAACTCAATTTGAGCCTGTTTGTCATTCAATATCATATTCGTGCATAGACCTTTGCATCCCCATACTCTCAACCATTAAAATAATTATCAAAAAAGAGAAAATAGAAAGAAGCAGAACAAGAAGTCCTACGGGCTTCCTTCCCGGTTTCCTATATTCATATGTAGTGAGAAGCTAGGTCACAGGTACAGTCTCAATATATCTGAGGTGCTTATGTCTTTCCAAACCCCCCATTTAGCGATGAATTATGGGTATTTCTCCTGTAGGCTCGCTGTCAATTCCTCCATACGTATAATATAATTTAGTTCAGACACCCATTCTTTAATAATGGGAATGACACTAGAATTCCAATGTCTGCGTATAATAGCCCTGGCCGCAGCAAAGATAAAGCGCTTCAACTGGGACTTGCCTTCTTCCTCAGATTGGCTCTGAGGAAGAAGGCAAGTCCCTTGAAACGTGTGTAATGTTATGTGTTGCAAGGAAACGCAGGAACTTTGGCTGTCTGTATCTGGATTTGTTCTGATGAGCTTGTACATGTGTTGGTTTGTGAGTATATATAGATTTCTTCATTTTATCAATTATGGATATCTAAGGATAATGCACTAGGCTGGTGTGCTCTCTGTTTGTTTATGATTGTAGACAGGGTGTTGTAAATTGGGACCTACCCCCCTATGAATGCAGTCGATCGCGCTATAAATATTAAAGTTAGTCGTCTGCCTCCTTCATGCACGGTTTCCCCAATCTCACTGCTCTTTTAAAAAAAAAAAACAATCATCAGTGGCTGGCTTAATTTTCTGTCTTCTCTGCTGGTGTTCTAAGGAATAGTGCCGGCCGTCGAAAAGTGCCCGTGCATGCACAGTACAGAAGGGCACTCCAGCTGGCGTGATGTCACTATAGCACATGCGCACATCGTAGGAGGCATTTTTCGACAGGAGATACCCTTTGACGGGCACAATTGAAAGCTATGCAAGCAGCGGAGGGACACCGTTGTTGTCAGATTGTGCCTCGCTGTTGCAGGGCGGGTTTACAGTGTGCTCAAGGTTGGGTTTTGTCTGTGTTGCAGGGCAGGTTTGGTGTGTTGATCGGCGGGTTTTGCCTGTGTCTAAGGGCGGGTTGCAACACAGACAAAACCCGCGCTTCAACACAGCCACAACCCGCTCTGCAACAGTGAGGCGCAATCTGAAAACTACGGTCTCCTTCTGTCAAAATGTTATCTCCTGTCGAAAAATGCCTCCTACAATGTGCGCATGCGCTATGGTGACGTAACACCAGCTGATCAGGAAGTAACTCAGCTGGAGTGCCCTTCCCGACCCGATCCGATCCGCCAGCGACAGATCTGGACGTAGAGCCATCCGTCTGCTTTTGGCGGATCGGACCGGGTCGGATGTCAGCAGACATGTCTCCGCTGACATCCGTCGCTCCATAGACCAGCATGGAGCGCTCGTTCAGGTCCGCCGTCAAAACTGACAGGCGGATCTGAACGGTCCATTCGTGTGAAAGGGGCCTAAGGTACCCAAAGATATTACATGGCAGTCTAGCAATCTGGCCTGTTATGGCTGGATCTGTGGGACAAGGTATAAAAGAGTCGAATAAGCATTGCTTGGGAGCAAATCGATTAGGCAGTTCCAAAATCCTGGTTCCCAATCTCCCCTCTTAAGGGGGCTGAGATTCGAACCAAGATACCCAAGATCGTATAGCATGTCGGATTGTTCTATCTACATATGGGTACTACCAGTGGCTATAGCTGCTAGCAGTAACCATTGTATTCTGCCAGCCATGAATTCTCCCTGCGCCCGTCCCCGCATCCCCGGCAGCGGCAAGAGACAATCAGTGTTGATGGGGGAATCAAGCAATTTTCTTCCTTTCCACCTGCCATAGATGGTGCGAATTTCTTTTCTGCAACCACGGGTTGCAGGAAAGAAATTTGCCCGAATCCCCCATCAACACAGACAGTACTGACAGGGGAATCCCTCCTGCCGAGCAATTTTCTGCTTCCAGCAGGGGTGGGCAGGGGAAGCCATCCCAGCCAGGAGAAGACGCTAGCGATAATCGCAAGTGAGTCTGGCGAGCTGATTGTACCCAAGTTGATCATTCGATTAACTTGGTACATTAAGTCTGCCCACACACGGTTCGAATCTCAGCCAAGTCCTGCTGAACCAGCCGAAATGTTGAACCTATGGCCATCTATGGCCAGCCTTATTCAGGAGGACTTGTGAAGTTATAGAAGAAGACACAGTTAGATGGTCAACTTTACTAGTGTCTATGAATATCTATGGCCAGGGCAACTCAGCAACGTGGTGTTACCAACTTCATTAAAGTGCATACCTGTTTATAAAAAACAGTTTCTATCAGTTATCTTTTGTGTGGGTCACGTACTCTTAAGCAGTCTCAATTTATTACCAGGACTGCCTAATTGTAGAACAGTGAACAGAACAAAAAAAACAAAACAATGATATCTGTTTTCTATAGTATATGATGTATTATATGCTAATTGTGGATAATTTACTAGAATAAATAGAAATGCACACCTGAAGCTATCAGAGGTACCTTGTGAGGAAGCAGTGGTCTACAGGGACCACGGCTGGATAGATAGGATCAGAGAAAGCCAGGTTAGGTGCTGGTCCAGAGTCAGTCAAGAAGAAGCTACAGAGCGGCAGATAAGAAGTAAGACGAGCAGATGGCTCTGGGTCATTGACTGTAGTAACAAGCAAGGTTCAATCTGGGACAGCAGCTGTGCGTTTACACCAGAAGTTATACCAGTAAATAAGGCAGCTTCCAGAACAACACACAATCGGCACCAATTTGCAAGGTTTTACTTATGTGCTTATATGTGTCACCGAGACAGTTGTCCCCTTAAGCAGCTACCTGTATGAGCCATTGTTCAGTGGATTGATCAAATTCAATGAGACTACAATTGACTTATACATCATCTCATTATCCCCCCCCAATTATGACAGACAAAAAGATCTGCTCTTATTTGACCACTGCAACCAGTGCTGGGACAAGGTCCTGGGGCACCCAAGGTGAAGATGCCAAAATGTCCCCCTTGTGCCCCCTTGGAAGCTGAGATGGATATAGCTTTCATGTCAGTGCATATATTGGCTGGGCCAGCACAGAAATGACAACTCTAATGCCCCATACACACGGTCGGACTTCCCGACAGAAAATGTGTGATCAGAGCTTGTTGTCGGAAATTCCGACCGTGTGTAGGCTCCATCGGAAATTTCCGTTGCACAAAATTTGAGATCTGGTTCTCAAATTTTCTGACAACAAATAGCCAGTGCCGCTCTTCTGCTTGATTCCGAGCATGCGTGGTACTTTGTGCATCAGAATTGTGTATTTGTGCGCACAAATTCAGATTGTGTGTACACAATTCCGACGCACAAAGTGCCACGCACGGCCGGAATCAAGCAGAAGAGCGGCACTGGCTATTGAACTTAATTTTTCTCGGCTCGTTGTGCGTGTTGTACGTCACCGAGTTCTTGACGTTCGGAATTTCCGACCAACTTTGTGTGACGGTGTGTATGCAAGACAAGTTTGAGCCAACATCTGTAGGAAAAAAAACATGGAATTTTGTTGTCGGAATGTCCGATCGTGTGTACGGGGCATAATATTCCAAAATCTTGGTCAAAGGGAAACCAAATGGGATGGGGGAAGTGTTCTGAGCCTGTTAAATAATTGTGAACTTCGGTATCTCATATCTCATTCAAAGTGACATTTTATTCTGTGATTTGTCCCTCTTTTTGAAGGCACTAAAACTAGGTTTCTGGTCCAAAGCAGTGCTACAAAACAAATGGATGCAATTTAAAAAAAATGTAGCAGGAATAAGTCGGTAATGGTGTTAAGAAAGAATAATTTGGGTTAGGCCCCTTTCACACTGATACGACTTGTCCCACGATTTGGGACTGCAAAGTAGCATGACAAGTCGTTCCCCATGATTTCCAATGACAGCCATTCATATTAGTACGACTTCAAGTCGTTCCGACTTCAAAGTAGTCCCTGCACTACTTTGGTCCGATTTTGATGCCACTTACACAGGCATTCCTTGAAATCGTGGCAAAAATCGCGGCAAAATCACGGTAAAATCGCGCGAATTTGAAGTCGTGTGAAAGGGTCCTTTAAAAAGGGTTATTATTTATTAATTCTTAATAGGTTCATAATTCACACAGTACGCAAATTTATGAATAACGGTTACAACTGTAGCTTTCGTTCATAAATTAATGAAGAGCAGGACTGTGTTGTCACATTGATTACAGATTACACTGGGAGGTCTACTCTTCCAATGTAAACAACGGGGCTTTGCTGTCCATGTAAAAGCCGTCTTCTGCACACATCCGAATCATCTGACAGCCATCCCGTGTACAAAGAGGGACGTCTACACTGTAGGCAATGAACCCAGTTAGTCGGCCCATGAAAAATTAATATGGTAATGGTTTTGAGGTTTAGCGCCACATACTATCTGAAACATTTTTACTTTACTGTGTGAGATCACTTTATATGTTGGCAGCGCCCCATCATTTCCTATAGTGAGGTTGTGTGCACTAGTTACCCCTAATTACTTAATGGTTTGGATAAATCCTCAAGTGCTTAACCACTACTTTTTAAAGGCCAAAAAAAGAGGAACAACTGAAGAGTAAAGCCGCGTACATACGATCGGACTTTCCGAAGGGAAATGTTGGATGTCAGGCTGTTGGCGGTAAATCCAACCGTGTGTACGCTCCATCGGACAATTGTTGTCGGAATTTCCGCCAACAAATGTTGGATAGCAGGTTTTCAAATTTTCTGCGGACACATGTCTGTTGTCGGATTTTCCAAGCATGTGTACACAAGTCCGTCGGACAAAAGTCCAAAGTACAAACACACATGCTCGGAAACAACGACGAGCCAGAAGCGGTTGGTCTTGTAAACTAGCATTCGTAATGGAAAATGAACATTTGTGACGCGGAAAATTATGAAATCTCCAAATGCAGCGCACATTCTGTTCTTCTTTAATGGGATAATAATGATGCTGCTTTGCTGGTGATACTGATGGAGATATTGCAAACGAATTTTCAAATGCCGCGTACACACGGTCGGAATTTACGATGGAAACAGTCCGATGGGAGCTTTTCAACGGATTTTCCGACCGTGTGTATGCCCATCGGTCTTTTTCTGTCGGAATTTCCGACGGACTTTGGATTGAGAACCTGTTCTCAATTTTTCAGACGGAAAAAACCTTTCGGATTTTCCGATCGTGTGTATGCAATTCCGACACGCAAAATTCCGACGTATGCTCGGAAACAATTTGACGCATGCTCAAAAGCATTAAACTTCCCTTTTATAGTGCTGTCGAACGTGTTTTATGCCACTGTGTTATAGACCGTCGGAATTTGGTGTGACCGTGTGTAGGCAAGACAGTTTGAGTGAAATTCCGTCGGAATTCCGATGGGAAAACCATCAGAGCTTTTTCCGACGAGAATTCCGACCGTGTGTACGCGGCAAAAGGCTTTTTTTTCTAGTGATATCAAGAATAATATTATTATGCTTTTTTATTTATTTTTTTTATTTGTGCAAGTTACCACAACACCATTATCCCATAGTTTTTAAGATCAGAGATAGAACTATGTTGGTGTCCCTTGTCAATTTTACATATTTTTTTTTTTATGTAACTGCCTACTCCCAAACTGTCATTTGAAGTAAAACACATAGCCAAGTATTATCCTACACAATGTTTTTATTGTGCATTAAAAAAAGAAAACAAATAAAATTACTCATGCTATCTGCCAATAGAACTTAACCAAAAAGTGCATTCTATGCATCCAAAAATGTAGAAAATATACCAAATCAAATCATTATTCAACCAAAAAAATTATGTCAAAGCAATAACTCCAAGGCTAATAATAAATAACACGTTATCTCCTCCGATTCCGCAACATGTCTGGTTGACGAATGGCCGCTCAGAAACGAACTGAAAAGCACGAACCGAAAAGCGCAAAATGTAAAGCGCAAAATGAAAAGTGCGAAATGAAAAG
Organism: Lithobates sylvaticus; assembly: GCA_028564925.1. Lineage (NCBI taxonomy): Eukaryota > Metazoa > Chordata > Amphibia > Anura > Ranidae > Lithobates > Lithobates sylvaticus. The sequence continues at coordinate 39,699,953 of CM053037.1, read as the reverse complement.
CGCAAATCAACACTCACCAAACTTCTACTAACAAGAAATTAGCAGAAGGAACCCAAAGGGTGGCACTAAAGATCTGAAAAACAACGTAGTATGTCACTAAGTTCATATCTGTTGGCCAACAATTGTGTGGCCGTGTGTATACAAGACAAGTTTGGGCCAACGCCCTTTGGACAAAAGTCCACACTTTTGTTGGCCAACAATCTCATCGTGTGTACGAGGCTTAAGGATAGACAGAGGAATTTGGTGTTCAAACAGGTTCAGTCCTTTTAAAAACGGACATTTACAAGCTATACAGGCCCCCATTCCCCTCCCCATCCTCAATGAACTAGCCTTTTCCTCTTATTTCCAAGTCCCGGGGTCTTTTTCCACCTATTTTCCCTATTGGTGCATTTGGTAAATTTTAAAAACGGAAAGATCTCCAAGGCCATGTTCAACACTAATTAACACGTTGGATTTTCTGCCTCTTAATTACGCACACAAGGAAATAATAAACCAGTCATTATCACCTTGTGATAATCTCATGGATTGCTGCTTTCCTGGTTTCGAGTTATCATGCTTGTTAGAATAACAATGAGTAATGCTCGGGGAATACAATGAAAATTCCCTTTCTACAAAGTTACATAAAAGTTGTAAAATAATTATAATTTTGGGCATGGCTATAGTCATAAATATTAGGCCTCATGCACACAGGGCAGTAGAAAAAACGAGCTGCAAAGCCACTACCAATGGCAGGAAAAAGCGGCTGTAAAAACGTGCTTTTAGTAGCTTTTTGTATTTAGCGTTAATGCGCATTTAACCGTGCTAGCTTTTAGCAGCGTTTCTCTGCCTCTATTCAAAATCAATGGTTCCCTTTGAGAGCTTGTGGTGCGACTTGTGTGCTGAGGATCTTGAAGGGGAACTTCTCGCCAAAATGAAAAAAAAAAAAAAACACGACGTGGGGTCCCCCCCAAGATCTATACCAGACCCTTCAGTGCCGCACTCTGTGCCTTTTGGGCCTAGGCGGATTTGGCGGCGCTTTACTTCTCTCCCCGTGGAACAACATGATTGGGGGTGGAGAGTTGGCTGGGGAGGGTGAGTTCCTGCACCCATTTTCTGAGAAAAAAAGCCCTGGGAAAAACAATTTTGATCCATGGAGGCTCCACCTCGCAAGTTACAGCAATTCAAATATCTGTTACTGATGGCTTGTTGCCAGATACCCCAGCATGTCATGGCTGATCGTTGTGTTTATGTATATATATAAGGCCCCTTTCAGACGAGGCGGACTCCGCTTGCACGGAGCCCACCTCTGTCCGTCGGCTCAGCGGGAGATCTGTCCGTTGATCTCCGCTGAGCCGGCGGATGACAAGCCTCTCTCCGCTCACTGAGCGAGGAGGGGCTTGCGAGCGCCGCTGATCTCTATGGAGAGATCGGATGAAAACGGACAGTGTGTCCGTTTTCACCCGATCTCACTCGATCCGATCCGCCAGCGACGGATCTGGACGTGTGGCCATACGTCTGCTTTTGGCGGATCGGACCGGATCGGATGTCAGCGGATATGTCTCCGCTGACATCCGACGCTCCATAGAGTAACATGGAGCGTCCGTTCAGATCCGCCGTCAAAACTGACAGGCGGATCTGAACGGGCCGTCCGTGTGAAAGGGGCCTTACACTGAAGAAATGACACTTTGCTACAATGTAAAGTAGTGAGTGTACAGCTTGTATAACAGTATACATTTGCTGTCCCCTCAAAATAACACAGCACACAGCCATTAAATGTCTAATCTGCTGGCAACAAACGTGAGTACACCCCTAAGTGAAAATGTCCAAATTGTGTCCAAATAGCCATTTTCCCTCCCCGGTGTCATGTGACTTGTTAGTGTTACAGGGTCTCAGGTGTGAATGGGGAGCAGGTGTGTTAAATTTGGTGCTATTGCTCTCATACTGGTCACTGGAAGTTTAACATGGCACCTCATGGCAAAGAGTGGTGGCAACTAGGTGAGGACTACAAAGACAAGTGTGCCTTGCCTACAGTGAAGCATGGTGGTGGGAGTGTCATGGTCTGGGGCTTCATGAGTGCTGCTGGCACTGGGTAGCTACAGTTCATTGATGGAACCATGAATGCCAACATGTACTGTGACATACTGAAGCAGAGCATGATCCTCTCCATTCAGAGACTGGGCCGCAGGGCAGTATTCCACACTTATTCACATGATAACAACCCAAACACACCTCCAAGACGACCACTGCCTTGCTAAAGAAGCTGAGGGTAAAGGTGATGGACTGGCCAGGCATGTCTCCAGACCTAAACACTTTTGAGCATTTGTGAGGCATCCCCAAGCGGAAAGGTGGAGGAGCACAAGGTCTCTAACATCCACCAGCTCCATGATGTCGTCATGGAGGAGTAGAAGAGGATTCCAGTGGCAACCTGTGAAGCTCTGGTGAACTCCATGCCCAAGAGGGTTAAAGTGATTGTAAAGCTTTGAGTTTTTTTTTTTTTTAAATAACAAACATGTCATACTAACCTCCACTGTGCAGTTCGTTTTGCACAGAGTGGCCCCGATCATCCTCTTTTGGGGTCCCCCGGCGGCACTGGTAGCTCTTTTCTGCATCGTATAACCCCCAAGTCTAGCATTCGGCGCCCACAGACGCAGAATGCCGGACTCGGCCCGCCCCCCAGCACGGCGTCATTGGATTTGATTGAGAGCAGCAGGAGCCAATGGCTGTGCTGCTATCAATCTATCCAATCAAGAACCGAGAACCCTGGGCAGAGTAATGCCCCGTACACACGGTCGGAAAATCCGACCACATAATCCATCGGATTTTGTCCGACGGATTTAGTCCGACACTGGTGTTGCATACACACGGTCGGACTTTGTTGTCGAAAAATCCGATCATTCTGAACGTGGTGACGTTTGTTGCCTACGACGGGACTACGTAGAGGCTAGTAGCCAATAGCTTTGGTCTTGTAATGTGATCTGAGCATGCATGGCACTTTGTCCGTCGGAATTCGATACACACGATCGGAATTGGTGTGATCGGACTTTGTTGTCGGAAAATTTTTCCAGCAGGAGATAGAACTTTGTCCGTCGGACAATCCGATGGAAACTGTCCGATGGTGCCTACACACGGTCGGAATTTCCGACAACATTGTCCGATAGGACAGAATCCATCGGAAAATCTGACCGTGTGTATGGGGCTTAAGAGCGCGTCTCCGCCGTAGGAAATTCCAGGGCTCAGGTAAGTAAAACGAGGGGGCTGGGGGGGGGGGGGGGGGGCGGGCGGTCACTGCCAGGTATTTTCTTACCTTAATGCATAGGATGCATTAAGGTGAAAAAAACAAGGGTTTACAGCCCCTTGAAGGCAGTGCTGGAAAATAATGGTGGCCACACAAAATATTGACACTTTGGGCCCAATTTGGACATTTCCACTTAGGGGTGTTCTCACTTTTGTTGCCAGCGGTTTAGACATTAATGGCTGTGTGTTGAGTTATTTTGAGGGGACAGCAAATTTACACTGTTATACACTCACTACTAAAAATGTGAGGGGTGTACTCACTTTTGTGAGATACTGTATACTGAAGGGCACCTTAGGAAGCATGATATAGTTATGTATATGGATCAGGGCCAGTGCTACCACTAGGCAAACTAGGCAGCCGCCTAGGACGCACTGCTGCCTAGGGGCGCCCGGTTGCTGGTTTTCCTCTATGTCTGTATGCTCTGCAGGCTGCATTATGTAACTAACTCAGTCCGACGTGTAATTAGAGGTGCAGCACAGCACTAGAGCCAGCGCTAGAGGAAGCAGAGCTGATGCTTCCTGTATGACGGCCCCTTCTGTCACATGGGCAGTGCAAAGGGGGTGGAGTCATGGGTGGAGCCAATGGGGGCGGCAAAATGAGGTTTCGCCAAGGGTGTCAAACATCCTTGCACCAGCCCTGATATGGATTTGTTAGCATTGTTCATTATCAGCTATTGTAACAGGGTTCTTTGTTACACTTAGTAGTATACTGATAATCCTAACACTGTACAGAAAGCTAAAGAAAATATAAAGGGCATGTAAAACTTAAAGCAGATGTAAACCCCAACTAACACTGGCCGTACACAGCTTGCTCACTTTTGTTGCCAGCAGTTTAGACATTAATGGCTGTGTTGAGTTATTTTGAAGGGACAGCAAATTTACACTGTTATACAAGCTGTACACTCACTACTTTACATTGTAGCAAAGTGTCATTTCTTCAGTGTTGTCACATGAAAAGATATAATAAAATATTTACAAAAATGTGAGGGATGTACTTACTTTTGTGGGATATTGTATATGTATATATAAGAGCTGACTATGAGAATCACAATTTTTTTGCTTAGATGATAGATCACGATTCTCTTACGATTCTCGCGGCATAACATCATCTTTCACATTAAAGCCCAAAAAATTGGGCTAACTTTACTGTTTCGTTTTTTTTTTTTTATTCATTGAAGTGTATTTTTTCCCCGTAGACAGCGGTGCCTGTCATTTGCAAATATCTCCTAAACCGTGTAGGTTTAGGAGATATTTCTTGGATGTACAGGTAAACCTTAATCTAGGCTTACCTGTAGGTCAAAGTGGTCTGTAAGGGTTTACAACCACATTAAGTGGTTAAACTTCCTGCCTTTACAGTTGTTTAAAAACTTGGCAGACTGCCTGGATTTTTTTTTTCACACAGAAGTTTACCCCTTCTAAGAAGGAAGAGTTAGTGACAATGTTTCATGTGAAAAACTTGGCAGACTGCCTGGATGTTTTCCTTTTGACAGCTGAGTGAGCAGATAAGTCTCTCCACTTGTTATATGAAAGAATAGGCAAACTCTGCAATAGAGATGTCAGGGGAGTTGAATCGGGATCACGATTTTTTAATGATTAATTGTGCAGCTCTAGTGTGTATATATATATATATATATTAGGGCTGTGTAAATTAAAGATTAATTCCTTGATTAATCGATCGATCAAAATTCTTTTGATCAGTACTCACCTCTCCCCCGGCTTCCGGGTCTTCAGGGAGTTCCGTCGGAGATCCGGTGACGTCACGGACATCGATGTCACCGAACTCCTCCCCCTTCCCTAAGCGCCTCCGTCTGCTAACGAAGGGAAGGGGGAGGAGTCTGGTGACGTTGAAGTTCTGATTGAACATAACGCGTACAGGGGAGGAGCTACACATGACATCACCCGCTGCTGCCCTACGGAACTAACATGATTGTCCGCTTTACATGCTGTGTTTTTATCATCTTTATGTAAGTAGTCTGTGTTTGAACACAAAAATTAAATCTTATACTTAAGCGGTGAGCACTTAGATCTTTTCTTTCTACCCATGACCTGCGTCCTCGCTGAGATCTAAGGAGACGTGAGAGAAGTTTATGGGCCGTGTTAACCCTTTTTATACCCGCTTGCATGACCACCTGTTTGCACAGGGGTCCATGCCATAAGGTGAGAGTGATTAGTTAGACCGGAGGTGGAGGGATTGTCACGCTACTGTGGAAAAAAAATCACTTGCGTCAGTGCTACAGTTTGAATTTAAAACGTATTTGTGTGAACTGTGAAGTTAAGTCATGGATTGTGGAAACAAACTAGTGTCGGGTGATTGTATATAGTGTATACCACATTTACCACTGACTAATGCAGAGTTGCAATGCAAGGAGATCAGCTAAAAGTAGTTGGATATGTATGTGCATTATAATTAATCGAAATTAGTTTATTAATCGATAAAAAAAAAAATCGATTAATCGAACACGAAAATTTAAAACAGTAACAGCCCTAATATATATATATATAATATATATATATATAATATATATATATATATATATATATAATATGCAATTTTATTAATACCTACAATACTTGCTGGCCAAAGCTAGCCAATTAACAGCCCTTCTTAAAATCCAATCAGGAAACCTGCGCTTCGGCACTTGCCCGTTTTATAGGCAGCATCAGTTGTCAAAATGTAGTTGCTGTAGCTTTATTAGCATTTCTGTTAACATATTCGACCAGGTTTGCCAGAATAGAAGGCCATTAAAATATGAAGATAGCTCAGCTTCCATGACTCAGAAAAGTTTAGGATTACCGGACCTTGGACTTCCTTTTATAGAAATATTAATTAGGGACAAATGAATAATAGCTCAACCACACGTGAGCTTTTAATTGCTGTAAATGTGCGGAATTAACTCTGTTGTGATCCAATAATTCCTGTTGAGGTGACTGTCAGCAAGGAGTCAGCCTGATGTCAGACAAGGGCTGCTTTGTGTCTAACAGGAATAATTTGATGATTTATAAAGCAGTGAATCTGGCATTCAGAAAACATTCTCTGCAGGTGCCTTTTCTGGTTCCATGTGTTTTAAAAGACAGCGATTGATTCTCCACCAGAGAATGTTTGGCGAACATCAAATTTACTGCTTTTTAAATAGACCCCTATGTGTACTATCATAGAATGTGTAGTCATCCCCACCCAGCCTGAAGTACCCCACCCCAGATGAATACGTAATACTGTCCTGCGGCTTTCCTATCGCCGTGTTCAGTCCCCCAATGGCTGCTCTTGTGCAGCTGATCCCATCCCAGTAATTGATCCCACAGAAGTCTATGTGAACTGAGCAGATTTAACTAGTGCAAAAAAGATTTTGCAGGAGGGTGTAAACATTGGGGCGCGGAGGAACGTATACGTATGAGGGAAGATTAGAGGAACTGAATGTATTCTCTTGAGAAGAGGAGATTAACCACTTCAATACCAGGCACTTATACAATTTCCTGCCCAGACCAATTTTCAGCTTTCAGCGCTGTCGCACTTTGAATGACAATTGCGCGGTCATGCTACACTGTACCCAAATTTTTATAATTTTGTTCCCTCAAATAGAGCTTTCTTTTGGTGGTATTTAATCACCCATGGGATTTTTATTTTCTGCTAAACAAATAAAAAAAAGACCCACATTTAAAAAAAAATTACTTTTTTTTGTTTCTGTTACAAAAGTTTGTAAATAAGTAAGTTTTCTCCTTCACTGATGGACACTGATGGGGCTTCACTGACGGGCACTGATAAGGCGGCACTGATGAGGTGGCACTGATGATGGGCACTAATATTCGGCACTGATAGGCGGCACTGATAGGTGGCACTGATAGGTGGCACTGATGGGTACACATAGGTGGCACTGATGGGCACTGATAGGCGGCATGGATGGGCACTGATAGACGGCACGGATGGGCATGGATGGGCACTGATAGGTGGAACTGATGTACATTAATGGATGGTACTGATGGATGCCAATCAGTGCAAAACAATGCCTGCCAATCAGTGATGCCCATTGTGGGCACTGATTGGCATCTATTGTGGACACTGATTGGCATCCCTGGTGGCCATGTGTGGCATACCTGGTGGTGACTAGGCGATTCAGTTTGCATTGTAGCGCTATACAAATTATTAATTCATTCATTCACGACTAGTTGTGGCATCCCTGGTGGTCCTGGTGGCGTCCCTGGTGGTCCAGTGTGGGCATTCTCGGGGGGGGGGGCTGATAATCAATCAGTAGAGACCTGCCCCCCCCCCCCCCAGTCAGGAGAGCAGCCGATCGGCTCTCCTCTACTCGCGTCTGGCATACTAGCACGTTATGCCTTTGCCTTGCAGGTAAGAAAGAAAAAGAAGGATTTGTTTTGTCTGGAATTGCACTTATCCTTTAAAAGAAACCTATACTGAAAAAAAAACACTGAACTTCTCTTTGTATAATGCCGATTGTCTGGCTGTTGATTGCAAGGCGTTACTTTCCAAGTCATTGACCCAAAACAAGTATGCAGACAAGGAGTTACATAGTTACAGAGTAGGTGAGGTCGAAAAAAGACACAAGCTCATCAAGTCCAACCTATGTGTGTGATTATATGTCAGTAATAAGCCTCATACACACGATCGGACCTTGGACCAACTTTCCCGTGGATTTTTGTACAAAGGGCGTTGGCCCCAAGTTGGTATTGCATACACACGATCTGACTTTTTAGGCAACAAACACGAACGTAGTGTCGTTTCAACGTACTGACGACACTTCAAAAGAGGACGTTCGAATACTCCAACTCCACCTTTGGTCAACTTGTTGTCTGATCTTTTGCATTGGTTCTGAGCATGCGTGTTTGTACTTTGTACAAAAGTCCGATGGTTTTGTGTACACACGGTCGGACTTTGCTCCATTGGACTTTTGTTGGCAGAAAGTTGGTCCGTTCGCACAGCCAACAAAAGTCTGATGAAAACTGGAAAAAGTTGGTCCGATGGCGCGTACACACGGTCGGATGTTGGTCCAAAACAGCTAATTTGCATGTTTGTTGTCAAAAAGTCCGATCGTGTGTACGGGCCTTTACATTGTATACCTGTATGTTGCGGTTGTTCAGAGTTCTGGCTTTTCTTTGACCTCCCTGGCTGCATGATTGTCCCCAGTCTGTGGTGCAGACTTGAGATCCCAGGCAGCCATGTAGTTAGCATTTTCAGAAGGAGGTCAGAAATGACAGCCCTTCAGGATTCTCTTAAAAATGACATGTTGGTGAAAATGTGTAAGGGCAGGTTGTGAGAGCTTCATGGTCCAGATGATTGGGCTCTGTTCCTACTTGTCGCTAAGGGGCGATGCCCAGCTGTTCTCTCTGGGGCTCCACCAAAACACGGCATGCAGTATTTATCCCCTTTATCACCATGATCTAGCCAGAGGACTCCTGTGTTGTCAATGTAGCAACATTTGTTACATTTGAAATCCTTTGCTGCTAATGAAGTCAGAAGCAGCGCTGGAAGCAACCAGCTATACATCTGATATAAGCAGGCAATCAAAATCTCACTTGTCTATGAGCGAACACTGGAAATCACTGTGATCTGATTAATGCAGAAAGCAAAACGGATGCCTGGCAATTAAAAATGGGAACGCAGGATGCGTGTCTTGTTTCATTTATTCCAGCTGATCAGCTTCTGCGTACACAGCAGATTTCTATTGATATACTATTGTATATCTCTATATGCTGTGTGGAGATGCGACCCCCATGTCACAGGTGCATATGAGCAGTGCATGCCTGATTTTGGTAGGCTTGCTAAATGTACACCTGTGTGCTGGCTTCATAATCATCCCAGGCATAGAGGTCAGTGCTCATCCTTGGAGACAGCTCCACCCGGCAGACAGGAGGTCTGGCCTAGGAGTCAGGAGGGAGCCAGTGCAGCACGAAGCTGCAAGCACAGAGGTGATGAACATCAGGTCTGGGGAAGACAGACCAAGGCCTAAGGTGACAGACCAAGGCTTAATGCCGCGTACACACGACCGGACTTTCCGGCAGAAAAGGTGAGACGGAATCATTCCGTCGGACATTCCTCTCGTGTGTGGGCTTCATCTGACTTTTTCTTTCTAAAATTCTGACGGACTTTAGAAATAGAACATGTTTCAAATCTTTCCGCCGGAACCAGTTCCTATCGAAAAAAAACGTTTGCCTGTATGCTAGTCCGATGGACGAAAACCGACGCTAGGGCAGCTATTGGCTATGAACTTCCTTATTCTAGTTCGGTCGTACGTCATCACGTTTGAATCCGTCAGACTTTGGTTAAAAGCGCCCCGCTAGTGGTCGAAAAAGCGCTGCTGAAACGAGCCTTAGCACTACCATGGCCGGTAGTTTCCGGCGCCCCCCCCCCCCCCCTCTGGCCACATGCGGTACTGCATAAACTAGCAGTGACACTGGAACAAATTATCAGAGTTTCCATTGATTCCTAAGGGGAAACTCGCTTTGATATACGAGTGCAAGTGCTTTGAGTGCTTTGCCCTCTGGTCACTGGTTGACTGGACCAACAAGCAAAAATTCCCTACAGGCTGAAAAATAGACCATATTATTGCTCATGCAGTGAACTGAAATGTTCCCTGGTCCAGGAGAGTTGTGCCAGTCCTGCCAGTTCCAAGACCACAACAATAACAGGAAAATCTTTCAGCACCCACCTGTTGACGCTGGTCAGGCCACATGCCTAAGCTGTCCTCTATGTGCTAGGATAGGCCTACAGGTGGAAGGAGAAGGCTGAGCAGAAAACTGCTGGGGAGCTGTGTCATGTCAATTATAGGCCTGACTCATGCAGATACCACGGTAAATAAATAAAGTGCAGACAGATGCCACATGGAGCAGAGACACAGGACGGAAATATCAAGTATCAGATGCATATGTAGAAAGTCCTATACCATGACACCAGTCCCCAGTATAAGATATGTGTAGAATAGGAAATGTTGGCATCTGTCCCGGATTGCCGGGGAGAGTTCCCTTACAGACTGTTTTTTCTTGTAGGAATGACTATGCATCTAAAAATGAGCACGGAAAGAAAAGACATTATTGTTTACAGATTGTAATATTGCATTTTTTTTAGTTTATATGTTTAGAGTGGACTTTACAAGTCTGCATGATTACATTCCTGACAGGTCAAAACATCAGCCCCACCGCTGATCACTAAAAACCAGTGCTTGCACTCCAGTCAAGTGCCTTTGCCTAGGCTGGAATGGTGACATCAGCCTGCTGCAGGCAACAGGAAGCATTTCCTCAGTCAAGTGAATAACATTAATTATATTGTTACAATGGCATCTGAAAGTGGATGGTATATATGAAGCAGCATGCCAAAAACGATGTCCCTGAAATTGATGTGTTGGAAATAGAAAAAATGGGCATGGCACTTTGTTGTGTATGGAGCTGCATAGCCGCCAACCGGTAAGGATGCCCATGTTGACCCGTGTCCACAGCCAAAAGTGCCCACAATGGGCATGTAAGCATCAGAACTGGACCACAGGAGCAATGGAAGAAGGTGACCTGGTCTGATGAATCATATTCTCTTTTACATCATGTGGATGGCACGTGCGTCGCTTACCTGGGTAAGAGATGGTACCAGAATGCAGTATGGGAGGAAGGCAAGCCAACAGAGGCAGTGTAATGCTTTGGAAAAGTTCTACTGGATACCTTGCCATTCATGTATGTGTATGTATGTATACCACCTACCTAAACATTGTTGGTGACCAAGTACACCCATTCATGAAAACGGTATTCCCTGATAGCAGCGGCCTCCTTCAGCAGGATAATGAATCCTGCCACACTGCAAAATGGTTCAAGAAGGGTTTTAGGAACACAGTAACAAGTTTGAGGTATTGGCCTGGCCTCCAAATTCTCCAGATCTCAATCCAATCAAGTGTCTGTAGGGTGTGCTGGAAAAACAAATCCGATCGATGGAAGCCCCAGCTTGAAACTTCAAGGATCTGCTACTGACGGCTTGGTGCCAGATACCACAGCATACCTTCAGAGGTTTAGTGAAGTCCCTGTCTCGATGGGACAGGGCTGTTTTGGTGCCAAAAGTGTGTAGCAAGGTGCAGTTTATTTTCTCCACTGCTGGAGGGCAGGAGGAACTTGGTTCCACTATGGTTTCCTGGGTTACTGGGGAAGCGATCTGGTTGGATGCTGTTGCCCCATGTGACTCTGGCTGTCATCTTGGGTCAGCCAGAGCCTATTTAAGGCCAAGGCCCCCGGATGTGGCGTGTTTGTTGTGAGTGGATAGTGCAGGGAAAGGTACCCACATCTGTTAGGGACAGTACTAGCAATAGGGAAAGGTTTCTGATGAGGGAAAGCGTAGGGTCGCATCCTTCTGGACATCCTACCAATTGGGCATGAAACGGCAAGGCCACATTCTGCCCCTCTCAACAGATGTCATCCTTTCTGGAACCCGCTCTGTTCATGTTGCTGTAACAGTGAGTGCACCTGGTTTTGATGTCTGGATGATACTGCAGCAAAGATGGCTCCGTCCTTCTGAAGAGAAAAGCAGACGTAGGCATTGCCAGGGGGAGTACTGTAAGCTTTGTGAGAGGTGGCACAATAGTGACGTGTTCTGTTCTGCTCCAAGAATTGGGGCGCCTGCCTTTACACTCACATAAACTTTAATGACATCCCAGTCTTAGTTCGTAGGGTTCAATATTGAGTTGGCCCACTCTTTGCAGCTATAACAGCTTCAACTCTTCTGGGAAGGCCGTCCACATGGTTTAGGAGTGTGTCTATTGGAATGCTTGACCATTCTTCCAGAAGCGCATTTGTGAGGTCAGGCACTGATGTGGATGAGAGAGTCTGGCTTGCAGTCTCCACTTTAATTCATCGCAAAGGAGTTCTATCGGGTTGAGGTCAGGGCTCTGTGTAGGCCAGTCCAGTTCCTCCACCCCAAACTCGCTCATCCATGTATTTATGGGCCTTGCTTTGTGCACTTTTTCAAATCATTTGGTGGAGGGGGATTATGGTGTGGGGTTGTTTTTCAGGGGTTGGGCTTGACCCCTTAGTTCCAGTGAAGGGAACTCTTAAGGCATATAATGCCTGCGCACCAGTGCACAAAGCAAGGTCCATAAAGACATGGTTGAGCGAGTTTGGGGTGGGGGAGCTTGACTGGCCTGCACAGAGTCCTGACTTCAACCTGATAGAACACTCTCTGGGATGAATTAGAGCAGAGACTGTGGCCAGGCCTTCTCATCCACATTAGTGCCTGATCTCACAAATGCACTTTTGGAAGAATGGTCAAACATTCCCATAGACACACTCCTAAACCCTGTGGACAGCCTTCCCAGAAGAGTTGAAGCTGTTATAACTGCAAAGGTGGGCCAACTCAACAATGAACCCTACGGACTAAGACTGGGATGCTATTAAAGTTCATGTGCGTGTAAAGGTAGGCATCCCAATACTTTTGGTAATATAATGGACATGTTCATGGATACCCTGCTGATTGGAGGGGATGCCATCCACCTGAAAGGACCCTGTGGTTTATCCAACTACAACGAATAGGGAAGGCGTTGTGTGTTGATTGTGATGGAAGGAATCCATGGTATTACCTTTTAAAGATGAAAATGTGCAGTGAGTGGACAGAAAGATGAAGCAATTATGTGCCTCCACCTCACACAGAACCCACCCCTGGCCACAACGAAGAAGAAGTGTCAAAGGTGGCACAGGCAGTTGGACTGGGAGGTGGCCTCCACTGATAAACAGGTAAGTATTTCAGGGCTGTAAATAATATTATACTGGCAGCACCAGGGGAGTAGGAGGCACAGCCAGCAGAATTTCTGGCAGAATCAACCCGTATTTTATAACAAATATAACAAAGTGGGTACTGTATATTTAACTGACTAAAATATCCTGTATGATAAATAAACATCTACAAAAGCACCGTAATTTCTCTATAATCACAGACTTCTGGATATCCCTGTAAAGGGGCCATTGTACCAATTGTAATTCAGATGGTGTATCGCTTTGTGCAATAACAAGCTCTTTATATACACTTTAAATTGGCTGAAGCCGTTTGCATTTAGGAAAGGCACTGACTTGGGTCTAATAAGACCCGGGGACACAACTCTAGCACTTAACTATGTATAGTCTCTGGCTTATCGGACAATCGGTGCTTTGTGCTTTTAATGTCTGCTTTGTACCTGACCATTATTTCAAAGTAAAATTGCCAGATTCATTCCAAGGGTTAGTCCATGGAATGCTATTTCAATGTTAACTAATCGCCCAAAGGTTGAATCACTTAGAAGTCATTGTATATTATGGGTGGCCAGTGCTGACTTCTCACTAAACACTTCATGTCCCCGAGGTTCTAAGATACAAAGGAGGGACGCCATTCAGAACCAAAACATTTAGGCAAAGCACAAGCTGCAACCTGGTTATTCTACCTCTACTCTCCTGGTGGTGGTCAGACATTCTAGTTGTGTATATAGCCCCAATCATCCCTTCTATACACTCTCTTGGTAATTTCTATTTAGCACAATCATTATTTTTAACACACTCCCAGTCGTTCTAATGCCGCGTACACACGATCGGACTTTGTCCGCCGAACCTAGTCTGGCGGACAAACCGCCGGACTTTCCAGCTGGGTTTCGCCGGACTTGAAAGCGAATGGACTTGACCACACACGATCACGCTAAAAGTCCGGCGGTTCACGCGATGACGTACAGCACGTACGACGGGACTAGAGAAAAAAAAATACTAGAAAAATACTTGCTACTGAGCATGCGTCTTTTTGGTCCGCCGGACCATCATACAGACGGCCGTATTGTCCGCCGGACTGCCAAGTTCAGCGGACAATTTTAAAACAAAACTTAAAACCTAGTCCGCCGGACTTTTGGGAAAAAAAGTTTGTCGAAGGCCCACACACGATCGGACTGTCCGGCGGACTCTAGTCCAGCGGACAATCCCGCGGGAAAATCCGCTCGTGTGTACGCGGCATAAGGCTTCATGTACACTAGCCTACACTGGCAGCTCTTAAACTCACGTTTAGGAGCTTGTGGCATTTTTTTAGCCAAAGCTCCTGAACTCAACTCCCTAAAAGCCTATGTGTCAATGTACACATAGGCTTTTAGCAGAATTTAGGAGCTCCTGCGTTTAGGTGAACTTCAACCTCCCTCTCTTAAACGTGGAAATATTGCGTTTAGGATAGGAACATTTTGACTGCGGGCCGCAGGAAAATGCAAAACATAGCAAAAATGCAGTGATTTTGCAGCGTTTTCCCACAGTAAATGTAGGCTAGTGTACATGAAGGCTTACTGCACATTCCTCGTCATTCATCGCCGGTCATGCACACGCCGGTCATTCTTTGTACACTTTTGATCCTTCCACAAATTCCTGGTCATTCATCATACACACCAAGGTCATCCTTTGAACACTCTTTTGGTCATTCTTCCTACACACCCCAGTCAACCTTCCTACACTCTCCTGGTCATTCTTCGTACACATCCCTGATCCTTCGCTTTACACTCCCTAGTCATTCTTCATACACCCTACTGGTCATTCTGCCTACACACCTCGGTCATCCTTCGTACACTCTCCCGGTCATTCTTCGTACACATCCCTGATCCTTCGCTTTACACTCCCTAGTCATTCTTCATACACCCTACTGGTCATTCTGCCTACACACCCCGGTCATCCTTCGTATACTCTCCCGGTCATTCTTCGTACACATCCCTGATCCTTCTTTTTACACTCCCTTGTTCCTTCCTACAAACACACATTAATTGTTCTTTACCATTCCCCTTGTCATTCTTTCAACACACTCCCCTGGTCATTCCTCCTACACACACACACACCTCATTCTTGCTACACACCCTTTGTACGTTCCATTGTCATCCTTGCATTGTACACCCCTGGTCATTTTTCATTCATATTTCTCAATCATTCTTCCTGCACACAACCACTTTGGGACCTACATCCCGTGTAGAGGACCTGTCCTTGACCTACTTCTGACTTAATTTGCTAACTCAATACTGGCCCATGGGGCAATGCTCTATTTGGCTGACCCTCTACTGCTTGCTTCTGATGTTAGCTATTTTAGCTGTAGGCTGAGCATGCAAAATTATTTTTGGTCAGTGAATGCCAGAATAAATGTATCTGCGTAGGGACTGATCTCGCAGAATGAGATTGCTAATCTGGAGCTTTCTGGAGTTTAAGCCCATTCGTTGTGTTCATGATAAACAGATTTGAGTATTAACACATTCTGTAATATAAAATAATTTGTAGGCTCCTCAGTCTTCTGATTTAAAGTGGAGTGCCAACAAAAAAAAAAAAATTAAAAGTCAGCAGCTACAAATACTGCAGCTGCTGACTTTTAATAATCGGACACTTACCTGTCCCAGGGTCCAGCGATGCGGGGGAACGAGACCCCCCCCTCGTTCCCCGCTCCGCTCGCGGCGCCGGCATTCTTAATGTGGGAACCCGGCTGTGGCACCCACTGCGCATGCGCGAGCGGCGCCGTGCGCCATGATTCGACGCTCACTCATCTGGGACACATGACAGGTCCCAGATGACTGTGCGGCGCCTACAGGAAGTGACGTTTAGCCCGGGCAATGAAGGTGGCAGACTACGAGGGACCCCCTAGCAACAGGCATTTAGAGGTGAGTAAAAAAATTTTTTTTTTCCAATTAATTTTTTTTTTAAGATTTTTAAGCCACATTTCTTTTTTGGGCCGCAACCCCACTTTAATTATACAAGAAGTTTGTAGCTTGATTGTAGCCTTTTATAGCCATTGTACCTCGCTCCTCCTATTTTATTCAAATGTCTGCCTGTGGAGATTTAGTTTGTCATGAGATAACAAAAGATTTTTTTTCTCAGTATACAAATCTATTGAATTAAACAGGTAGAATTAAAAGCATAGACTCTGACTCTCACTGACTCTGTCCATTCATAACTGAGCATCGTAAACTATGTTTATGAATGGAGAGGAGCCTCTGTCTCCTGTTCATTCATCTTCAGTGCAGCTGAGGCTGCAGAGAAAGGGACTGGGGAGTCTGTGTCCTAAGTCCCTTTCTCTGTCTCAAAGGGGAGATGTCAGGGGTCTATTTAGATATCTGATATCTCAGCAAAGCCCCCCCCCCCCCCCCAACAGGGTTGTTTAAAAAAAAAAAAAAAAAAAAATTGTAATAAATATTTAAAAGTAAAATTGTAAAAAAAAAAAAATACTGATAGTCCACGCATCAGTGCCACCTATAAATGCCCATCAGTGCGGCATATTAGTGCTGCTGTCACATAACATTAAAAAAAGTATCAGTTATCGGTATCGAGTACTTGAAAAAAGGTACTCGGTCTTAAAAAAGTGGTATTGGTGCAACCCTAATTGGTGCGCTATTCAAAATGAATGGCACTGCACTTAGCTTTGTGTGTTATTGCATGTGGTGCTATCTTATGGTAAAACGGATATTTTATCCCAAATTATTCCACGCCATGCACCATTGTGAATAGGCCCTAAGCTTGCACGTTTGCACATTGTTCAGATACTACAGCCTCCATTACATTGATCAGCCAGGGAAATTAAAATTGCTCAAAGTCGCTTCTCCCACCCCATGAATCAGTCGGGGGTGTCTGCAGCCTGGGGTTATTCAGATTATCACTGAACATGTCCCATCTGTAGATATTTTATATACTGTTAGTTTAGACAACTACTTTTCCTTTCGGATTAATCCAGCTTCCTGCCCCTGTTACTGCAAGCTCTAAACAAAAAAACAAAGTACTTGAGAATGTTTAATTAGACGTTCCACTTAGCAAAATTACATTCTCTTTAGTCAGCCAATGTTTAATTAACAAAGGAGGTAAGAAGAGCAGATCCATCCTTTTCCCATGTAAATTCTTTCTAGCAATCGCTGTGCATGCATCGCTCAGGACATACATTTAACCCTGTCTTTGTCAGTGCCAGCAAATGCATAGGTAAAACTGAACTCCAAGCACAAAAAAAAAAAAAATAATAATTATATTCCTATAGGATATAAATCCACTTTGTGTTAAAAAAAAAAATATTTTGCAAACTCAGTTAAAACCTTGTAAAAAGTAGCAGTGGCATCACCACTGTGCTGTATTGCCCTGATGACAATGGTCAAATAAGAGACAGAATATTATGCCGCGTACACACCATCAGAATTTCGGCCAGCAAAAGACCGATGAGAGCTTTTTGTCGGAAAATGTGACCGTGCGTATGCTCCATCGGACTTTTGCTGGCCGAATTTCCGCCAGCAAAAGTTTGAGAGCATGTTCTCAATTTTTCAGACGGAAAAAGTTTCTATCGGAAATTCCGATCGTCTGTACCAATTCCGACACGCAATAACAATAACAAAACAATAACAATAACAAAAACAATTTGACGCATGCACGGAAGCATTGAACTTAATTTTCTCGGCTCGTCATAGTGTTGTATGTCACTGCATTCTTGACGGTCGAAAGTTCAGTGAACTTTTGTGTGACCGTGAGTATGCGGAATTCTGTCGGAAAAAACATCCAAGATTTTTCCGATGGAAAATCCGCTCGTGTGTACGCGGCATAAAAGTTGTCAATTGGTAACTCCAGTACTAGTTAAAACTAGGTGGGGATTTCACCTCAGTTTGGAAGTACTTCCTCTACCTTCCTCTCGTGTCTCTACCACAGGAAGCAAAGAGAACAAGAGAACAAGGGGCCCACACAGCAAAAAATATATATATATTTTTGGTTTTAGGTACACTTTAAAGGACCCTGTCATTGGAGATCAATGGAGGCTGCCATTCTTGAAATCTGGTATCAGAATGCTAGTTTTCCATTTGTCATTATGCTTTGACTTCAATGATGAAACCCAACCAAACACGAAGCACCACTCTGGACTCCATTGACAGGTCAAACTGGTGAATTACTCCCCAAGGGCCCATCTTAGCCCTATCATCAATGGGATAAAAGAAAGATGGAGGCACACGCCAATAGCCTATCATGGTTGAAACGCGTTAGTGGGCCATGGTTCTGGAGAGGACGAGCTGAAGCCTTACTGTCATATTTGAAATTTGAGCAGCTTTTGGTGTGCGCTTCCATCTCCCTTTTATCCTGTTTACTTAAATGCTGTCTGAGTTGGTGACCCAGAACAAGTATAGTACATATAAATACAGACCAGTAAAGCGCACTACAGGGTCCAGCCCAACAAACGGCAGTCTATGGTGTCAGCATAGTGTGGACAAAGGTTCATTCCAATTCGCAAAGATCCTGCAGCTTTTTGGACACGGGTGCTTCTTCTAGGACTGTGACTGAAACATACTGACATCAAACAAAGTCAGGCGTCTAGCATTTTCAGAAGTAGGCCTGCAGTGGCAACAACTTTCACACTGGGACGTTTTTCAGGCGCTAAAAATAGCGAATGTAAAGCGCCTGAAAAACGTCTCTCAATGCTCCCCAGTGTGAAAGCCAGAGTGCTTTTGCACTGGGGCGCAGCGCTGGTAGGACGTTAAAAAAAGTCCTGCAAGCAGCATCTTTGGGGCGGTGGAGAAGCAGTGTATACACCGCTCCTCCACCGCCTGTCCACCGCTCCTGCCCATTGAAATGAATGGGCACCGCTGCTGAAGCGCCAATAGTGCAAGGGTAAAGCACCGTGCGGTAAGTGGGAAAGGGCTCTTAATGAACTTAATGAAAAACATTTTTTAATGCTTATATATTTTTAACTAATATATTATATCTGTTTTTACCACATATATATTTGTTTTATAGATAAACATTTAATAAAGAGGGCCTACCCATGGCACTGGATTCCCAGAGCACTATGCGGTTATTAAAGAGAGAGGATAGCAGAAGCTGTTTCCTTTCAGACTCTCCGATTGAAACCTGGTATAAAACCACCTAAAGGGAGGAGGAAGCAAGGGGTGAAGTCACTGCTTTAACCTGTTCAGCTTGCACTAGTAAGCTCTGAAAACAGGCTTTTTTCAACTGTGGAGCTAAGGAAAGCCTGTTTAAAAAGCTTAAATCAGGAAAGAGCTTAAATCAGTATTATAACCAACTTTTGCATATTCCCCTATATTAAAAATTCAAAATGAACCACAGCAAAAGATAGTAGGATAAACCCCAAAAAAATCTTCAAATATATTAATAGTAAAAAGGTCAGGTCTGAGCATGTTGGCCCTTTACAAAATAATCTAGAGTGGGTGACTGGGCACAAAGAGAAGGCAAATTTATAAAATACTTTCTTCAGCTCTGTGTATACCAAGGAGCATGGGGGAGCTTATGTCCATAATGGGGGTGGTAGTGACACAGCCCCAAAACTATCCACAATGGCTTAAAAGGGATATGGTCCAGAAATATTTAGACAGAATAAAGGTGGATAAAGCACCTGGACCAGATGGCATCCACCCACGGATCCTAAAAGAATTGAGCTCTGTAATTTCAAGGCCATTATTTCTAATATTTAGGGACTCGTTAATGACTGGAATTATACCACTGGATTGGTGCAGGGCCAATGTGGTGCCCATATTTAAAAAGGGATCAAAGTCTTGGCCAAGTAACTATACACCTGTTAGTTTAACTTTTGTTGTTGAGGAGATATTGGAGAGTTTAATAAAAGACCACATAGATGAGTTCTTGCTGGTAAAAAAATATTTTAGGCAACAAATGGATTCATGAAAGACAGAAGTTATCAAACAAACCTGATTTCTTTTTATGAGGAGGTGAGAAAAACCTTGGACAGAGGCATGGCTGTGGAGGTGGTATAGTCGGATTTGGATTTTCCAAAAACGTTTAAAACAGTTCCCAACACACAGCTCACATGTAAGGCAAAGTCTACAGGCTTGGAAAGATCAATCTGTAAATGGATAGAAAACTGGCTAAAAGACAGGATTCCGAGAGTCGTGGTTAATGACTCGTACTCTGAATGGTCTAACGTTATCAGTGGTGTACTCCAAGGTTCAGTGTTGGGACCCGTACTTTTTAATAGCTTTATAAATGATACAGGGTCTGGGATTTAAAGTACAATTTCTGTCTTCGCAGATGACACCAAGCTATGCCGTGGAATAATGTCCTTACAGGATGTCTCCCATTTACAAGCCAACCTCAATGCTCTGTCTATTTGGGCAACTAAGTGGCAAATGAGATTTTATGTTGATAAATGTAAAGTTATGCACTTAGGGGGCTAAGAATGTGCATGCATCATACATACTAGGGGGAGTACAACTGGGGGAATCAATGGTGGAGAAGGAACTGGGGGTTTTAGTAGATCATAAGCTAATAAACATGCAATGCCAAGCTGCGGTTTCCAAAGCGAGCAAAGTCCTTTCTTGTATTAAGAGAGGTATGGACTCCAGAGAGAGAGATATTTTGCCCCCCTGTACAAATCATTAGTAAGACATCATTTGGAATATGCAGTTCAGTTTTGGGCACCAGTTCTCAACAAGGATATCAGGGAACTGGGGAAAGTGCAGAGAAGGGCAACCAAACTGATAAGAGGCATGGATGAACTCAGCTTTGAGGAAAAATTTGAGGAACTGAATTTATTCAACCTTGAGAAGAGGAGATTAAGGGGGGTTATGATGATCCACATGAACAAATACAGTGGTCCATATAGTGAACTTGGTGTTGAGGTATTCACTTTAAAGTCACCTCAGAGGACAAGGGGGCACTCCTTACGTCTAGAGGAAAAAAGATTTCATCTCCAAATACGGAAAGGTTTCTTCACAGTAAAGCCCCATACACACGCGCGGACAATCCGTGGACCAGGTCCGTCGGACCATGTCCGTCATACTTTGTCTGATGTTGGTTTTGCGTACACACGATCGGACAAAGTTGTCGGAAAATCCGATCATTCTGAACGTGGTGACGTTTGTTGCCTACGACGGGACTACGTAGAGGCTAGTAGCCAATAGCTTTGGTCTTGTAATGTGATCTGAGCATGCGTAGCACTTTGTCCGGTCGGACAAGCGTACACACGCTCGGATTTGGTGTGATCGGACCGGGTTGACGGGAAATCTTTCCAGCAGGAGATAAGACTTTGTCCGACGGACAAACCGACGAATACTGTCCGATGGTGCATACACACGGTCTGATTTTTCAACAACCTTGTCCGATCGGACCAAATTGATGAAAAAGTCCGACCGTGTGTATGGGGCTTAAGAGCTGTGAAAATGTGGGGGTGGTTCTGGCAAGCTCAGTAGATTGCTTTAAAAAAGGCCTGGATACTTTCCTAAATGTACATAATATAACTGGGTACTGACATTTATAGGTAAAGTTGATCCAGGGAAGATCTGATTGCCTCTTAGGGGATCAGGAAGGAATTTTTTTCCCTGCTATAGCAAATTGGATCATGCTTTGCTGTTTTTTTTTGCCTTTCTCTGGATCAACTGTGGGTATAAGATTGTGTATATAGGATTGTATTTTTTTTCTTTTGGTTGAACTGGGTGGACTTGGTGTCTTTTTTCAACCTGACTATGTAACTATGTAAAATGAAATGTGTCTTCCCTGAAAGTACCTTTAAAGTCTTAAGCAGTGCTGTTTAGTAGATTTCGACGTTGGCTCCAGCCGATGATGTCACTCATACATTGTTACCTCTGCATTGGAACACATAGTTCGTACTTTGATTGCAGAGAGCACGGTGCCGTAATTCTGACACCCATGCACATGCACAGGAGTGATGTCATGGCGGCCTGGCCATTCAAGCCATCGGAGAACACAAACACAGAAGGAAGACCAGCTGAATATGGAAGAGCCAGAAGCAGTGACAGGTCAGCGCTGGAGGGCTTCATTTGACAGATAAATCTGTCATAATGTGCTAGTATGCAATGCATACTAGCACATTATGTAATAAACCACCTGGGACCCATTTAAGAGTCATATTTAAGTAAATTCCAGTGGCAGGTGGTGTCAGATCTTACTTAGGTGGGTAACATCACTGTTTCCCTCTATGTGACAGCGTTAAAACCCAGCAATTATCAGCTTGGGCCAAAGCACTGTCACATAGGGAAGTTAAGTGCTCCCCAATACCTGTAAGCCCCGCACTGCTATACCTGGAAACTCTGCTCCCCAACAGAACAGGCAGATTGTGAGGGAGTACAAATCGGTGAGTATACCTTGATGGGGGTGGAATCAGCTTTCAGGAGACAATGTCAATTTGCCTTGGACGAGAAAAGTACCAATGTCTGTTTGAACTGACAATATTAAACAAAGACAACATAGAAACACAAGTTTTGCATATACTTGTCTAAATGACCCACACGCTTCTGGTCTGATTTCCCAGTTACTTCCTGCATTCGTTTACCTGGCACTTTGTTAGATTACAATTTAAAATAGAAATCTGATTTGGGTCCTGGATTGAAAGTGGAAGCAGATCCAGAAAACCCCATGCAAGAGGTCTATTAATACTTATGCTTCTGAACCTAATTATAAACTACTCTTGAAGTTGTATCGAGTAGTCCCTACAAGATTTGCTCAATTAGGATAACCCCGTTCTGCTTTCACGGACATCCTGACCATGGGATATTTAGACCTACGTATTTGGGGGGGGGGGGGTTAACATAAGTCAAATGGTTAGAAATGTACAGTACGTGATGACTATTACTATACTTGCTTGGACTATCCAACAAGACTCATTTGATAAAAACCTTACTTCATTTTCCTTGTCTATTAAAAGTGTATATCCAGGCAAAGACATAAAATTGTCCATGTACTGTTGGAATGGTTCGCATTTAGGTAGCCACGTGCCTTCCGTCATCTCATTTCCTTATTTCAACTCTTTGCTCTTGATTCTGCCAGTAAAAGTCATGATGGACCACTTCCTCTGTATGGTTGACAGCGCCTGAAGTAGAAAAGATGTAGCTGGATAGCCGCACTCCAAATTATTCAACTTTATTACAAAAGATATAATAAAATCATAGCATCTAGGCTTGTGTACAGACTAACTGCACAGCTGCTGACATGTTTCACACCGAACACGGTGCTTAGTCATAGCTCATGGTTGACAGCGCCATAGGATGACTGTGACGTTATCCACTACATTGTCACCCTTTCCTCCTTATGGTTAATAAATAGCAATGCAGAGGTCAGTAATAACTAGTGCACTGTGCATGAAAAAAACACATCATTAATCCTCAGAACCCCCACAGTGCTAACTCTCCTCAGAAGTACTTCCCCACTTTATATGCAGAGTGGTGCAGGGATGTGGCTGTAAGATATTACCACTACTTGTTATAGCACTGCTCCCTGTGATCATCCTCTTGCGTCTATTACAGCAGCCTGTATGTTACACGGGAGCGTGAAGGATCACAAGAAGCAGCACTAGAACAAGTAGTAGTAATAAATTACAGCCAGGCCACAACTCAACCCAGCCAGGCAGGCCAGAACTCAGCCCAGCCAGCCACATCAGAGCTCAGCCCAGTCATCCAGGGCAGAACTCAGCCCAGCCAGTCAGGTCGTAAATAAGCCCAGAAAACCAGGCCAGAAATTCAACCCAACCAGCCAGGCCAAAACTCACAGACAGCTAGCCAGCCAGGGTACAACTCAGCCCAGCCAGCCAAGTCAGAACTCAACCCAGTCATAAAAGCCAGAAATCAGCCCAGCCAGCCAAGTCAGAACTCAACCCAGTTATAAAAGCCAGAAATCAGCCCAGCCAGCCAGGCCAGAACTCAGTCCATCCAACCAGGCCAGAACTCAGCCCATCCAGCCAGGCCAGAAATCAAACCATCCAACCAGGCCAGAACTTAGCCCATCCAGCCAGGCCAGAACGCAGCCCATCCAGCCAGGCCAGAACTCAGCCCAGCCAGCCAGGCCAGAACTCAGCCCAGCCAGCCAGGCCAGAACTCAGCCCAGCCAGCCAGGCCAGAACTCAGTCCAGCCAGCCAGACCAGAACTCAGTCCAGCCAGCCAATTCAGAACTCAGCCCAGCCAGCCAGGTCGTAAATAAGCCCAGAAAACCAGACCAGAAATTCAACCCAACCAGCCAGGCCAAAACTCAACACAGACAGCTAGCCAGCCAGGCCAGAACTCAGCCTAGCCAGCCAGGCCAGAACTCAGCCTAGCCAGCCAAGTCAGAACTCAGCCCAGTCATCCAAGCCAGAACTCAGTCCAGCCAGCCAGGCCAGAACTCAGCCCAGCCAGCCAGCCAGGCCAGAACTCAATCCAGTCATCCAGGCCAGAACTCAACCCAGTCATCCAGGCCAGAACTCAACCCAGTCATCCAGGCCAGAACTCAACCCAGTCATCCAGGCCAGAACTCAACCCAGTCATCCAGGCCAGAACTCAATGCAGCCAGCCAGTTAATAAAATTTCAGCATTCTCCTGTCAACTTCTTATATCTCTTGAGGACTCTTTTGATGAGAGCTCTGCGCCATGTTTCTGGCTTTGCACATCACCTGTGTCTAATATAAGGGGCTCCCAACATGCCCTTTGTGCCAAAATCGTCACAAATCTGATCAGTCACTCCATCCCTCTCTTTTTAAACACTCTCCATTAACTTGTTTGTGTTTTCATATACTTGCTTTCTCCAGGCTTGTGTGGTTTCCCAGGTGGCTCTCATATCCATTTGCGTTATCACTCTGTAAACTGTTTGTAGTGAATTAGACGCTTTGTGGTCTGAGAGAAATCTTTAACCAAACATACAGATCTGAGTCACAGCTTGTCCAGTAGGAGAGGTAAGGTGGACTGATAAAGTCAGCACCATTTTATTGGCAGCTGTTATGCATTTTCAGTAAATGCATCATCTCTGTTATTAAAGAGAACTCCGAGCAAAGAGCTAAATACAGAGGATACTTACCTACAGTATATGGGAGTTGTTTTACCTGCCAAGTAATTTGTATTATGCCGCGTACACACGAGCGGAATTGCATGGTTTTTCCAACGGAATTCCGCTCAAGCTTGGCTTGCATACACACAGTCACACAAAAGTTTGCTGAACTTTCCACCGTTAAGAACGCGGCGACATACAACACTACGACGAGCCGAAAAAATTAAGTTCAATGCTTCTGAGCATGCGTCAAATTGTTTCCAAGCATGCGTAGGAATTTTGCATGTCGGAATTGGTACAGACAATCGGAATTTCCACTTTTTCCGACCGAAAAATTGAGAATATGCTCTC
The DNA here is from genome assembly GCA_028564925.1 of Lithobates sylvaticus. Taxonomy (NCBI): domain Eukaryota; kingdom Metazoa; phylum Chordata; class Amphibia; order Anura; family Ranidae; genus Lithobates; species Lithobates sylvaticus. Next base: position 39,674,644 of record CM053037.1, on the reverse strand, counting down.
AATCTTTTGCTGGCTGGAATTCCGCCAGCAAAACTCTGATGGAGCATACACATGGTCGCATTTTCAGACCAAAAGCTCTTATCTGACTTTTGCTGGCGGAATTTCTGCTCATGTGTACGGGGCATTACTGTCCATCTGGTCCTGTGTTTTTCACAGCTCCGTAGCCTAGGACAGACAGGCGGTTAACACTACTTACAATTATGGAATACAGTGGTGATCTCTCTACAACCCTAGCCTCAGTCATAATAGACATACTATGCTGCAGATGCTCCTGCATGAGTATCTCTTGCACACATCTATTATGAGTACCAATGTTCCTTCCCCAACATAGAACAACCTCTGGGAGTCCTTACATAGAGTCCCATAGGAACCATTATTATTTGAGCCCCAAATAAGGGGGTTATCAACCACCAAAACGCATTGGCCATATTTTCACCTCTTGCTGTCACATTGACGTCAGGAAGAAATGACTATGGACTCCTAAGACAACCCTCTAGTGCTACTTTTGTCAATTTAATTTGGATTTCTCAATTTGGAGGCCATCACCCTTTGAGGGGTAGACCTGCCAGGGTTAAGTCATGAAAGCCCAACCAACACCTCATTTTTGAGGGACAAAAGACTCAAGCCCACTACCTGATTTCTACTTTATCTGAGTATTCATTGCTGTCTGGTTCCCTATTAGGGAAATTCACCCTTCTCTTTGTACTGATGACCATTGTCACTAAAACAGAAAGTGAGGGGAAATCCAATATTTTAGATCAGTGATGGCGAACCTTGGCACCCCAGATGTTTTGGAACTACATTTCCCATGATGCTCATGCACTCTGCAATGTAGTTTAGCATCATGGGAAATGTAGTTTCAAAACATCTGGGGTGCCAAGGTTCACCATTACTGTTTTAGATAGATCCCTAGGTTAGGGGAGATTGTCCAATGAGGTTGGCTGTTCCTGGAATGACAACTTGGTAGGGGTCTTCACCTTCACATACACACCATCTTTCAACGCCGTAGAATACATAATAATAGAGCCCTGTAGTTAAAGTGTTTCTTACAGCTGAAATATATATTTTGTCCTCTGTTTTTTTCCCACATCTCCCTCTTATCAACATGCCACTTAATTGGTTTAAATAAAACATTTCCGTTTTCATTACATACCTACCTGCTCTACCTGGCTTTCTGAAAACATCACAACACCATGCTTCAGTACTTCTCCCAAGAGCCCTCAGCCTTGAGTAAAGTGGGCTGGCTCTTGGGAGGAGTTATGCAAATATCAAAATGCCTTGATGGGTGCCCAATCCCATATCCATTCTCTTTAAACAGCCATTCCCTTTCTGTTCTGTACAACTTAGTCTCAATGCATTCTGGGAGTTGAAATTTTAGCATCCGACAAAAGTAAATAAAGGTGAAGGTATGAAAGCCTTGTTCTACAAGTAATATCTCCTATTCTTCTTTTCAGCCTTGTCTGATGACGAAGATGTAAAAATCATGCACAATGGCACCCAGCTATGGAAAATAAAGCCAGGATGGCGACAGCAAAGATTTTACCGGCTTGAGTCTGACGGTATGACCATCTGGTACCAGAGCCGGGCGAAAAAGGCTCGCTCCAAGCAGATCTGTGAGTACCTGCTGACAGAGGCAATATATAATCAGTTCTGTATAATGTGTTCTGATTACCCCAATATGTGTTCCTCATGGGTAGGGCATGACAAATAGGAGGCGTGCCCATGAAAACCAGTCAGATTGCAGCTGTTACCATTTCTGTTGCAGGTTCAAAAATGATAACTTCTGATTGGCTGCTTTGGGTAGCTTTTATTCTGAATAAACAGATTTCCAACACGCTCCAGCCTCACACATATTCCAATTGGCCAACAGGCAGCTTATTTTATTGATGAGTTAGTAGGAATGGGAGGGGCAGACAAGCTCCAACACGACCAGGAAACTCCAGAGCTTAGCCCATTCAGAATAGTTGGCATGCAGCTGTGGTTGAAGGGAATGAGAGTTATTGCAGGTACGTCTAGAGGCCTGCACTTTATATCTACTGGAAGCTCTTTCCTTTTTTTAAGTGACACACATAGTAGTGCTGTTTCGTGTAGCTACAGCGAGGACAACAAAAATTGGATAGGGCCATTTAACAAGGGCTTTCATACACAAGATATAAAACAGAACCAGGGTCAAGTGTTTTGGGGGATTTACACTGTTGTTATCTTTCTATAGACAATATAACCTGTACCCCAAGTTACATCATTAATACCCTTTTGAGGTTCATTAGCTCAAATCAGAATTGAAGCCTGTAAAACGTAAAGACCATGTTAGCCAACCAATTTGTCAAGATTATAGAGCAGAAATCTCCAAACTTTCTAAGCGAGGGGTCAGTTTACTGTCCCTCAGACTTTAGGGGGGCTGAACTATGGCTATAGGAAAAAAAAAAGAGCCTGACATAAGTGAGAGTAAACAATGCCCCATCTTTGGTGTCAATGGGAGGAATTGTGCCCCATCGTTGGTGTCAGTGGGAGTAATTGTGCCCCATCCTTGGTGTCTTTGAGAGGAATTGTTGCCCTATGATTAGTATCACTGGGCCCAATTGTTGGTGCCACTGGGAGGAATTGTGCCCCATTGTTGATGTCATTGGGCCCAATTGTTGATGTCATTGGGCCCAATTGTTGGTGTCATTGGGAGGAAGTGTGCTTCTTCATTGGTGTCGGTGGGAGGAGTTGTGCCCCATCGTTGGTGTCAGTGGGAGGAATTGTGTACCACCATTGGTGTAATTCTGCCCAACTGTTGGTGTTATTGGGAAGAATTGTGCCCCATCGTTGGTGCCATTGGGAGGATTTCTACCCCATCATTGGTGTCATTGGGAGGAATTGTGCCCCTTCACTGGTCTCAGTGGGGGAAAATATGCCCCATTGTTGGTATCAGTCGATTAAATATTACCTCAAGGGCTGGATAAAAGCAAGCAAAGGGTCACATCTGGCCCCAGGCCACAGTTTGGAGACCACTAATATACAGGAATTAATTAATTAATTAATATTAAAGAGGTCCTTCTCCTATTGAAATATCCTATTGATCAAGCAGTTTGATACAAGTTGGATCAACTTCTAATAAACCTCAGAGAGCTATTTCCAGTTGGCTTGATTTAGAGTCTGACCTACAGTGTGTAAATACATGTAATAGAAGCATACCATTTAAGATAGAGTCAAAGGAAAATATGCTTTATGATCAATGGTTTGTAGACACATCCTTATGAACTTCTTGGACATCCCAGTCCAAAACTATATAGATAATATGTATTTACCCACCCGCCCCTCTCTCACTTTGCAACTATAAAACCCTCCTCTCTTGTGGGAAGGGTTTCCATATTGACATTGGATGAGAAGACCTGACTTATAATCAGCATAAATTCATCCCAAAGGTGTTGAGGTGTTAAGGTGTCATCCCAGTGGGGTTGAGGTTAGGGCTTTGTGGAGCACACTTGAGTTCCTCCACACCAAAGATTTGGCTATATAGTGTAGTTGTGATGGTCACGTGCTTACAAAAATTTTGTCAAATAGTGTACCTGAAACAGAAAAGATACTCTATATCCCGTTCTCCAGCTGGGTCACATTTGGCCTTCAAGCCCACCAAAAGATTTTACCTGAAGGAATGTCTTTTCATTTTTAATGAGATGGTATGCTTTACACTATATGTTGATACTAGTTTATAGTTATAGATGAATGAGCTCCTCTTTTTATCCTGATTTAACCATGTTTTCATATAGCATATTTTTTTGGAGGGTTTAGCTCCATAGTCTATACAATCTCCTTGCCTTTACTTTTTCAACAGCTGTTGAACTGAATTGAATTCTGTATTCTTACTAATAGTTTGTTTCTGTCACCAACTCTTCTGTCCTATATTCTTTCTGCGTCCTCTTAATTTGTAACTTGTGTACACATTTTTAATGTTCTCACCTCCTTACTCCTCTGTCCTATTCCACAGTCTCCATCTTACACATCGAGTCTGTTCGCGAAGGGCGTCAGTCAGAAGGGCTACGAAGAAATGGCCGCCGCTTCCCAGAGAGTTGCTGCTTCAGTATTTCCTTTATGGGGAGGAGAAAAAACCTGGACCTGGCCGCCAGTAGTGAACAAGAAGCCCAAAGTTGGATCCAGGGGCTGCAGAAACTTATGGAAAGAGCCATAGCCATGAGCCAGCGGGAGAAGTTAGTCCAATATCCTTAAAGAAAAAATAATGTAAACTATAAAATATAAAAAAACACTGTCATAGGAGAAGTAGGTAGAAACTACTATTGCTGACCCCTCTTATTGAAAATACTAGTTTCTGGGACCCATGGTGACCCTCTGGATTTGGTACCTTGGCCATCTGATCCAGAACGGGTATAGAAATGCTTTTAAGGACTTCTATCTTTTTATCTTAAACCAAAAATAAACACTGTCATAGGAGAAGTACTTAGAAGCTACTATTGCTTACCCCTCTTTCTGCAAATACTAGTTTCCTGGGTCCCATGGTGACCCTCTGGATTCGGTACCTTGGCCATCTGATCCAGAATGGGTATAGAAATGCTTTTAAGGACATCTACCTTTCCTGTTCTGCTTACTTATCCCAGGACAGGAACTTAGTTGACTGGGTCAGCATGACAGCTAAGTTACAAACATTTAGGAAATGCCCTGTTTCCCCGAAAATAAGACCTAGCGTGATTGTCGGTGTTGGCTGCAATATAAGCCCTACCCCCCAAATAAGCCCTAGTAAAAGTCCTTGTAGGTCTTGTTTTCAGGGTAGGGCTTATTTTCGGGGAAACAGGGTAGGGCTTATTTGGTGGGTAGGGCTTATATTGCAGCCATTACCGACAATCACGCTAGGTCTTATTTTAGGGGAAACAGGGTGGTAGCTTCCTTGTGATAGGTTCACTTTAAGCCATGTTGGTGCAGCAGAGCTTCTCACTGTGATTGTGATTGATTAATATCTTTTTTTTACACAGGTTGTGCATCTACTTACTTTTTTTCCTGTTCATATTATTTAAAGAAAAGTTTTGATTTTATTTAAAAAGTTTTATACTGTATATAATTGCTCCACAAGCCAATGTGGAATTGAAAGTGAACATGTGCTTTGCCTTGCCCCCATGTGACTTTATTAGTACTTGGTGATTGGCAGAGTCCTGTCACATGGAGCGAGTCATTTGCTCCCCCATACCTGTAAGTACTGTGTATTTTTACACTTCTGCCAGGTAAATGGAGGGGCAGAGGAGTAGGGGAAAGGGAAGTATGTGCTGCTGGGGATGGGGGCATTAAAGAGAACCTGTTGATTTTCCTCTGCACTAGCAAAAAACAGGTTTGCTTTAAGGCCGAGTTAACAGGTTTTGGGTTTATTTTGATGGAGACTGTTTGACATCATTTGGAGATGTTTCTGAGATCATTTAGAATTCATTATTTGATGCATCTGGCCTGTGGCTGACCTTCTTCTTACCTGCTTTTGACCTGCTTCAAGCAGGTTTTGCATTTCTATAGACTTGTATGGGAATCAAAACCCACATGAAGTGAACAAAATCCCATTGACACAGGTCCTTAATTGTATTTAACATTTCCTTTTTACATCTGTCTGGAGCCAATATGGTTTTCGGTAATCTTTAAAAAAAAAATAAAATCAAATTTTAACCCATTGTAAACCTGTGCGTTTTCTCCACTCTTTATATAGAGAATACTATATTTTCCTGCTCATGTGACTGTATATAATTGACTTCCGCTCGTGGAGTACTTGGTACACACGAGCAGAATTTCCATCGGAAAAATCTTACTTTTTCTGTTGGAAAAATAGAGAACCTGCTCTCAATCTTTTGCTGGCGGAATTTCCGACCAAAAGCTCACATCGGACTTTTGCTGGCGGAATTTCCACTCTTGTGTACGCGGCATTAGTGGAGTTTATCTTTTTCAGTTAACAGGTTCAGTACTTGTTATTTTTCTGAAATTACAATACTTTTTTGATCAACAGCTAATGGGGAATAAATGGTGTAGCTCTACCCCCATAGGGGTTGCTGAGTATAGACATCCCTGGGCCTTCCTCTGATTATCCTGCAGCCAGATGCTTGGGTATTTTCACACAACCAGGTGCACACTCATCTGCTCGTTACGCAATGACCAGTCTAGAGTATTTTTTTTTTGTGTTTATTAGTAGAACTTGGATAGAAGAAGGGATTAGTGGGATACTCCAACTTTTAACTAAGCACAGACGAGGACAACTCTCACTTGGCCTCACTTGATTGAACTAAATAGCAGATCCTCTTCTGGACCATACAGCATTAGTATGGAAGAATAAGTCTTTTGCTTGCTGTGGCAGCAGACCCAATGAACTCAAATTCTTCAGGACACTAACCAGTATCCTCTTTAGCTGGCACCAGTGTTGCCCTAAATACTCTAATTTGTACTTAAAACTGTAATTTTGTAACTTTTGGAAACGCCAGTAAAAACTTGGCTGTGCCAGTAAATTTTGGGTGTTGTGTCAGTAAATTTCAATCTGGTAGGTTGGCAACACTGGCTGGCACTCGTCCACTGACTTTACTAGCTTGCAGGGATGGCCCTCACAGAGCTGGCTCCTAGATTTAGGTCTGTACTCACAGTAGCCAGGAACAGATCCTTTTAGGTATGTCTCCCTCTCAGTCAGCTCTACAGGACATCTGGGTTGCAGCTTCTGCGGCCCTGGCCCTCAGGTCGACCATGGCAGCATATACAGAGAAGGGGCAGCAGCCCCCTTCCTCCGGGACCCCACTCTCCAGCTAAAGACCCGTGCACATGTGTTCTCCTGGTATAAATACAGTCACCCAGAAATGCCTTGAGGCACCTTGCTCTGCCAATGGCCAGGGCTGTATCTACACCCATGCTCCCATTTGTCAGGTTTCCCCCCACTATCCAATAAGCCCCTTCCTATTGGACCAGTGTGAAACAGGCAGACAATATGAGCAGCATCTGATCACAATGAGCAGACCCTAACAATGGATCACTGCTCCCTTTTAGGTAGAGAGCACCTAAATTTGCCTGTCAGCCCCCCTGTTAAGCAGGGAAACCCAAAATTATGCTCTCCCTAGCACCTACCTAGGAGGGTGCTACAATGAAATCAGAAGGAATAGGAGACGGTTTTCTTTACTGTCCTATTTCCCAGAGTGTCACTAGAAAGATATGTGTGAAAAATATTCCTGCTCTTGAAACCAATCTTTTATCAGTGAAGAAGCTCACAAAACATGGCAAAGTAGTAACTTTCCAAGATGACAGTTGTGCCATAACAAAAGGGTATATCTTGCTTGCAAAGGCTAAAATGACAGATCAACTGAATCAGCTGAACTGCAATGAGGTGGATAATACTGCCAAGGAGGAAAAACATTCAAACTGCATTCACACATGTCATAGACGACTTGGGCACAGAAGCCCATGTGGACTGTGCACTGTCTATCCTGTAGGGCTATATACATAAACTCTAACAAAGGGTTTCCGGTGTTTTTTGCTTAAATACAGGATGTAATAACTGAATAATGAAGTAATAATCTGTATTATCAATAGCACAATCGGGGCTTCTATCTATGAGAATTAATGCACAAGTTTACCTCTGGGTACAGTTGTGGGTTATTGTTTTCCAGATTCTGTCTTTCTTATTCCAGGGTGATCTTGAGGCATCTGGTAATAAGCAAAGTGTCAGTGAGTATGGGCAGCTGTGTTCACCAAAGGGAGCAGTGATCTCTGTAGAGACATACAGTATATTTAATGACTGCAGAAGATATTATAGTAAAGCTGCTGCACCCATTACCACTCATCAATGTAAGCTTTATATTGCTGCAGGAGGCTGCCGTTTGTAAATTCAGCACCCTGGGTTTGGGGGCTCCCATCAAGCATAGAAAAATAATGAAATCTGTGTATAAGTAATTCAATGGCTGCTCTTCACTGTTTAGTACTGATGTGATGGAGGCTTCTTTTCAACACACTTATACGTTAAGCGGAACTTCAGGCAAATGGCTAAATACACAGATAAAATTAATATAAGGGAGCTGCTTTACCTGCTAAAGAATTTTTACTTCTGTCCATCCATCTCTGAAATTTATACGGCTCTTCAAACGCAGCATAGCCTTGTTTGGCAGGACATTGGACCTTATTTTTCCTCTACTATAGTTCAGTAAGGCCTGATTCACATCTATGCATTTTTTAGTGCTTCTTGCATTTTGCAGATTTGCACTACAAAACGTGTTTCATAGGAAACCATATTAAATGGACTGTAGTGCAAATCTGCAAAATGCAAAAAGCACTAAAAAAGCCTAGGTGTCAAATTCAGTTACTTACACCTCTTGCATTTAAAATACACTTTGTATGTGTTTTAATTAATACAGAGCTGCATTAATTTGTGTCTTTTATATTTGCCTGGCGTTCTGCTTTAAGTTACCTGAACATGCAGGTTATCTACATAGAAGGCTAATTTTGTACTTCATCTGCTAATAATTGGTGTAAGTATGGACCACCCTGGAAGAGGTGAACTTTTTGGGGCTACATTGATTCTTGAAGGAAAATATCTATTTTCTCCTAAAAGATATATGCAGAGTGCTCCAGTCTGGGTGGTCCATGTCTGTCAGATTTGACCATCAACGTGGATGGCCAAATATGTTACAGGTTGGATGGCCTGCCACAGAGAGTAGATGAGGCAATAGTTCATCCACGAGGGAATGCCATCCTTTAGAATGCTACTGTGATCATTCCACAGCTCCATCTCCTAAATGAATGTCTGCCCATGTTTCCTTCCATTCTCTCTGCATTGTGTTCCTTGACTGAACTATATTTGGATCCGAGATTATCTGCATCAGGCGGACAGAGACGGAGATGAGAAGATGAGTTTTCAAGAAGTGAAGGACATGCTGAGGATGATCAACATTGATATGAATGACATCTACGCCTACACACTCTTTAAGGTGACAAAGTGTCCTCCTTTAATTGTTGTGGTTTATTGTTGTGACATCACCACTCTCTAAATATACGTTATAGTGTATGGGGTGACATCATCACTGTCCACATATAAATTATAATGTTTGGATGTATAATCACCACTCTCTGGATTTACAGTAATATATGGTGTATGGGTGTGGCACTGTCCAAATATATGAAGTATGGATATGGCATCACCAATCTCCAGCTATAATTGATAGTGTATGGGTGTGACATCACAACTCTCCAAATATAAAGTATGATGTATGGGTGTGACATCACCACTGTCAAGAAATAATTGATAGTTTATGGATGTGACACCACCGGTCTCCAGAAACAAATGATAGTGTATGGTGTGACATCATCGTACTCCAGATACTCGCCACTCAGATCTAAGTTATAGTGTATGGATATGACATCACTGCTCTCCAGATATAAGTTATAATGCATGGATATGACATCACCACTCTCCAGATATACGTTATAGTGTATGGGCATGTCATTACTACTCTCCAGATATAAATGGTGTATGGATATGGCATAACTGCTCTCTTCATATATAAGTTTTAGTGTATTGATATGACATCACTTCTCTCCAGAGATATTCATATGAAATCACCACTCTTCAGATATAAGTTATAGGGCATGGATATGACATCACCGCTTTCCAGATATAAGTTATAATGCATGGATATGTCATCACCACTTTCCAGTAGTGGTGCAACTGATCATCACCGATCCGTGATCCGAACGGGTCAACCTGTTCGGATCGGGACACCACGCGATCCGCGGATTCGGCCTAGCTCCGGAGCGGCAGCCATCTTGGTACACCCGGCGGTGTATAACTAATGTGTTTGGTGTATTCACCCCCCCCCCCCCCCCCCAAAAAAAAAAAAAAAAAAAACACCATTTTTTGCATAAATACAACCTAAACCATAATCTGTTTTTCACATATTTGATTATTTTAGGTCATATGCTTGAAGGCACATGTACACTGTCCAGCTAAACCCTGAGAGGCTGACAGCTGCTGGGGTTGTGTACGTGCATTGAGCTGTACAAATGTTTAGGCAGTATTGAGTGCTCAGGGACGGATGTTCACAATGCAGCATTCTTGCATTCTGGGCATTCGTCCCTGGGCACATAATACTGCCCTAAACAGCAGCACTGGGTGCAAGGTCTAGTTGCAGCTACTTTCAGACTTTCATAGAGGTTCAACAGGCTGCCAGTGGAGCTGCGTGGTGCCCCTGTGCCTTCAGCCCACACTGGAGCCTTGTGCATCAGGTCTAAATGTCTAATGTGCATAGGTCCTTAAGTCGGAAACCTAATGGGGGTTCACTTATCAAAACCACGCAATCCGGGGATATACAGTGCGGGGAGATGTCTATTACAGTGGGAGAGAGTGTGGATATTACAGTGGGGACTATATGGTGGTGGAATTTTCACAGGTTTTTGCAAATTCAATTATTATTTGCTGATCCGAAAAATGATCCGATCCGTGACTCTGATCTGAAGAATGATCCGAACCGTGAGTTTTTTGATCCGTTGCACCCCTACTTTCCAGATATAAGTTATAATGTATGAATATGTCATCACCGTTCTCCAGATATAAGTTATAGTGTATGGATATGACATCACTGCTCTCCAAAAATAAGTTATCATGCATGGATATGATATCACTGCTCTCCAGACATAAGGTATAGTGTATGAATATGACATCACCGTTCTCCAGATATAAGTTATAGTGCATGAATATGACATCACTGCTCTCTAGATATAAGGTATAGTGTATGAATATGACATCACTGCTCTCTAGACATAAGGTATAGTGTATGAATATGACATCACTGTTCTCCAGATATAAGTTATAGTGCATGAATATGACATCACTGCTCTCTAGATATAAGGTATAGTGTATGAATATGACATCACCGTTCTCCAGATATAAGTTATAGTGCATGAATATGACATCACCGTTCTCCAGATATAAGTTATAGTGCATGAATATGACATCACTGCTCTCTAGATATAAGGTATAGTGTATGAATATGACATCACTGCTCTCTAGACATAAGGTATAGTGTATGAATATGACATCACTGTTCTCCAGATATAAGTTATAGTGTATGAATATGACATCACTGCTCTCTAGATATAAGGTATAGTGTATGAATATGAAATCTCCACTCTTCAGATATAAGTTATAGTGTATGTATATGACATCACCACTCTCTGAACATGGTACAGAATATTGCACTGTGTTAGCTTGCAGAGGAAACCTGAGCTGACACTGACCCCTGCAATGTATTATTCCACCATCTCTACCCCATTCCAGCTCCTAAAATACCATAAAATATATAACAAGTCACACTGGTAACAGGATTTCTGTATCAGTTAAGCAGATTTTATGTGACAACAAGCAATAAAAACATGAGATACATTTTCAGTGTAGACGGGCACAGCTAATGCATTCCTGAGCCTCCCGTCATGTAATAACATATTATTAGACCCATGCTGGGTGGTGCCCACCCTCTCTCCATTATGGGTCTCTCACTTTATCTTATTTCAGGGTTAGCAGTTGCTGGGCCTCTCTTGCCGTAGAATTATACTCTGTATCTGCCTTGTCCTGTGGTTATTTTGGCAAAAATGGATGACTAAAATTAGATTGAGCGAGTGGCACACACCCATCTACTGTGCAATACTTGAGCCCCTGCCAGAGGCAGCTGAAATGCAAACCTCAGTATTATACAGTAAGGCAAATAAAAAACTACGCTTCTTAATCCATAGCAGCCAATCAAACTTTTGTTTTGCTACACTTCTGTCTACAGTAAGTGAAATCTGATTGGTTGTTATGGGTTAATGCACAAAATCAATGCTGGTTGCAGAGCCTTTGACCCTGCTGGACAGTTTATGAAGTAGTTCACATCTGTTCGATGCATTGACATGCATAGTCTTTTTTTTATGTGTTACAGGTCAGGTTATAGGGCCTATTGATGGCATTGAAGCACATGAAAACAAATAATTGTTGATAACGCATGTGAAAAGGCGCACAGCGAGGTGTGCTACGAGCCTTAAAACGACTTCCCCAAAACAAAACCCCATAGAAAGGTCCCCGTTATAGAAGATTGGTGAATATTTACATCTATGATGGGCAGTGAGTCCAGCATACTCAAGTGATAGAGCCTTTAGTCCTCATCTGATACACTTCCCGAAAGTGTTGGATACCTGTGTCCCCCCCGCACTTGTTGTTCCTTCATCCAGTCCTTACATCACTACTCTAGTCACACAGGGGCCAGTGGAAGGAACCATTGGGTGTAGGGTGCGACCAAGCATCCATCACACCATTAAGAGTGTCAAAGATCAAGACTTCGCTTGGCAAGCTCACCACATGCCAGCATAGTCTTTTATTGCAGGATCCAATCGTTTAGGCTCTTTGTGCTTAAACAATTACTATGTTAAAGCGGAACCAAACTCTCCTATTGTTCTCAGCCAAGCTGCCATCTTGGCCTCTTTTTGATCTTCAACTCCCATGATGCTGCACATGTGATCAGTTATGACACCAACCATTTGATGGCTTGACAGTTTGGTTGAGTTTGGTTGAGAACACAACCAATGTAAAGCCCCATACACACGGTCGGACAATCCGCGGACCAGGTCCGTCGGATCATGTCCGTCGTACTTTGTCCGATGTTGGTTTTGCGTACACACGGTCGGACAAAGTTGTTGGAAAATCCGATCATTCTGAACGTGGTGACGTTTGTTGCCTACGACGGGACAACGTAGAGGCTAGTAGCCAATAGCTTTGGTCTTGTAATGTGATCTGAGCATGCGTAGCACTTTGTCCGGTCGGACAACCGTACACACGATCGGGTTTGGTGTGATCGGACCGGGTTGACGGCAAATCTTTCCAGCAGGAGATAAGACTTTGTCCGTCGGACAAACCGACGAACACTGTCCGATGGTGCATACACACGGTCTGATTTTTCAACAACATTGTCCGATCGGACAGAATCCATGAAAAAGTCCGACCGTGTGTATGGGGCTTTACAGTTATGTGCTAGGAATGTAACTGTTTTTTTTAAACTATTAAATCGATAGGTTTAGTTCCGCTTTGAAAATCCAAGCGTCCCCCAGTGGATGGTCACTGTGCTGCACACCTGGTCACGTGTCCTGCACACCTGGTCACGTGTGCTCTGTCAAGGACAGATGTTCAGATTCAGCTTCCTTAAGAGTTTTAATACCCACTAGAGGCGATGCTAATTCTTTTGCATGATCTTGTATCCCTTTGTACAGAAATGTGACCGCTCCAACACGGACAGGCTGGAGGACCATGAAATCGAAGAGTTCTGTACTCAGCTCATGTACCGGCCCGAGCTTGAAGAAATATTTCACAAGTATTCCGGTGAGGATCGTGTCCTGTCTGCAGAGGAGTTAAAGGAGTTCCTGCACCATCAGGGGGAAGAAGCCACCTTAGAAAGGTCACGGGAGATTATTCACAAGTATGAGCTGAATGAGAAAGGTAAGGTCTGGTGATGTATCAATTATTAGTTGTCAACCATTGCAGGTGCAGTCTACTTTCTCCACTGTAGGTGGCGCTCTTCTGCAGCAGCACTGCAGTTAGAAAGGAAGTCAGGAGGAACACAGCTCCTCTATGGTTTCCTGGGTCACTGAGGAATCATCCAATTGGATGCTGCTGTCCCATGTGACTCTGGCAGCCATCTTGGGTCAGGTAGAGCCTATTTTAGGCCTTGGCTTCCAGGTATGGCGCACATTTGCGAGTTTGTAGAGTAGGGACATGTACCCTATCTGGTTGGGACAGTACTGGCAGGAAAAGGTTCCTGACACCTGCCTGTTGGGCACAAGACGGCCAGATCGCATTCTTCCCCTCTCTACAAGCGCTGAAAGTTCGCCTGCACTCTGCTCTCTACACACTGTTGGAACTGTCAGTGTTCACAGTTGGGCTGCCTTCCCACTGGGTTCTTTGTGAACTGTCTCTGCATTATTTCAATACAAATTCTGTCATTGGACTGGGTGTGTTATTCCAACGCACCCCGCTGCACCCCGCTGCACCCCACCTACACCTATCATTTCGTTTATTTTTTTTGCCACTTTTCTTTTTCACTGATGAAGTCTTAACTGTGGAGACTGTTACTCTTAACAATTTTGCTGTTATAGATGCTTCAGTCAAATGGGTATCCATGGTTTGTACTCTTCATAAGTTTAACAAGCCTCGTACTAACTGCTGCGGAACACAATGGGCCCACTAAACTATGACTGGCGATTGTAGAGGAATGCTAAATGTCGCCTAACACATCTAGCTGTGGTGCATTACTTTTCTTCTGAAAAACTTTAAAATTTTAAACTTTAAACTTTAAAATGTATTTGGCCCAGATAGTGCAACTTTCATGTGACATGTTGATTCTTTAACATTTGGCACACTAGTCAAATCTTCAGGTGCGTACCCTTCAACTTGAACAATTATGGAATTACACATTCCATTAATCAGTGTTCCACGCAGTGGCGTCGATAGAGGGTGGTTTTTGGGGCTATAGCCCCGAATCTGGGGCCCATAGCCCAGAGTCTCTGCAGGGGTCTCCAAGGGGAGGGGAGGCTCTCTGGGAACCCTGATGTAAGTGGGGGCTCTCTGGGACCCTGATGCAAGGGGGAGGCTATCTGGGTACCCTGATTTTAAGGGGGGACTCTCTGGGGACTCTGATTTAAGGGGGAGACTTTCTGGGGACCCTAATGTAAGGGGGGCTCTCTGGGAACCCTGATGTAAGTGGCGGGATCTCTGGGGACCCTGATGCAAGGGGAGGCTCTCTGGGGACCCTGATGTAAGGAGGAGGCTCTCTGGGGACCCTGATGTACGGAGGAGGCTATATGGGGACCCTAATGTAAGTGGGGGTATCTCTGGGGACCCTGATGTAAGTGGGGGGCTCTCTGGGCATATATACACACACACACACATGTATATTACTGTATATACATGTGTATGCCCGCCCAAGCATATGACTTTCTTTAGTACGTTGCTATGGGCTCTAGCCCCAGATCTTTTGTAGACCTAGCAACGCCCCTGGTTCCACGCAACAAATATTTGGCTCTCCGTCAATTGTTCATCAGGCCCAATGTGGAGAACACTGGCATACACACTACAGAGCAAAGACAAAAAGAATAAGATAAAAGATAATTGCAACTTTTGTTTTTTTAGTATAGCCTACACCAGGGGTCTCCAAACTTTCTAAACAAAGAGCCAGTTTACTGTCCTCAAGACTTGAGGGGGGCCAGACTGTGGGCACTGGGAGTGGAAATTGTCCTGGCGTCAGTGGGAGTAAACAATGCATCTTTGGTATTACGGGAAGGAATAGTGCCTCATCGCTGGTGTCAGTGGGAGGAATAGTGCCTCATTGCGGGTGTCAGTAGAAGGAATAGTGCCTCATCATTGGTGTCAGTTTGAGAAATAGTGCCCCATTGCTGGTGTTAGTTTGAGGAATAGTGCCCCATCGTTGGTGTCAGTTTGAGAAATAGTGCCCCATTGCTGGTGTCAGTTGGAGGAATAGTGGACCATCGTTGGTGTCAGTTGGAGGAATAGTGCCCCATCGCTGATGTTAGTGGGAGGAATAGTGGGCCATCGTTGGTGTCAGTTTGAGGAATGGTGCCCCACTGTTGGCTTCAGTGGGGAGTGCCCCGTTGTTGATGTCAGTAGCAGGAATATTGCCCAATTGTTGGTGTCAGTGGGTGGAATAGTGCCCCAAGGGCCGGATAAAGACAAGCAAAGGGCCACATTCGGCCCCCAGGCTGCAGTTTGGATCCTATATTACTGGTGTTCACATTATTGTGTCCACCTCCTGTATTTTAGTTCATAGAGTTGATCAAAGTTTGCCTTTCGATTATATTATAATCATTCATTTATAATCATTCTTTCAATCACTTCCGATAAGTCTGGTTGACAGCAATTGAAACCGCCTGAAGTTGCTACAAGTACGGTCAGAATATCTGCATGGTAATGTCACAAAAATGAACGGCGCTGCTGTGACCTGGGAGCGCCGTAGTGCCTCACTTTTCCAGAACTATAAATACAAAAGGACGGATCATTCAGGTACTCGGTGCTGGAATGTTATCATCACGGGTGTGAATTGGTGATGATAAGAACGAAGAACCAAAAACTGGTTTAACCGGTAATGTTTTTTAAAAGGAGAAAAAAACAGAGTGACATAAGGGCGATGTGTCACCAACGCCCATAGCGTATCCACTGTACAGAACTCTGATTTATCACCTTGCACACAATTTTCACACATTGATGTCACTTCATTTCTAGCCGCTGTTGCAGAGATTTGCTATCCAACTCCGAATGAACCACTTAACCTCGGGAAGATTTACCCCCTTGCAAGACCAGGCCATTTTTTTGCGATACGCCACTGCGTTATTTTAATTGATTAATTGCGCGGTCGTGCAACGCTGTACACAAATAAAATGTATGTCCTTTTTTTTCCCCACAAATAGAGCTTTCTATTGGTGGTATTTGATCACCTCTGTGGTTATAATTTTTTGTGCTATAAACAAACAAACCAACAAATTTGAAAAAATAAAACAATAGTTTTACTTTCTGCTATAAAACACATCCAATAAAATAAAAAAAAATCGAAGTTCTTCATCAATTTAGGCTAATATGTATTCTGATACATATTTTTTGGTAAAAAAAATCCCAATAAGCGTATATTGATTAGTTTGTGCAAAAGTTATAGTGTCTACAAACTATGGGATATTTTTTTATTTTTTACTAGTAATGGCGGCGATCAGCGACTTATAGCCGGACTGCCATACTGCGGCGGACAGATCGAACACCAACCGACACTTTTGACACATTGCGGAAACCAGTGACACTAATACAGTGATCAGCGCTAAAAAATTGCACTGCCACTGTCTGGGAAGGGGTTAACATCAGGGGTGATCAAAGGGTTAACTGTGTGCCTAGCCTGTGCTTTCTCACTGTGGAGGAGGTGCTTTACCTATGGGAAAGCATTGATCCATGTCCCTGTTTTGCAGGAACACAGGATCAATACCTTTCCTACTGACAGAACAGCAATCTGCCTTGTCTACATTGGCAGATCACCATTCTGCCTCTGTACTAAAGCATTGGCGGGTGCCGGTGGACATCGGGTCTGCCGTACCCGCCGATCAGCTCCCGCTGTGTACAATCACAGCAGGAGTGGGCCGACGGCGGCGTGCCAGCCCCACACTGGCAAGTGCAGGATCATTAAGTTATACGGTTGGCAAGCAGTTGTAAATCCACTTTAAAAAAAAAAAAAACACCTGCAAGACAAAAAGGCATAATGAGCTAGTATGCATAGCATACTAGCTCATTATGTAATACTCACCTGAGATCGAAACCCTCGCTGCGGTGCCCGTACACAGCACTGGCCGGCGACATCTCTCCCGGGGTTACTTCCGGGTATCGCGGCTCCAGCGCTGTGATTGGTCGGAGCCTACGATGACGTCACTCCCGCTCATGTGCGTGGGAGCCGCCAGTAACGGCACACTCACTGAATCCCTCATTGCTTCAGTTTGCTTCAGTGCGCATGTGCCGATGATGTCGGCACATGCAAGTACAGAGGATATCTCCTAAATCGTGCAGGTTTAGGAGATATCCTGGGTAGCTTATAGGCTTACCTATAGCAAAAAGTGGCCTGTAAGGGTTTACAACCAGGGCCGGATTCCCCACAAGGCCACCGAGGCCAGGCCTCGGGGCGGCAGTGGTGCAGGGGCGGCGCCGCTTCTGCGGCCACTTCCCTGCTTTAGCTGGAAACTCCCACGGGGACCGATCAGGCTTGTGTATTTCCACTTCCTGGTAGCGGTGGAACGCACCATAGGGCGGACGTGATGTCATCAGCCGGAAATGTTGGGCACGTTGCCGCCCATGTCTTGCATCATTTCCGGCTGATGACATCACGTCCGCCTTATCGTGCGTTCCACCACTACCAGGAAGTGGAAATACACAGGCCTGATCGGTCCCCGTGAAAATAAGCAGCGGTGCCGGCGAAACGGGCTTGCTAGAGGGTGGGAGTTTGCCGCCCCCCTGAATGTGCCCCTGAATGTCCCCTGTCCACAGAGTCCCTTCTTGGTCCAGACACGACAGCCCACAGACAGTGGGCATCAGGGCTGCTGTTAAAAATGATGGAGCCCCGTACATCCTACCTGACGGGGCCCCCTTTGACCCGGTGGCAGGCGACGTGGCAAGTGACACCCTGCATCCGCTGACAAGTGACGTGGCAAGTGACACCCTGCATCTGCTGACAAGTGACGTGGCAAGTGACACCCTGCATCCGCTGACAAGTGACGTGGCAAGTGACACCCTGCATCTGCTGACAAGTGACGTGGCAAGTGACACCCTGCATCTGCTGACAAGTGACGTGGCAAGTGACACCCTGCATCCGCTGACAAGTGACGTGGCAAGTGACACCATGCATCCGCTGACAAGTGACGTGGCAAGTGACACCCTGCATCCGCTGGCAAGTGACGTGGCAAGTGACGTGGCAAGTGACACCCTGCATCCGCTGGCAAGTGACGTGGCAAGTGACACCCTGCATCCGCTGACAAGTGACGTGGCAAGTGACGTGGCAAGTGACACCCTGCATCCGCTGGCAAGTGACGTGGCAAGTGACACCCTGCATCCGCTGACAAGTGACGTGGCAAGTGACACCCTGCATCTGCTAACAAGTGACGTGGCAAGTGACAATCTGCAACATGTGGCAAGTGACAATCCGCATCTGAAGGCAGGTGACGTTGGCAAGTGACATGCTCAGGCTCCGACAGACTCTGCTTATGGTGAGTTGAACTATTTTATTTTATATAACAATGTAATAATTTTTTTTGCGATACGGCACTGCGTCGATTTAACTGACAATTGCGCAAATGTGATCTATTGTAGCAGTCATCGATAAAGGACGAGAATGGTGGGAGTGTGTGTGTGTGGGGGGGGGCGGCGGCATTGAAGGACCCGGCCTGGGGCGGCAAAGGGAGTAAATCCGGGCCTGTTTACAACCACTTTAAAAGGACTGGGTTTTGGAATGAGATGTCCAACAAGTGCAAAAAAAGTGGTGATGTTCACGTTTTCAGGAACATCTGGCCATATGGTTACCCATGGCCCAAAATAATGTAGGCACGATCTGTAGACGTGTTCTTGCTTTTTGCTTTTTTTTTTTTTAAAGAGAAATGTTTTTTTTCAGAGCCTGTAATTTCTTCTGTGGTCACTACATTCCCTCTGTGGTCTCTGAACACGTCTGAACTTAATGTAGTTTCTAAATACATCCTCCAGCCTTGAACATGTTAGAACTTTGGCCCGCCAACGTTAACCTGGCCATACACAAGCTAATCGAGGGATATGGGGCAGGAGATGGTCAACAGGGCCACTCACTGGCACAGGAACTGGCCAAAATTTCAGTTTGTGGCCCTGTTGCCCACCTCCTGCCCAGGATTCCCTGATTAAAAATTATAGCCAGGTAGAAAATTTTCAGCCAAACAACGCCTGCATCCAATCAGATGCAGGCACTATTAGGGCAGGGCCAGCTGTCAAAATGCAATACCAGCGTCTGGAGATTCGTCTGTCAGCGCTGCCTATCGTGGATATAGGAATTGGTTGGATAGAAGACATCTATAGGTTTAAGGCTTGTACAGAAGGATAGGATCCCTGTAGCCACACATCTGAGGTAGAGGCCGGAATTTGTCAGGACGCACTGCGCATGCGTCGGAAACGGAAATCCGGCGCATGTGCAGCAGAGGTCGGATTTTGCCAGATCACACTGCGAATGCGTCGGACGGAAATCTGACGCATTCGCAGTAGATGCCGGATTTCTCGGGCCACACTGCGCACGCAAATCCGACGCATGCGTAGTAGAGGCCGGAATTTGTCAGGGGGCACTGCGCATGCGTCGGACAGGAATCCGACGCATGCGGGGTAGAGGCCGGATTTTGCCAGATCACACTGCGCATGGGTCGGACGGGAATCTGGCGCATTCAAAGTAGATGCCGGATTTCTTGGGCCACACTGCGCACGCGAATCCGACGCATGCGCAGTAGAGGCCGGAATTTGTCAGGGGGCACTGCGCATGCGTCGGACAGGAATCCGACGCATGCGGGATAGAGGCTGGATTTTGCCAGATCGCACTACGCATGCGTCGGACGGGAATCCGACGCATGCGCAGTAGAGGCCAGAATTTGTCAGGACGCCCTGCGCATATGTCGGACGAAAATCTGATGCATGCGCAGTAGATGCCGCATTTCTTGGGGCCGTACTGTGCATGCGCCTGACCGAAATCCGACGCATGCATAGTAGAGGCCGGATGTTGTCAGATGGCACTGCGCATGCGTCGGACGGGAACCTGGATGCCATACTAGTGATCATGTGACTGCTATAGACGGTAGAAGTTCCCTTGGTGTTTATGATGTAGGGATACACTGGTGGATTGTATGTTTGTATTATCTAGGTGTTATGGGTGGGTGTGGTGACACTTGTAGGCCTCCATGCAAGAAACTTGTTCTCCTTGATCTTCCAGTTTATCAGATGTTATCTCAGGACTGCAAACCCTACACACTGCCACCGCTCATTAACCCCTTAAGTGTTGGGTACAGCCACACACATAAATGTATCACTACAAGGCCAGACATGTGTTGGCCATGACAAGCCAATCAGATCTTTTTCTTTGAAGTAGGCTCTAGCTACATATCTGTTATAATCATTTTTCATGGCACTTCAATGTACCTAGGGACTTGCATTGTAGTATACCACAGATGTGAACTACTGGTGTGTCGCAGTGCGTGAAAATTAGGTCTGGTGTGTTGGGAGCCCATTTAACCACTTCAGCCCCGGACCAATTTGCAGCCAAAGGACCAGGCCCCTTTTTGCGATTCGGCACTGCGTCACTTTAACTGACAATTGCGCGGTCGTGCGACGTGGCTCCCAAACAAATTTGTTGTACTTTTTTTCCCACAAATAGAGCTTTCTTTTGGTGGTATTTGATCGCCCCTGCGGTTTTTATTTTTTGCGCTATAAACAAAAATAGAGCGACAATTTTGAAAAAAATTCAATATTTTTTACTTTTTGCTCTAATAAATATCCCAAAAAATATATAAAAAATTTTTTTTTTTCCTCAGTTTAGGCCGATACGTATTCTTCTACATATTTTTGGTAAAAAAATCGCAATTGTCGATTATTGATTGGTTTGCGCAAAAGTTATAGCGTTTACAAAATAGGGGATAGTTTTATAGCATTTTTATTAATAATTTTTTTTTTTTTACTAGTAATGGTGGCGATCAGCGATTTTTATTGTGACTGCGACATTATGGCGAACACATCGGACATTTTTGACACATTTTTGGGACCATTGTCATTTATACAGCAATCAATGCTATTTAAATGATGCTGGCAGTGAAAGAGTTAACCACTAGGGGGCGGGAGGGGTTATGGTCTGTGACGTGTGTGTTTTTTTTTACATTAGGGGGCGTGGCTGACGCCTGACGTCACTGATCGGCTTTCCCGGTGACAGGGAACAGCCGATTAGTGACAGGCAGTGTAGTAAAGCGCGGGGAGAGGTTTGTTTACACAGACCTCTCCCCGTTCTTCAGCTCTGTGACCCGATCGCGGGACACCAGCGGCGATCGGGTCCGCTGGTCCCACGGCCTTGATCGCGCGACCCCATGGCTAGGCAATTAAAGGGGACGTACCTGTACATGCTTTTGCCTAGCCGTGCCATTCTGCCGACGTATATGTGCAGGAGGCGGTCGGGAAGCGGTTAAACTGTATATGGAGATGCAATGCAAATAAACGCACATAATACCACATGTTAATGCATGTGCAGAGCAATGCAGCAGACAAGTGTGGATGGGCCCATAGATGATGGCAGCTGCAATGTGTTATGGGCAATAACACTTTTCCTACATTTGATTTATTTTATTAGAAATAGAACTAAAGGCAAAACTTGCTTTTTTTGAATGAATGAATGAATGAATGAATAATTTGTATAGCGCTACAATGCGAACCGAATCGCCTCAAGGCGCTGTAATTAGTGCTTTGTTGTCAAGCTTCTTAGAAGAGGTGGGTCTTGAGTTTTTTCCTGAAGACCTGATGGTTTTCTTCCATGCGGATGTAGGTTGGTAGTGCATTCCATAGCCGTGGTCCTTGGACAGCGAATCTTCGTTCCCCTTTTGATTTGTAGCGGGACTTGGGGATGAGGAGGAGGTTTTGGTCGGACGATCGAAGACTGCGATTGGGTGTGTAGCGTTTTATTTTCTCGAGAAGGTATTGAGGCGCGTCTCCATGGGTGCATTTGTGGGTGAGGCAGAGGGTCTTGAAAATGACCCGATTCTTTACGGTTAGCCAATGTAGGCTCCTCAGGGAAGCGTTGAGTTTAAGAGAGCTGGCAGTCATCCAGTCGTCTATTCGAGTGAGGCAGTTTTCTAATTGCTGATGATGGTCTTTTTGTCCGGTGATCCGAAAGTATAATTGGGTGTCATCAGCGTATGAGTGGAAGCAGAGATCCGATCTTCTGATGATTTTGAGGAGTGGGCGGATGTATATGTTGAAGAGCACTGGCGACAAGGGTGATCCTTGAGGGACTCCACACGAGATTGCCCGTGTTTCAGAGGTAAAAGCTCCTAGTTTCACTGTCTGAGAGCGATTTCCTAAGAAGGATGCGAACCATTGTAGGTCTGCGTCTGCGACTCCTGCTACTTCTGTAAGGCGGATGAGTAGAGTGTTGTGGTCCACAGTATCAAACGCTGCGCTGAGGTCCAACAGCACCAGGAGACATGATTCTCCGTCATCTGCTGCTTCGAGGGCGTCGTCCCAAATCTTCAGGAGTGCCGTTTCTGTGCCATGGCCTGGGCGGAAGCCTGATTGTAGAGGGTCCAGGAGTTTGTGTGTGTCTAGGTGGCGGTGTAGCTGTTGTACTACCGCTTTCTCCATAATCTTGGAGATGGTGTTGAGGCTTGTTATCGGTCTGCGGTGGTTGGGGTCCCGGGGGTCGAGGTTGGGCTTCTTTAGCAGGGGTTTGATGATGCCATTTTTGAGGGCGCCTGGAACAATCCCTTCTTTGAAAGATTGATTTATGAGGTGAGTTAGAGTAGGCGCCAAGATCAGAGCATTCTTTCAGCAGTTTTGTGGGGATGATGTCAATAGGAGATGTGCTGTCTCTGAGGTTTTTGATGATGTTTTTGGTGGTGTCCGTGGAGATTGGGATCAAAGAAAACTTTGGTGGAAGAGGGATATTTGTGACCATATCTTCTTTTTGCTCTGGATGGCTGAGGTTGGAAGTTTTTTTCATATGGATTATTTTCCGGATGTTGTCGATTTTGAAGTTTGTCTGATTTTCTTTGGTAGGATTTCTTCTCCATGCTCTTTCGGCTCTTCTGCGTTCTTGCTTGAGTAGCATGAGAGAGCTGTTAAACCATCCTGAGTTTTTCCTCCGGATAGGTGTTCTGCGTTTTGGAGCCACTGCGTCTGCTGATTGTAGTAATACCTTGTTTAGGGAGCGGAGTGTATGTTCCGTTGAGTGGGTTAAATTCAGCGTTGCTATTTTGTTTGCCAACGTGTTTTTGAAGGTTTCGGAGTGTAGTTTCTTCTGCGATCTGGTCCAATGAGTTGTTTTTGAGTAAGGGAGGGTTGTAACCCCTGTCATTTTTTGGCCATGTGTCCCATTGTGGAGATTTCCCTTTCACTTCCTGTCCCATAGCCAAAACAGGAAGTAAGAGGAAATTCCTCCAAAGGGAGGGAATCCCTCAATAGTCCCCAGAACTAGTGTTCCAATTGGAAGATTTCCCCTCTATTCCTGTTCTGTCCTGAGGAACAAACCAAAATTTTGAATTTTCTTTCACTTTCACTCTCGGTGATAACGGTTCACAGGACTCATACTGAATCTCCCTAACCGGGGCACAGACAGCAATAACAAACTGACAGGTGTACTAATCCTTCTCCACTCCAAAACTAAAAAAAAAAAGTTTTGCCTTTAGTTATACTTTAAAGGGAATGTGATTTTGTACGGCTTGGTTCACACGGTCACGACCTGAAAGTCGCGCGACTTACAGTGCGACTTTGCCAGGCGACTTGAGTACTACTTTGGGACTAACATGGGATTTCACATGTGATGTGACTTTTGGGTCTCACAAATTGGATCCCAAGTCGCAGCAGTGTGAACGGAGCGTAAATCTTTCTCTGTTTACTATTTTCAGAACTACAAAAATACTACTTTAAAAAAAAAATTTCTTTCATTTTTTGTTTTAGTTAGGTAATTATAGAATGTCTGTCTAGCCAGTACGTGGTTTCTTTGGTTTCCTTTCACGTGCAAAATGTTGTATCACTCACAGTTGTGTTGAAGGAAGCCCCTTATGTATAGCCCTCCTTGAGTCAGCAGAGCAGTGATTCCTCCCTTGCCAGAGAGCTGCGTCTAATGCCGCGTACACACGAGCGGACTTTTCGACAGAAAAGGTCCGATGGAATGAAACGATCGTGTGTGGGCTCCCTCGGACTTTTGCTGTCGAAAAATCTGACGGATTTTAGAAATAGAATAGTTTCAATTTTTTCCGCCAGAACTCCGCCGGACCCAGTTCCTATCGAGAAATTTGCTTGTCTGTGTGCTAGTCCGATGGACAAACAACGACGCAAGGGCAGCTATTGGCTACTAGCTAGGAACGTCCTTATTCTAGTCCGGTCATACGTCATCATGTTCGAATCCGTCTGACTTTAGTGTGATTGTGTGTGGCCAAGTCCGTTCATTCGGAAAGTCCATCGGAACTCCGCTGAAAGTCCGTCGGAAAGACAGTCAGACCTAGTCCGTCAAAGTCTGGTTGTTTGTACGCATAATACACAAGGTTATAAAACATATAAAGCATAAGGTTTTAATCAGACAAAGGGTGATGCAAAGCAAGCTGCATCTGCCATGCTGTTAGTTTAGATAACCCATAATGCTCTGGGAAACCTTTGTCATGGTTTAATTGTTCATTTGTAAAACAAAAATTGTATATCTATCTTAAAAAAAAAAGACAGATGTAAATAAGACAATTAGTTTATAGAAGACTAAAACTGAACTCAAACCATTATAGTTTCCTTTTCAGTCTAGAGACCAGTAGCTATAGCAGTAGAGAGGTTCCTGTCAACCAGCTGGATAAGTAAACAAGCAGGTCTCCCTGGTGGATGACGCAGGCGCACCTGAGGTGCAGGGTCTAAGCACTAACTGGTGTTCACCAGAGCTTTTAATGGTGGAGATGGGTTTTGGTGCATGCTAGTACCAGGTCATGGTCCTCAGGATCGCCCCACCAGGAGGTGAACAAGCTGGCCAGTAGCAGATATAGCAGGTAGGATCGAGCAGAAGTGTAGTCAGTAAACAAGAGAAAGGTTGGTAACAAGTGGTTGCAGTTTGGGATCAAGCAGAATAATAGTCGAGGAAGGTCAGTAATGAATGAGTACGGACGGCGAGTGCCAAGAGCGAGATGTTTGCTGGAGAGAAGACATTAATCGGGCAAACAGGAAGTGCAGAGACACGGCTTAAATCAGGACGTTCCTGGGAAGAGCAAAGAGCTCAAGGTTCATGAGCAAGTCATAAGGCAAGGTTGTCTAAGCAATCAGGCAGGGAGCTGTCCAGCATTTGGGGTAGTTTAGCAGGAAGAGTTACTGTCAGACACAGCAGAGGTCCTAGGTTCAGGTCCAGGCCCAGACACCTGATCAGTAGCCCAGCTCAGTTTGGCAAAAAGTGTGACGGTTACCTAATGTTTCTTAATGCCTTCATCTGACCTCAAAGCATATGGAAAAAACAGGGCACTGGACTCAGATGGGTCACTGGGCACACTAGTTCTGTTTCAGCAGCTCTCCACAAAAACGGGAACCACCCTTAGGAACAGGGAAAGAATTACATACATATAAATCAATGAGAGCCCCAAACAAAGGACCAAGGTAATTTAATGATATAATAAATTTATACGATTTTACCACGAATGAATTTTATCATTAAATTACCTTGGACTCTTGGACGTTTGTTTGGTGCTGCCATTGGTTCACCTGGCCTCAGTCAGCATCATATTTCTCCCCACAATGCAGGCTCAGGATTTGTCATTGGATCTGATTTTTTTTTTTTTTTTCTGCCTCCAGCCAAGCAGCATGACCTGATGATGCAGGAGGGCTTCATGATGTACCTGCTGTCCATAGAGGGAGACATCTTTAATGAAAAACACAGGAAAGTGTATCAGGATATGACTCAACCCCTAAGCCATTACTTCATCTCCAGCTCCCATAACACCTACCTAACCAACCACCAGCTGGTGGGAGCCAGCAGCACCGAATCCTATATCAGGTGAGGACAATTGCTGAAAAAAAGACAGGAATGCAGAAAACCCCCTCCTACATATTTGTTTCGGACAAAAAGACTGCTGTATACTATATATATATATATATATATATATATATATATATATATATATATATTAAGTTTTTAATTGAGTTGGAAAGGGTTAAAACCTCTGTCCTTTTATATTGCTGTGAAAGATTACTTCTCACTTCCTGTTGGCAGACAAAACAGGAAGTGAGGCTAAAATCATTCCTTGTCTATTTGGGGTTGAGTGGGGTCTATCTTGGGAGGGTACATGTGATCGGCACAGGGCCAATCAGCACTGTCCAGACAGAAGGTCATGGGTCCTGTAGCCTCATAGGACAATCATGGGAGAATGAAAACTCCCCCTACAAGCTTTAACCAATGCTCGACAGCACACTGTTAGAAGTTACAAGACTACTATATACCACTGATGAGAAAAGGTATTTAGCAGTTTATATTTACTAAAACTATTGCATTTCTATGTTCTGTGTACTGTGGGAGACCAGATATAGTGAATGCAGGGTCCTGGGTTTGGTAACACTAAACACTACAGTAACACTAATCCGTACACACGATCGGACTATCCGGCGGACTTAGAAAGAAGTTTTGACTCTAAATTATCCGCCGTACTCTGCAGTCCGGCGGACAATCCGGCCGTCTGTGTGCTAGTCTGCGGGACTTTTGAAATGAACGGACTTGCCGACACACGGAGTAAAGTCCGTTCATTTAGAACGTGACTCCAGGTAGACGGGACTAGCGAAGGAAGTCAATGCCGCCGCCTCAATCGGCGAGATTGACACCTCACTAGCCCCGTCACCTGATATGGATTTAAAGGGATATCCCTACGCCAAAAAAACGGCGTGGGGGTCCCCCCCAGATCCATATCAGACCCTTATCCGAGCATGCAGCCTCGACCGGCGAGATTGACATCTCGCTAGCCCCGTCACCTGGTATGGATTTAAAGGGGAATCCCTACGCCAAAAAAACGGCGTGGGGGTCCCCCCCAAATCCATATCAGACCCTTATCTGAGCATGCAGCCCGGCCGGTCAGGAAAGGGGGTGGGGACGAGCGAGCGCCCCCCCCCCCCCTGAGCTGCACCAGGCCGCGTGCGTGCTCGGATAAGGTCGCTCGTTCCCACCCCCTTTCCTGACCGGCCGGGCTGCGTGCTCGGATAAGGGTCTGATATGGATTTGGGGGGAACCCCACGCCGTTTTTTCGGCATAGGGTTTCCCCTTTAAATCCATACCAGGTGACGGGTTTAGCGAGGTGTCAATCTCGCCGATCGAGGCAGCGGCATTGACTTCCTTCGCTAGTCCCGTCAACCTGGAGTCACGTTCTAAATGAACGGACTTTACTCCGTGTAAAAGTCCGGCGGACCTCCACCAAAACTCCGGCGGACAAAGTCTGGGCCTGTGTGGGCAAGTCCGCACGTTCGGAAAATCCGGCGGATTATCCGCTGGAAAGTGTGTAGTGTACTCGTGTGTACGTGGCATTACCCTGATAGACCTTTTTCATCATGGACACCCCTTCCTGGTTAAGCATTCTGCCTTGTGTTTCATTTATTATGCATTTTATTAAGTGACAATTGTGCCAAGTCTGCCAATTTAATTTTCTTCTTTTATTCCTATGTGTAGGGCGTTTATGGATGGCTGTCGCTGTGTAGAGCTGGACTGTTGGGAGGGGACAAATGGGGAGCCAGTCATTTACCATGGACACACATTCACCTCCAAGATCCTCTTCAAAGATGTCATAGCCACCATTAAACATTACGCATTCAAAGTAAGCAGCCTCGGCTACTTTTTAGCAGCTTGCTTTATCTTTCCTGGGACCAGCAATGAAGAATCAAAAAGATACTTGGTCTAAGGAGTACGGAAGTGCTATAGAGGTCCTTCTTGAAAACAGCTAATCAAATTCCAGCTGTCATTATGTAGAAAACAGAAGTATTAATCTGATTAGCTCCCGAACAATGCTTTTAGCCTCCTGGCTAGTTCGTCTTTTCAGACCTTCAGTCTGTCTCCATACAGACCCTAGGGATTCCTTGCGAGTTTGCTAGGGGTTTCCTGTGCAATGAGAAATGTCTTCCTCTCAGATATGTTGCTACTGACACCATTGATCCTTTTAGCTATCTGTAAGGGGGGATTTTTTCCCCAATGACCACAAAGTGTAAGGAGCATTCATCTCACTGACCATCACACTAATGTATCATGAGTTGTAGACATGGGCGTCCGCAGGTAGGGGCAAGGGGGGTCAAGTACCCCCCCCCCCCTGGAATCAGGGATCGGATCTTAAACTTAGCACAGCAGGAGTGATCACTGCTGTAGTTTTTCTGGGTCTGGTAAGAGGGCCTGTTGGCCATTATCCATTACTTACCCTAGGGACTGTACTACGTCTGCAGTCTCTGACCATGATAATGTGATAATGACATTGCCCCCCCCCCCCCCCCCCCCAGAAAAAGGTCTGCGGACGCCCATGGTTGTAGATATAGGAATTTTTAGCAGGGGTTTCCAGAGATAGGAAAGTTTTTTTTCAGGGGTTCCTCTGTGTTCCTCTGTGTTGAAAATGTTAATGAAAGACTGGTTTAGACATTCTCCATATGTCTGTTCACACACACACTGCTTGTTCAGCCGTTTATCACTGAGAAAGGAGCCCTTCTCTGTCTCTATATAGAGCCCCAATCTACAATATAGTCAGTACCCTTAGTATAAGCCTTGAGATGTTTCATATGGACGGAAGCTAGATTTCTACAGGTTGGCAAAGCCTGGTCAGGGTCCTGGAGCCCAGAGGCTTTATAGGGTATTGAGTGGGATGAAGCCTCCAGCCTTAGGTTCATGCTTTGCCAATAACTAGCACCCTGATTGTGCCGGAGGCTTCATCCCACTCAATGCCCTATGAAGCCTCTGGGCTCCAGGGCCCCCCCCCCCCCCCCCCCCCCCGACCACGCTTTGCCAACCTGTAGAAATCTAGCTTCCGTCCATATCCCAGATAGCAAGGATAACTTGCCACAACTTGCTGTAATTTGCTGCACATTTTCACTGGCAAGTTGTACACTTGCAGAGCACTTACAGTTCTAGTTGACAGTTTTCCAACTTGTAGCAAATTTGCATGACAAGTCTCTAGCAAGAGCAAAGTACCTTGTTTCCTCGAAAGTAAGACCTACCCCGAAAATAAGACCCACCCCGATTTTTAAGGAGGGCAGCAATATAAGCCCTACCCTGAAAATAAGCCCTATTTTAGGTTGGTTGTGGGCTGCTGGAGTCCTCTCTATTGCTGCTGGAGTCCTCCCCTTCCCCCAGCTGTCAGCGGGGGAATTCAGCTCCCCCTCTGCAGGGCTCAGAGCGGGTAGAAGATTTCAGCCAGGTCGCGGAAGTGCCGAGCCTAGGGTTGCCACCTTTTCTTCAAGCCAAACCCGAACACTTTAGAGGCGCAGGGCACGGCACCCCAAACGCGGTGCGGTTTTCCTGCGATTGTCACCAGACAAATCGCTGGAAAATCACGTTAACAGAATTGTGGGATGCCTGTCACCCAAAAGAAGTTTTGCTTTGTGATTGGGGTGCCATTATCCCCATTCTCTCCTATTTCAAATCTTATTCCCCTACCAGCACAAATCCTCCTCCCTCCAATACCCCCATGGCAGCTGACAGGGGGTATCACAGGACCCCAGTACACAGGGGGGTCCAGACAGCAGAGGGTTTGGAGTGGGGGACAACTACAGAGGAGGGGGTGCAAATACAGAGGATGAGGTGCAAATACAGAGGAGGGGGTAATTACAGAGCTAGGGGGCAATTAGAGGGGGCAAATACAGAGGAGGGGTGCAAATACAGAGGAGGGGGTAATTACAGAGCTAGGGGGCAATTAGAGGGGGCAAAAACAGAGGAGGGGGTGCAAATACAGAGAAGAGGGGAAAATTACAGAGAAGGGGGACAATTACAGAGGAAGAGGATGCAAATACAGAGGAGGGGGGTGACAAATACAGAGGAAGAGGATGCAAATACAGAGGAGGGGGTGACAAATACAGAGGAGGGGGTGACAAATACAGAGGAGGGGGTGACAAATACAGAGGAAGAGGATGCAAATACAGAGGAGGGGGTGACAAATACAGAGGAGGGGGTGACAAATACAGAGGAGGGGGTGACAAATACAGAGGAGGGGGTGACAAATACAGAGGAAGAGGATGCAAATACAGAGGAGGGGGTGACAAATACAGAGGAGGGGGTGACAAATACAGAGGAGGGGGTGACAAATACAGAGGAGGGGGGGGGTGACAAATACAGAGAAGGGGGTGGCAAATACAGAGAAGGGGGGGAATTACAGAGAAGGGGAACAATTACAGAGAAGGGGGGACAATTACAGAGGAAGAGGATGCAAAGACAGAGGAGGACAGAGGAGGGGGTGACAAATACAGAGGAGGGAGTGACAAATACAGGAGGAGGGGGTGGCAAATACAGGAGGAGGGGGTGGCAAATACAGGAGGAGGGGGTGACAAATACAGGAGGAGGGGGTGGCAAATACAGGAGGAGGGGGTGGCAAATACAGGAGGAGGGGGTGGCAAATACAGGAGGAGGGGGGGGGGGGGGGGGCAAATACAGGAGGAGGGGGTGGCAAATACAGAGGAGGGAGAGGCAAATACAGAGAAGGGGGTGGCAAATTCAGAGGAGGGGTGCAAATACAGAGGAGGGGGAGGCAAATACAGAGGAGGGGGAGGCAAATACAGAGGAGGGGGTGGCAAATTCAGAGGAGGGGTGCAAATACAGAGGAGGGGGTGGCAAATTCAGAGGAGGGGGTGGCAAATTCAGAGGAGGGGGTGGCAAATTCAGAGGAGGGGTGCAAATACAGAGGAGGGGGAGGCAAATACAGAGGAGGGAGAGGCAAATACAGAGGAGGGGTGCAAATACAGAGGAGGGGTGCAAATACAGAGGAGGGGTGCAAATACAGAGGAGGGGGAGGCAAATACAGAGGAGGGGGTGGCAAATACAGAGGAGGGGGTGGCAAATACAGAGGAGGGGGAGGCAAATACAGAGGAGGGGGAGGCAAATACAGAGGAGGGGGAGGCAAATACAGAGGAGGGGGAGGCAAATACAGAGGAGGGGGAGGCAAATTCAGAGGAGGGGTGCAAATACAGAGGAGGGGGTGGCAAATTCAGAGGAGGGGGTGGCAAATTCAGAGGAGGGGGTGGCAAATTCAGAGGAGGGGTGCAAATACAGAGGAGGGGGAGGCAAATACAGAGGAGGGAGAGGCAAATACAGAGGAGGGGTGCAAATACAGAGGAGGGGTGCAAATACAGAGGAGGGGGGGGCAAATACAGAGGAGGGGGAGGCAAATACAGAGGAGGGAGTGGCAAATACAGAGGAGGGGTGGCAAATACAGAGGAGGGGGAGGCAAATACAGAGGAGGGGGAGGCAAATACAGAGGAGGGGGAGGCAAATACAGAGGAGGGGGTGGCAAATACAGAGGAGGGGGTGGCAAATACAGAGGAGGGGTGCAAATACAGAGGAGGGGAGGCAAATACAGAGGAGGGGGGGGTGGCAAATACAGAGGAGGGGGAGGCAAATACAGAGGAGGGGGAGGCAAATACAGAGGTGGGGGTGGCAAATTCAGAGGAGGGGGTGGCAAATTCAGAGGAGGGGGTGGCAAATTCAGAGGAGAGGGTGGCAAATTCAGAGGAGAGGGTGGAAAATACAGTGGAGGGGGCAAATACAGGAGGGGGGGGGGGGGGGCAAACGCAGAGGGGGGGGGAACACAGAGGAGTCAAAACATAAGGGAGAGAGGCGACAGGCAGCTGCTGGTGCAGAAGTTTTTAATAAAATAAATGCTTAAAAACAATCCACTCACTCCCCATGTCAGAGCTGTATATGTCAGTCTGTGAAGTCGGCTGTCCCATCCTCCCCTCCAATCAACGCTGCTGTTATCACTGGAGGAAACAGAGAGCCACGGGAAACTCATGTGAACTGTCAGCCTCTGATGATGGAGGCGTGGTTAAGCCTCCGGAACGCTCTGATTGGTCACAGCATCCCAGGCTGACAGCTCACTGCAGTCTCCCCGCAGCTCTGTGTTATTGGCTTCCTCCTCAGAGTTATAACAGCAGCGTTGATTGGAGGGGAGGATGGGACAGCCGACTTCACAGACTGACATATACAGCTCTGACATGGGGAGTGAGTGGATTGTTTTTAAGCATTTATTTTATTAAAAACGTCCGCACCAGCAGCTGCCTGTCGCCTCTCTCTCCCTTATGTTTTGATTGCTCCCCCTGCCCGCCGCTACAATCCCCCTGCTGTCCGGGACCCCCTGTGTGCTAGGGCTTGTAAAAGGTGGCCCCATGGTACCCCCTGTGAGCTGGAAATGGTGTCCGGGTGTGAGGCAGAGGGAAACCCGGGCACAGCCTCCTAAACCCGTACTGTCCGGGTCAAAACCGGACAGGTGGCAACCCTAGCCGAGCCACGCTCAGCTGATACCTGCTGCTTTCCTCTTTTGCCAGCTGTCTTCGGGGGATCTTGGGCCCCCCTCCCTCTGCAGTGCGTGTGCCAGGGAAGAACGATCTGGTGGGTCACGGAAGCGCCGAGCGGCGCTGTGGGAAGGTATGTGCAGAGACACATACCCTTTGCATTATATTCTGCTGTGGTGGCGAGGAGTCTGGCAGTTTGCAAGCACTTTTAAGCTGTGCACACTGGGGATTAAATTGCAAGCCCTACCCCAAAAATAAGCCCTAGTGTGTTTTTGGTTGCAAAAATTAATATAAGACCCGGGCTTATTTTCGGGGAAACACAGTAGCAGTGGTGAGTCTACAGCAAGAGCTCTGCAAGTCTACAGCATGAAAATTCAGCCACAGTGACCCCTGTGGTGGGATGACTATTGCACAACAGTAATTTTCAAATTTGCAGCACAATTGCTTGCTATCTGGGATAAAACATCTCAAAGCTCCTCATCCTGCATGGCATTCCAAACACAGTCACACAGCACAGCCCTGCTACTATATACAAAATATATATATATATATATATATATTAAATATATACTGTATATATCCATCACACCCTCCACATTTCAGGACATCGATACCAAAACTAGTCAAGCCAAGTTTCTTAAGAACCAGATGTTGGTTAGGCTTGTGTACAGCTCTGCATTAATTTTCCATGTTACCTATGACAATTAAAGACACCCACTAGGTGACAGCATCACATGATGACTCAATATCAGTATCAGCAGTAATTAAACCCGGAATGTATCGTTATGTAATGAAAGCTGCTGCCTTTCCGGCAACAATGATGAGTTTGTCTTGTGAAACATTTGTTAGTTATGTCACATGACAGTAATAAAATTATAGATACGGTGCCATGTGAGATGTGAGGCTAGATCAAATAATTACAATAGCATTCTAAATACGATGTCCAATACATCACTTCATTACAGAATTATTAATGTGCCACGAGCTTTGCTTACACATCATCATTTTCAAATCATGCCGCATATTATGCTAATACATCGCATAATCACAACAGAAATACTAACACAATTCTGGTTTTCAGATGTTCTAAAGGAATTGATTGGGATTTCCAATGATATGCAATTAACCAGTGAATTGCAACACAGATTGTATGTACTAATCTGGTGTTGTGTGTAGAGAGGCCTATGACAGGTGCAAATAAGAGACAGCTGTGTGGGGTTAGGACAATGTTGTTATTTGATATTATAGAGGCGAACCTTTCTAACTGTTTCCATATATGTGTGGTCTTATTACAGTCCCAGAATATATGGATGTATGAACCAGGGGAATCACAGCCTCTGAAGCATGTTGGTGGTGCTGTGGGGAATATGGAGTGTAGTTTGACTGGGGTATACAATGTTACATATGTAAAACGTTTTATTACTGTTAAAGTTTCAACATATTTTTGTACTCTTTTTGTACCATTTTTAGCACCCAATAAAAAAGTTTGTAAACAAGAAATACTAACACAATGCCATGTATTCTGGCAATCATTCACAATACAGTGAAACCTTGGATTACGAGTATAATCCATTCCAGGAGAATGCTTGTAATCCAAAGCACTCGCATATCAAATCGAATTTCCCCATAGAAGTCAATGGAAACGAAGATAATTTGTTCCGCATTGACTTCTATTACATGCAATACCGCATGTGGCCAGAGGTGGGGGCGCCAGAGAGCCTCAGAAATACTCTGGGACCGCTTGGCTGAACTCGAATGCCTCGGAAAAGGCTCCTAAACACTCGGGAACGGAGTATTTTCGAGTATTTCCGAGTCATTACGAGTATTTCCGAATGGTCCAAATGCGGTACTGCACCGCCCATTTGCTTGAATTCTGCTCGTTTTGCGAGACAACACTCGCAAACCGAGTCAGAATTTTAAAAAAAAGTTGCTCGTCTTTCAAAAAGCTTGTTAACTGCATTACTCGTAAACCAAGGTTTCACTGTACAGTGATTGTATAATCTATATGTTGCTAAAATTTATGACAGTAGATTGCCACTAGATAGAGATTTTCATAGGAAATCACTGTATTAAATAAATAAAAGCCAGAATTTGTCAAGGATGAGCGAATGCTTTTCACATTCGTCCAGTGAGTTTTTGTTCTTACAACGGACCCCTTTGTAAAAGATATATTAACTCTCCTGTGTAAACAAAATCAATACGTAATCACGCCATCCCTTTACAGTCCTCTATCAAAAAATCTATCCCAAGAAACAAATTGTTAAAGTAACATTAAACCCTCAGTGTTTTTTTTTTTTTTTTAGGTTAACACATTGAGCACACTAATGCCGCGTACACACGATCAGACTTTCCGAACGAGTGGACTTGCCCACACACAACCGGACTTTTCCGGCGGACTAGGTCTGGCGGACAATCCGCCAGACTTTTGGTGGAGGTATGCCGGACTTTTCAAATGAACGGACTTGCCCACACATGGAGTAAAGTCCGTTCATTTTGAACGTGACTCCAGGTAGATGGGACTAGCGAAGGAAGTCAATGTCGCTGCCTCCATTGGCGAGATTGACACCTTGCAAGCCCCGTCGCCTTGTATGGATTTAAAGGGGAACCCCTACGCCGAAGAAACAGCGTGGGGGTCCCCCCAAAGTCCATACCAGATCCTTATCCGAGCACGCAGCCCGGCCGGTTAGGAAAGGGGGTAGGGACGAGCCAACGCCCCCCCTCCTCTCCTCCTGAACCGTACCAGGCCATGTGCCCTCAATATGGGGGGTGCTTTGGGAAAGGGGGGGCCCTGTGGCCCCCCACCCCAAAGCACCTTGTCCCCATGTTGATGAGGACAAGGGCCTCTTCCCGACAACCCTGGCCTTCCGTTGTCGGGGTCTGCGGGCGGGGGGCTTATTGGAATCCGGGAGCCCCCAGATTCCGGCCCTCCACCCCATGTGAATGAGTATGGGGTACATCGTACCCCTACCCATTCACCTGGGGGGTAGAAGTGTCAATAAAAAAAAACACAACACAGGTTTTTAAAGTAGTTTATTAGACAGCTCCGGGGGTCTTCTTCCGACTTCGGGGGTCTTCTCGCCGGGCTCCTCCGCTATCTTCTGCTCTTTTACTTATTGATTGGTCACAGAGAATATCACAGTAATGCAGTATGGCCACTAGATGGAGCTGAATATCATAGGAAATCACTGTAATAAATAAAATATGGCCAGAATTGATAAGGATGGGAGAGCGCTTGTCATGTTCATCCAAAAAAAAAAATGTTTTTTATTACTGTCAATAGATCCCTAAGTGTATACAGGTCTGAATGGGGAGAGACTTGGAAGGATCCTGGAACAAAACACTGAACAAGCTACTGGATTTGTTTTGTTTTTGCATTTAGGTACACTTTAATTTTGTAATAGGTAATAGGCAGAGAGAGGAGGAAACCATAGGGAAACCTCAATAAAAGGGATCATTTTCCAGCACTGTTGCTCAAATGACCCTCCACCTATTCTTAGGTTACTCTTGTTGGGGGACTATGTAAGTTATGTTGTAGAAGAAAAGTGGCCCATCTGCCAAACTGGAGGACAGGGTCACTAACATTACATATCTGTCCTCTCTCTTCCAGTATTCACCATATCCAGTAATTTTGTCAATTGAGAATCACTGTGGGCTGGAGCAGCAAATGACGATGGCTCATCATCTTCGTACCATCCTCGGGGACATGTTACTAACCCAACCATTAGGTGATCCGGACCCTTCACAGCTCCCCTCCCCTCAGGTGAGAAACGAAACACATAGGAATGATGGTATGGTCATCAGTGTCATAGTGGCCAATCAAGGTTCCTGATCGGTCATTGGGTGAACCTGAAACCTTAGTTGACACTTACAATATGTGGGACTTCATGTAAAGCATGAAAAAACTATTTTGATTGTTTACAATGAACATTATTGAAAATCTATGATCAAAAAGAACCATTATACCTTTTTTTTTTATTGGGGCCCAATTCAAGCCATAGGGGGCGCTGACTATCACTTTTTTTATTTAATGTTGAAAATGGTTTTAAATTAAATATCAAATGGCGGTACAAGTTGGCACATGTGTCCTAAATGCCATGCCCAATAAGACGGCTTTTACCCTGTTGGAGTTTGAATTTAATTAATATGATGCAGACTGCAACATGAAGAGTAGGAACACCCAAAACTCTAACTGTGGTCAGCAAAGTTTTTTTTTCAGTAGGGACGAGGCAGTACACCTCTGAGTGTATGTGTTGGCACGGGGTGCTGGTGAGTGCTGAGGTAGCTATTGTCACTGGGTGGTGTAGTGTTGCTAGGGGATCTACTCTTGTGAAGGGGGACATCTACTGTTGGGGGCGGGGGTCTATTGTTATTTTCTGCTGGGGAGTTTATTCATGCTGGTTGCTAGGAGATCTGTTGCTGCTGGTTGTAAATCTGTTGTTGCTTGGTGGGGGAATCTATTGTTGCTGGGAGGTCTATTGTTGCTGGTGAGGATCTAATATTTCTGGGGGGGGGGTCTATTGTAGCTTGGAAGGATCTATTGTTGCTTGGGGAGTCTTTTGTTGCTGAGGAGGATCTATTTTTGTTGGGAAGGGTCTATTGTTGCTGAGGAGGGTCTATTGCTGTGGAGGGATCTATTGTTACTGGCTGCAGGGGATCTATTTCTACTGCCTTTCTTGTTAACAAATTCCATACAAAATGATACTTGGTTCTATATTCTCTAACGTAGGCAGTACTGAGCGGTGGGTAGGGGCTGTAGAAAAGTGATGGTCCTCGGAGGTGGGTAGGGGGTGGAGACAAGGGGTGACTCTGGAGAGGAGGGAGTACCTGGTGGTCAGGAACATAACAAGAAACTATGGTGGGAAGATCTTATCGGCGGAGTCTCCAAGAAATATAAGTATCCACCCAACCATTCAGCCTACCAAGCTATAGCTAAACTCGAATATCACTTTTGGGTTCATCAGTCCTTCATTGAACTATCATTACTGCCGTAAGACTTTGGGCCACTGACGCTTGAGAGATAGTATTATTCCATGTATAAATCTGGGGTAAACATGATGATGTGTATTTTACCATCTACTACATTACTGTATCTTATTTCCTGTAGGCGTTGAAGGGGAAGATCTTGGTGAAAGGCAAGAAGCTGAGTGAGCGTAGATTAGCAGAGGATGAAGAAGGAAAGGCACGGATGGTGAGTGGAGACAATATGGTGATGTTTGGTATACGTCGGACTATGGGTGAATTTACTACCAGCCTTAGAATTCAAAGAAGACTGATACCGCATACACACGATCGGACTTTCCAGCGGACTTAGTCCGGCAGACCAGAATCCGTCGGACAATTCGATTGCGTGTGGGCTCCAGCTGACTTTTTCTTCCCAAAAGTCCGGCGGACCTAGATTTTATAAGTATGGCTTCAAAATTGCCCTAACCCTAAACATCATCCTAGCCCTAGCCTAAATTTACCGGTAACCCTAGTTCTAGTGGTGTCCTAACTGTACCTGTAACTCGAGTACTAGCACTAGCTTCATTGTACTCAATATCCCTAGTCCTAGCTTTACTAAACCTATAACCCTAGTCCAAGCTTTACTGTAACTGTAATCCTAATCCCAATCTAACTGTACCTGTAACTCCAGTCCTAGCCTACTTGTATCCATAACAAAAAACAAACACAAATTTCCAGCTTACTTACCAGCCATCCTGCAACAATCCGAATTGACCCTGTCTAACAGTTCATTGGGGTGCCAAAACGTGGCCTCATCAGCTCTGCATCTATGTATTTGCAAATGTGTGCAAACAAAATCCCTTGTTTTAACATGAACTGTTAGACAGGGTCAATTTAGTTGGCTGCAGGCTGACTGGTAAGTGAGCTGGGAATTTTTGTTTGTTTTTTAACATGC
Source organism: Lithobates sylvaticus (assembly GCA_028564925.1). Classification (NCBI taxonomy): domain Eukaryota; kingdom Metazoa; phylum Chordata; class Amphibia; order Anura; family Ranidae; genus Lithobates; species Lithobates sylvaticus. The sequence goes on along the minus strand of CM053037.1, from coordinate 39,636,023 downwards.
ATTGCCTTTCCATATGCTCCTTGCTGAAAAGGCTAGTTATAGTTTGGGATGGTTGGCATTTTTTTGTATAACTGTATCCAGAACCCTAGTCCTAGGCTTACAGTACCTGTAACGCTAATTTCTAGCCATTGTCTTATTGTACCTCTAACCCTAGTCCTAGGTCGATTCAGACTGCACCTGTAACCCTAGTCCTAGCCCTACCCTAACTGCATCTGTAACTCCAGTCCTAGTCTTAGCCTACTGTAACTCTAATCTTAGTTCTATCTCTATCCTAACTGTAGTTGTAACTTTAGTCCTTAACCAACCCACAAGCTTAAAAACAATAGAAATGCAGTGAGTTAATTAGCAGTAAGCCTGCACAGCAACAATGGCCAAGGGGATTGGCTCCTGCATACTCTGTTTTAATCAAGGCTTTCAAGTGACACTCAGAAGACCAGGGCATACAGGTGGATGTGACAAGGAGGTGCCAAGGAGGAGACAGGTGCCCTTTTAAAATAGCAACTAAGAATCTTGGAATTTAAGCCTATATGTTTCAGATTGGAAGATAGTTCTTTCATGAGGATATTGTTTCCATTTGTTGTCTATCTGGCCCTCCTTTAGCATAAATATTTGCCCTTAAAACAGTTCAGGCAGTTAAAAAAAAATTGTAGTCCAGTTGTGAAATTAGGTTTGAAACTGTATCCAGCAGTTATCGAGTTTCATTGATGAGGTGTAAGTGAGATAAATGTTGCATCCCCTCTATACAGGACACAGCTCAGGAACTTTCTGACTTGGTAATATACTGCCAGAGTGTGGAGTTTCGGGATCAGCCGGGCAGTGTGTGCGAGATGAGCTCGTTCAGCGAGGACAAAGTGCGCCGACTGATGAAGGAGTCTGGTAACTATAGAGCCTGGTTAGGCAGCCAACACACTCCCTCTAGTTGTGCAGCCTGAGAAACACGTAGAAATATGTCGAAACCAATGGTCTTCAAACTGTGATCCGTGGGCCGGACGCAGCTCTTCACTTGCCTTTATCCAGCCCTTGGAGTACTGTTCCTCCCACTGATAAGAGGCACTATTCCTCTCATTGACACCAACAGTGAGACACCATTCCTGACACCAACAGTGGAGCAACATTCCTCCCACTGACACCAACCATAGGGCATTATTCCTTCCACTAACACTAATTATGGGGAATATCTCCTCCCATTGATAAAAACAATTGGTCACTATTCCTCCCGTTGACATCAACAATGGGGCACTATTTTCCACTAATACCATTAATGAGGCACTATTCCTTCTCATACTGACCACAGGAACCATGTATTTTTTTGCTTTCACTGATCACCAAGCCTGAGACATTTTCTACTGATGTTCTACTCCCGCTGGCCACAGTCCAGCCCTCCTAAAGTCTGAAGTAAACTCACTCCCTGTTTAGAAAGTGTTGATCACATAGAAATATGCTGTACCCTATAGCAGCCAATCATCAACCAGATACCATTGTTCTAATGGCTTTTTTTGGTAATCATGGATTACTGTCCATCATTACGATTTCTGTTTCATCTCCAAAGAAAGATTTTATTGTGACAGTCAATTAAGGAAGGTTTTTTTGTATGGTCCTTCTAAAGCCTCATACACACAATCGGACTCTTTCCCGTGGATTTTTGTACAAAGGGCGTTGGCCCCAAGTTTGTATTGCATACACACGATCTGACTTTTTAGGCAACAAACATGAACGTAGTGACGTTTCAACGTACTGACGACACTTCAAAGAGGACGTTCAAATACTCCAGCGCCACCTTTGGTCAACTTCTGTATTGTTGTCTGATCTTTTTCATTGGTTCTGAGCATGCGTGTTTGTACTTTGGACTAAAGTCCGATGGTTTTGTGTACACGCGGTCGGACTTTGCTCCATCAGACTTTTGTTGGCAGAAAGTTGGTCCGTTCGCACAGCCAACAAAAGTCAGATGAAAACTGAAAAAGTTGGTCTGATGGAGCGTACACACGGTCGGATGTTGGTCCAAAACAGCTAATTTGCATGTTTGTTGTCAAAAAGTCTGATCGTGTGTACGGGTCTTTAGACTGTTTGACTTAAAGTTGCCTCTGTCGTAAGATGACTGCCTGATAGCTATACGAAGTCGCTATTTGAGTAGATGTAATTCAGGTCACCAGTACCAATTAGAGCAGATATCTCATTACGTCTTTCCTATCCTACCAAATCTCCGTGGACCAGTAGCCTTGAAATGCAACATAAATTTGTTCCAGGATCCCATCATGCCTAAGTATTTGGTCATATACCTTCTGTGTAAGATAGATCAGATTGATTGAGCCTTATAGTCATGTAATCAGCTATTGGATTAGCAAACTACGTAGGGTTTGAAATCATTTCAGAGTTAAGCCTCATACACACGATAGGACTTTGTACAAACTTTCCCGTGGATTTTTGTGCAAAGGGCGTCGGACCTGAACTTGTATTGCATACACACAGCAGGACTTTTTCAGCCAACTTTCACCAAATCACATGTTTTTTCTGCTCTTTACCGCCACCTTTGGTCAACTTCTGTATTGTTGTCTGATCTTTTGCATTGGTTCTGCATTGGTTTGTATAAAAGTCCTATGGTTTTGTGTACACACGATCAGACTTTGGTCCATCGGACTTTTGTTGGCAGAAAGTTGGTCCGTTCGCACAGCCAACAAAAGTCAGATGAAAACTGAAAAAGTTGGTCAGATGGAGCGTACACACGGTCGGATGTTGGTCCAAAACAGCTAATTTGCATGTTTGTTGTCAAAAAGTCTGATCGTTTATATGGGCCTTTACAGTTACCTTTGAGAGCTTTTTGGTTGCACGTTGGATGGGTGGCTTAGTGAGGTTGTATTTAACTAAAGAACTGCTTTAAGAGAAAATGATCAAATGAGGACACAGATGTATTTGCATGTTGTGTCATTAGCACTCTGTAACTACATTATTCATGGTTTACAGGAAATCAATTGGTTCGCTACAATACCCGTCAGCTCAGCCGTATTTACCCTGACGCATTGAGAGCCGGCTCTTCCAATTACAGCCCTCAGGAAATGTGGAATGCCGGCTGCCAGCTTGGTAAGTACAAATTATGACTTGCATAAACCCTGGCCCAGCTCAAAGACCCTCATGTTGGTTAAAAAACACTCCCAGTTTATGAATCGGCAACCATCAGGGCCCCCGAAAACAAAGATTGTATGACCAAAATTAGGATGGTTGGGCAGATGTGCTTTTGGAGATTCTTACATGTTTTACAATTTGGAACTCTGGTATAATTTTTTATTTTGTTCATTAGGAAAAGGGAAGAGGAGGAATATTGTATCCTAAATATTAATGTAATTAACTGCTTTATGTTTCTTCAACTACAGTGGCATTGAATTTTCAGACCCCAGGGCACAAGATGGATCTAAACCAAGGGCGATTTCAGGACAATGGTTGGTGTGGATATGTTCTGAAACCAGAGTTCCTCCGGAGAGAAGATACATGCTTTAACCCAGAAGACCTCAGCAGCAAGATGAAGATTCTGAAAATCAAGGTGAGAGGAGTTTATTGGATGAAAAGGGAGCGAATGTTTCCAGATCCGTGGGATGAGTGTCTGAACTTGGAAGGGCAAGATGACAGCTGTTGGCTGTACTTAAGGGAGTCCATAGGGTTGCTATACAATTGATAAATAGACTGTTTACTTTGCAAGGGAATTTGTACATTGCAAGGAAATTTTCATAGGAGCTTAGTGAATGTGGTGAAATTTCATTTTGAAAAGAATACCCAATCACGTCCAAGGAGAAAAAAATGCATTTTTGCCTGCATATAATTGGATGATAGAAGTCAGCAGAACTTCACCCTATTCACAAAGCTTTGGGGACAGTTCCCTTGCAAAGTGCAACTTTCCTTGCCAATGAACGGTCTATATACTTTTAGTGAATTAAACTTATTTACTTAGTAGTGGTATTACAGCTGGAAAGACTTTAGAGGGTATTCCTATTAATTGATATTTCTATACTAAATTTCTGTCTGGGGACTCCAAGTGCTTTATCTGCTGTTGGTGAGGCAGCCATCTTGGGCACTCTCAATAGAATATCATAGGAGGACCAATTTAAGAGAGTAGCCAATTAAACAACCAAGAGGTTGTTGGAATGTGGGAGGAAACCCACACAAGCATAGGGAGAACTTGCAAACTCCATGCAGATAGTGTGCACCCATTGTTTGCCTGTGGAGCATGGCTCAGATATGTTTTTTTTTAGCGTAAATCAAGATGTAACTGAAAAGTACATACAGTGCTGGGAAAAAGTATTTGCTCCTTCCTGATTTTTTATTTTTTCATATTTTTCACACTTAAATGATTCAGATCATCAAACAAATTGTAATATTACGTTTTAAGTTTTTAAATGATAATTTAATTTATTAAGGGGAAAAGCTGTCCAAACGTGCCTGGCCCTATGTGAAAAAGTAATTGCCCCCTAAACCTAATAAGTGGTTGTGCCCCCCTTGGCAGCAACAACTACAATCAAGCATTTGTGATAACTGGCAATGAGTCTTTTACATCGCTGTGGAGGAATTTTGGCCATCTCTTCTTTGCAGAATTGTTTTAATTTAGCCAAATTGGAGGGTTTTCCAGCATGAACGGCCTGTTTAAGGTCATGCCACAGCATCTTAATCAGATTTATTATTTGAACCATTCAGAGGTGTACTTGCTGTTGTGTTTCGGATCATTGTCCTGCTGCATAACCCAAGTGGGCTGGAGGTCACAAACTGATGGCCGGACATTCTTCTTCAGAATTTTTTGGTAGAGCGCAAATTTCATGGTTCCATCAATTATGGTAAGCCGTCTAGGTCCTGAAGCTGCAAAGCAGCCCCAGACCATCACACTACCACCAGCATGTGTGACTGTTGGTATGATGTTCATTTTATGAAATGCTGTGTTAGTTTTACGCCGGATGTAACGGGACGCACACCTTCCAAACTTTTGTTTCATCACTCGACAGAATATTTGCCCAAAAGTCTTGGGGATAATCAAGATGTTTTTTGGCAAATGTGAGACAAGCCTTTTGGTCAGCAGTGGCTTTTGCCTTGGAACTCTTCCATGGATGCCATTTTTGCCCAGTTCTTATTGTTGAATCATGAGCACTGACCTTAACTGAGGCAAGTGAGTCGTTGTCGTGCTCTTGGAGTCGTTTTGGTAGGCCGGCCACTCCTGGGAAGGTTCACCACTGTTCCAAGTTTTCTAATGGATAATGGCTTTCACCGTGGTTCGCTGGAGTCCCAAAGCCTTAGAAATATCTTTGTAACCCTTCAAAAATTAGAGAAATGGTGTAATGTTCGAAAGGTATGTTTTTTAGAGCCAGAGTGCTCACCCCAAATAGTTTTACAGAAAAATTATACACGCGGGGTTTTTTGGCAATGATAAAGACCATATGTGAAATCAATAGTGTTTTATTTTCCTAGATCAAGATTGACAACTAGAAATAATACATAGAGTATAAAAATGCAAACTCTGGTTTGTAAACAGCTGTAATTCCAAATAGTACAGGCAAGTATATATACAAAAATATATACAAAAATGCAACATAAGTGTAATTTACAAAAATAGATAACAAGGAATTCATATTCCATACATAATTCATACAATGGTAGTACACCCCTCAGCCCGATGCATTTCGACCATATTCGGTCTTCTTCAGGGGGGAAAATAGCTTTATATGAAAAACAGGGTGGATGACTTTGTTACATCTCTCTAGAATATCAAGAAAAACTTTATCAATATCTTAATACAGTATTATACTTTCTTTACGGGGGGTCCCTCCACCACTTTTCAGTGGAAGTGTTGGGAGCAACAACCCTTGCCGTTGGTTGTCGGGGTCTGCGGGCGGGGGCACCCAAAAGAAGAGAATTGGGGCTGCTCTGTGCAAAACCATAGCACAGAGCAGGTAAGTATAGGCATGTTTGTTATTTTTATTAAAAAACAAAGCTTTAGAACCACTTTAAGTGTGACAAATCTGCAAAAAACAAAAACAAATAATTAGGGAAGGGGGCAAATACTTTTTCACGGCACCTTATTTTGTAATAGAAATGTGATATAAAGTAAAGGTAATACATTTTCTCTTATTGATGTATACTTGCTCATACAATTGTGGTAAACATGTCTTGTGAAACCCCCATTTTATTCCAGTTAATCATTAATCAGTTAATCATTATCTTATTTTACGAATATTCTTTTTCATGTGTAATGTCTGAAGGTGTGATTTCAATAAACTAATCTAATTTTAATTTAATTATCTTCTTTCCTTAGATCATTTCAGCTCAGCAACTTCCAAAACTAAACCAGGAAAATCCGAATTCAATAGTTGATCCATTTATCCGCGTGGAGATTCACAGTCTGGGAAGGAAGAGGGAGGAGGAGACGACCTACGTCCTCAACAACGGTGTGTTTTTTTTACCTCCAGTGGGAAGTCTGCCCTTCATTTGTATACCGTAATGATTCAAAGTTGGGTATTTGATATTAATAAATAGATTTACTAGATTTTGCAAATGCACCTCGAATCATGATATCATATGAGCATGTCCTGCAATTGGTTTTGTAACCCAGGCCTAGACAATGCCAGTCACTTTAGCATGAAAAAATAGGAAGGAACAATAATAATAAGTAAAGTAACACCTCGATTCTTCCCAGGATTTAATCCCACCTGGAACGAGACCCTTCGACTGGAGGTCCTCTGCCCAGACCTGGCGCTGGTGAGATTTGTGGTGGAAGATTATGACAAGACATCCAGTAATGACTTTGTGGGACAGTACACAGTGCCATTCCTCAGTCTGAAGCAAGGTAAGAGGGTAATAGGAGGGTAGCTGGATAGATGTAATAGCCGAACAGTGGGCACCGAGCATTTAAAGCGGCTAATATAATAACTCATATTTTGTCAATATCTAAAATAACTAGTCACATGCATCAAAGCTGAACTCCAGACAAATATGAATTATGTATCCCTATTTATCCATTTACTATATATATATATAGTATAGTATATAAGTGATAGTAAACGATAATTTTTTTTTGGCTTAAAATAAAAAAAGATGTTATGCTTACCTGATATATTGCACAAGCTGTCCCTTACCTCCCCTGGAAAAGATAAAAAAAAATTATATTGTTAAAATTAATAAAAAAAACTACTGACACTAATCTCTGCCCTACTGACACAGTCCACTGCTCTAATGGTGGACACCAACCTCTGCCCTACTGACACAGTCCACTGCTCTAATGGTGGACACCAACCCCTGCCCTACTGACACAGTCCACTGCTCTAATGGTGGACACCAACCCCTGCCCTACTGACACAGTCCACTGCTCTAATGGTGGACACCAACCTCTGCCCTACTGACACAGTCCACTGCTCTAATGGTGCACACCAACCTCTGCCCTACTGACACAGTCCACTGCTCTAATGGTGCACACCAACCTCTGCCCTACTGACACAGTCCACTACCCTACGGACACATCCACTGCCCTACGGACACATCCACTGCCCTACTGACACATGTCCATGTTTTAATATATTTAAAATGTTTGTTTACATTCATTTATAAGTGTGTGTGTCATATACATGGATGTGTATTTGAGCTAGGTCTGCGCACACCTATGCTTATCATATGTATAAAAATAGGTAATTGATGTGTACAAATCTTTTGTCCCCCCCAGGATACCGTCATGTCCACATGCTTTCTAAGGATGGAGCCTCCTTGTCTCCAGCTACACTATTTGTACACCTGCATATCGAAGAGCCTTGAGGGTCTGGATCCAACTCATGGCCCAGTGGCTAAAGCAATAACTGTGCTCCATCTTAGTGTCAAGATGTTCTCGAACAAAGTGACCTTCAGAACCCTGAGGGGGTCCACATCCTGGCTTCAGATCTCCATGTACAAGATGGTACCCCTTTCTCCAAAATGCTGTGCCAGCCAGGTCCCCCCTGTGCCTTATCCTTAGTGATGTCACTGACATTCCAGAAGCCATGATACAGGGTATTACAGTACAACAGCTTAAACAAGCTCTAAAACCAAGCAGGAGGTTTAAATCAAATCAGTATTAAGATAGCAATTATTCTACAAGCCTCATTTTAAAAAGGACATATATTTGATACAAGACAGTCATTATTTAGCTGTCTATAAAAAAAAGTTAAAGTGTCAGTACAGAAAATATTTTGGGTGGAATCATCCATTGGGTGCCACTTCTCTGTCCCAGCAGCTGCTGCCTCCGTGGTGCTGTTGCCATTGAGAAAGGAGTCTTGCTTGCCCCATTAGGATTTCATTTATTTACACCAGGAGGAAAACTGTTCTGATTTGGGGAATCCACCACTCTCCACCCATACCTACACTGTTGTTATTTGCTGGACTCCTTTTTCAAACATCTCGCATGGTTCCAGTTTGATGTTGGCAGAATATATAGTCTTTGTCATATGGCTTCTTAGAAACACTCAGGTCATTATTTCTGTTCTGATACACAAGCCTTGCACTAATGATAATCGAATGCGGAACAGAGGTCAGATATACACTGATCAATCATAACATTATGACCACCCACCATGACTCATCGAGGTATGGACTCCTCTAGACCTCTGAAGCTATGCTGTGGTATCTGGCACCAAGCCCTCAGTAGCAGATCCTTCAAGTCCTGTAAGTTGGGAGGTGGGGCCTCCATGGATTGGGTTTGTTTTTCCAACATATCCTAAAAATGCTCAATTGGATTGTGATCTGGAGAATTTGGTGACCAAGCAAACACCTCAAACTCTTTATTGTGTTCTTCAAACCATTCTTAAATTCATCAGACCAGGCCACCTCCTTCCATTACTCCGTGGTCAAATTCTGATGCTCACGTGCCCATTGTAAGTTCTTGTGGCTGTGGACAGGGGTCAGCATGGGCACCCTAACCGGTCTGTGGCTATGTAGTCCCATACACAACAAACAAACCTTTTTATCGGAATCACCATGAACAATTTGAGCTATAGTAACTCTTATATTGGATCAGACTACATGGGGTGGCCTTTGCTTTCCACATTCATCAATGAGCCTTGGCCACTTGGTTCTCCAGTTTTCGCTCCTTGGACCACTTGTCCAAGGAGCGAAAACTGGAGAACCAAGTGGCCACTGGGCCATGGGCCTCGTCGTAACTCCGTCAATCACGGTGTCCTCTTTCTCCTACACTTGCGTTTCCTTGGATAAGTGGTCCAAGGAGCGAAAACTGGAGAACCAAGTGGCCACTGGGCCATGGGCCTCATCGTAACTCCGTCAATCACGGTGTCTTCTTTCTCCTACACTTTCTCCTACACTTGCGTTTCCTTGGACAAGTGGTCCAAGGAGCGAAAACTGGAGAACGTAGGAAGGTCCTGACCACTGTAGTCCAGAAGCATCCCACCAAAGCTTTAGTGGGGTAGTTGCTCTAACCCAGTCGTCTAGCCATTACAAGTTGGTCCTTGTGAAAGCAGCTCAAGTCCTTACACTTGCCCATTTTTTTTTCTGCTTTTAACACACCCACTTCTGGGACTACATGTTCACTTGCTGCCTATTATATCCCACCCACTTTCAGATACCATTGTATCAAGATAATAAATGTTATTCACGTTACCTGTCAGTGGTCATAGAGTTATGGCTGATCAGTTTATGTATATATACAAGTGAAAGAATTTTTTTGTCTGCGGTAGAGGCAGACTAGCCTCTGATATATATTTTCTTTTTTTTTTTTTTTAAACATTAAAGTTTATTGAAAATTCAACAAAGTACAATAATCAACATGAGTACAGTGACGTATATTTGTTCAGAATTAACATAGTGTTGTCAACCGAGTGTATCGACTGATATTAACAGGTTGTAAATCAGGATGAAATTTCAGTAACTTGACTAAAACCAACAGAGCAGGAACCGTAAAGTGTAGCACATGCGTTTTAGCCGCTTACCACCAGTTGGTGGGGATTGTACTCAAAAGGCAGGTGGTGGATAGTTAGAGGATAGGGAATGGGGGTGAGAAGTAAGAGCAGAGAAAAGAAAAGGGTTAAGAGAAAGTGGTTGTCCCAAATCTATATTTATGAACGTTGGTGGGTCTCAGTGACCGGAACCTGAGGTAGGTTCTTATTATAGCTGTTTGTGACCTGGTGGTCAGCATAGGCCCGGGACCAGGGAATACCCTACGGGTCTTGCGTAGTCAGAACCTAATAATACTGTTGTGCGATTTTACGCGGCTAGTGTGGAGTAGTCTGGAGAGAATCTGAAACTAAACCAGGGAGACCAGGTCTTGAGAAAACGCTCAGCTGATTCCTCAGCTTGTGCTCTGGTGTCCTCCATTTCGCATATCGAAGAAATTTTGTGTAGCCAGTCCCGGATCGTGGGAACTGATGTGGACTTCCAGTGAGTCGGGATGATTGAATTGGCGGCTATCAGTAGATGTTTAGAGAGGCAATTCTTATATTTTTTCATGGAAAATTTCGAGATGTGTAAAAGGCAGTTTGCAGCATTCAGGTCAAGTCTGGTCTCCGTGATCTTGTAGATCGTTTCTATCACTGCTTCCCAAAAAGGTGTCAATTTCTCACATTGCCACCAAATATGAAAAAGGGTGCCTCTTCCTGTACCACACCTCCAGCATTTGTCGCTGGTCTGCGGGTGCCAACTATGAATCTTCACTGGTGTTGCGTACCAGTGGGTAAGGAGTTTATAGGCTGTCTCTTGTGCTTTTGTGCTAATGGAACATTTATGGGCCATTATGCAAACTCTCTCCCACTGTTCATCTGCTATGTCTATGTCTAGGGCCTCTGACCATTTCTCCCTGAACCTGTCCCGCGGGGCGCCGCCCGCCTGTTGCAGCCACTCGTAAGCCGTGGAGGTGGCTCTAGGTACTTGTTCCCCCTTCAGGCACACCGACTCCACTACCGTGAAGTCTCTAGTGAATTGTTCCTTCCGTGTGGTCCTGTGAGTGTATGAGCGTATTTGAAAGTAAGTCCAGAGGGGTAGGGAGGGTATCTGGTTGTCCGACTTAAAATCTGTAAAATCTTTCATGACTCCATCATTAAAGCAATGTAGGGCAAGGATTGGTGGGTGATTGTCGCTAGGTTGAAGCTGTCTGTTTCCCATGCCTGGTGGGAATTCGGGGTTATTTGTCAATGGGGTCAGTGGGCCATTTGAGAAAAAGAAGGTTTTCTTTTGTTTGGCCAGAAGGTGAAAAATGTTCAGGGAGGTCCCTATTAGTGGGTGTTTTTTCATATCCTTTGGGTACCCATTAGGGGCGATCCACGGGGAGAATTTCAAGGGAATCGGGCTAGAGTCGTTTTCGAGCGACACCCAATCCTTTGTGCCTGTATGACAGTGCCAGTCCAGTATTCTCGCTATGTGTGTGGCGTGGTAGTATTTTTTGTAATCCGGCACCCCCAGACCTCCTTGTGCCTTAACCCTTGTGAGTAGTGAGAATTTAATGCGGGGTGTTTTGTGACCCCATATAAATCTCATTTGGGTTGCCTGAAGTGATCTAAAGAAGCTTTGTGGAATTTTTATGGGTAAGTTGCGTAATAAGTATAATACTTTCGGCAAGATAGTCATTTTGCATATAGCTGCTCTGCCAAACCAGGAAAAGGGTTTGGTATGCCAACGTCTGAGGTCCTCCTCAATTGATCCTAGCAAAGGGACAAAATTGGATGTAAATATGTCTTCTATCCTAGGTGTCAGCCATATACCCAGATATTTGATTGCCTTGGGGACCCATTTAAAGGAGCTATTTTCTTTGGCGGCCCTAAGTGTGGAGTCTGGGAGTGTGATGTTTAAAGCTTCTGACTTGGTATAATTTATTTTGAGATTGGACACATAGCTGTAGGTGTTGAATTCTTTCATAAGGGAGGGGATTGATATGTGGGGGTCCGTTAGGAAGAACGCAAGGTCATCAGCATATGCTGCTATTTTGTATTCCTTTCCCCCTACGCTGAAGCCATGAATTGAGTGGTTAGCTAGAATTTTCCTGATGAAGGGTTCTAGCGTGATAATAAATAGAATTGGGGAGAGCGGGCATCCTTGTCTAGTCCCATTATTTATGTCTACTTTGTTTGACAGCGAGCCATTAATTTTCAGCCTAGCTGAAGGATTTTGGTATAGGGAGGAAATCCAGTTAAGCATCCTGGGGCCTAATCTGACATGTTTACAGACCTCAAACATGTAATCCCATGCTACTCGATCGAAGGCCTTCTCCGCGTCAGTGGACAGGAGAAGACCTTCGATCTTTCGCTCCCGGGCCATGTGGATCAGGTTGAGGGCCTTAGTGACATTGTCTCTGGCATCTCTTCCCGGCATGAAGCCCGCTTGTGCTGGGCCGATCAGTTTATGTAGTAGGGGTTTCATTCTTGTGGAGATTATTTTTGCCATGAGTTTAACGTCAATGTTCAATAGTGAAATTGGTCTGTAGCTGGAGCACTGTGTCGGGTCTTTGTCGGGTTTTGGGATCACCGCAATATTGGCTGAGAGAAAGTCAGGGGTTACTGGTCGTCCGTCTGCGAGTGAGTTTAAGGCCTTCTGTAGGTGGGGAGTCAGCGTGTCGGTAAAAGTCTTATAGTAAATGGCTGTGTAGCCATCTGGGCCTGGGCTTTTATTGGTTTTTAATTCTTTGATAGCCAGTTTGATTTCTGACTGTTCAATTGGTCTGTCTATGTCAGAGGAATCCTCTTCTTGTAATGAGGGTAGGTCTGAGTCTTTAAGGAAGTCCTGAATTATCTGTTGTCTTGGACCTCTAAGATCTGGGGGCCTGTGGGAGGGGGGTAGGTTGTAGAGTTTATTGTAGTAGTCCTGAAAGTGTTGGGCTATCTTGTCTGTCGTCCTGTCTAAGTTGCCTGTTGAGTTTCTAATGCCTGGAATTGTGTTTCTGGCTGAAGCTTCTTTTAAAGCTCTCGCTAACATGTGGCCTGCCTTGTCGCCTTGCTCGTAGTAAACCTTCTTCCGGAAAAAAAGGATGCGTTTGGTTTTGGTTTCCAATATTTGTCTGAGCGCTTTCCTCGACTCAAGGAGCTCAGTGGCCGAGTGAACAGACAAAGATTGCTTGTGTAGTGTCTCTAAAGTTTGGATTTTCCGGGATAGTGTCTGGGTTTCCTCGTCCCTAGCTCTTTTCTTTTGGGCTCCCATACTCATCAAAAGGCCTCTGATGTTGCATTTGTGAGCCTCCCAGATACTTAATGGAGATACATCTGGGGTAACGTTCATGGCGAAAAAGTCTTTCACGGCGGTGTGTAATTGGGGTAGTAGAGCTGGGTCTGTCAGAAGCGAGGAATTTAACCTCCATTGTGGGGAACCTTTGTTGCCTATGCTCAAGTTAATGTCCAGTGAAGTAGGGGAGTGGTCAGAGATTGATTGAATCCCTATGCGTGCCTCCGTGACTGAGTGGAGATCTTTTTGTGTGATGAAAATGTAGTCAATCCTTGAATGGCGGTTGTGTGGGATTGAGAAAAAGGAGAAGTCCCTTTCATCTGGGTGTAAGTATCGCCAGGTGTCTACGAGGTCTAGTGAGTGTATAAGTTTTTTGATCTGTTTTAGTATTTTGTATGTTATGGAAGTTTTCCCTGAGGACGTGTCCATTAGCGGGTCCAAGGGGATGTTAAAATCCCCCCCCAGAATTAAGCGCCCAATGCTAAAACCTAGTAGTTCCCTCACCAATTTCCTGCAGAAGGCGACATGTCCTGTGTTGGGGAAGTATACGTTAGCCAATGTGGTAGGTACTCCTGCAAGGGAGCCTCTGAGGAAGATATATCTCCCGTCCGTGTCCGTCAGTTTGTCTGTGATTTCGAAGGAGGCATCTTTACTGAGTAGAATAGATACCCCCTTGGACTTAGAAGTGTCGTTAGTAGAATGGTGCGCCTCTGTAAAGTAAGAGTCGGTGAGCCTAGGGATGTTGTGTGTCTTAAAATGTGTTTCCTGTAGGAAAATAATCTTGGGCTTACCCTTTTTGAGTTCGCGGAGCAGAGTGGTGCGTTTCTCAGGCACGTTCAGGCCACGTACATTATGGGACACCAGTTTCGGAGATCTGCCTAGGGCTGAGTACGCCATTGGACAGGTCCAGGGAGAGATGCCGGCCCAAACCTGTAGGAAAAACTAGTTGCAAATATGAGAGGCCCACAAGGGGCAGGCTTGTTTATCAGATATGTCACTAAGTATGTCGAAAAAGGGACAGACCACTTAGAAGCAGTAGAGAAAGGAGAGAGATTAGGGAATAGTAGAGAGGGGAGAGTCAAGGTAAACTGCTCACTTAAACAAACGAACCGTTCAAGTGAGCTTTGCAATTACGTTTCAGTGAGGATGGTACTCCTCAGATGAGAACGATCAAATATGTGGGGGAACCTGGGAGGCTCGCAACCGAAGGGTAGCTTCCAGGTGTTAAACAGAAGTGTACTAAGGGTTCACAGTGAGAGTGGAGGGGCCAGACCCAGGCCCTCCATCAGCTCATGGATAGTGCCTAAAAATTTGACTTTTCTGCTAAAATACATAGATTAGCCATTGTGATGAACTATACATGACCCATATCTAATGAAAAAACAAAAAGTGCACAGGAAGGAACAAAAACACAGCCCTGAGGGTCGAGCTACTGGGCATATCATTTTTAGCATTTATACCACGGGTGCCTACATCACCCAGGCAGGCAGGTGCGATGTGGGCAGATAAAATTATTATCTTAGTCAAAGGCGATGGGCCTTATAAAACAAAAGAGAAAAAAAAAAAAAAAAAACCAACCAAAACACACTGGTGTTAGTGTACCAGGGCAGGCGTGGACATATACCTGGGCTGGGGGTGCTCGCTTCAACCAGCGGTCTCCCCCATCAGGTCTGCCAGGTATAGTAGATCAGTGAGCCATGTCCCTTGAATTTGTGTCTTTCGGACTCTCGGTGTGGCCATTGTTGTCAAACGAGGTGAATGAGTCCCTGATCATCTGCAGTGATCATGCCAGAATGTTGGTTCCTGAGAGGTAACACCGTGTGATCGGGTAGGGAGAAAAAACAAAACAAACTGGTGTTAGCGTACCAGGACAGGCATGAACAAATACCTGTGCCAGGGGTGCTTGTTCTGACTAGCGGTCTCCCCCAACAGGTCTGTCAAGTACGGTGAATCAGTGAGCCATGTCCCCTGGGTTTGTGTCTTTCGGACTCTCATTGTGGCCATTGTTGACAAACATGGTGGATGGGTCCCTGATCAACTGTAGTGATCGTGCCAGGATGTTAGGGCTTGTAAGGTAACACAGTGTGTTCGGGTAGGGGCGGACCAGTAATAGGCGAGTGGGTGCAGGGCCCGGGGAAGCTGGTGGGTAAAGTTTAAGTCGTACCTGTTGGTAAGCTTCTCATCGGGATGACCCAGCCAGGGTAGGGTGCCGTAAGTGCCTGCACGGAACAAAGTTGAAAATTTTGGGGCCGGTCGCGCCTGGGTGATGACGAGCGCCCGCGGTGAAGGACAGGATGCGTTGAGATTACTCGTCGTAGGATGCCCTCGAAGAGTGAGGTCTGCTGCGGGGTGTTCCGGGACCCGCGGAGTCGTGTCTGGATTGTCGCGACTTCTTTGCTTGGTGCTTGTCGGGTGAAGCCAGAGGTGAGTGTGGCGGACTTCTTTCTTTCGGGGGTATCACGAATTCCTGGTACCATTCCGGCAGTTCAATGCGGTCAAGGTGCAAGGAGTCGCAGAATTCCGGCAGGTCGTTCGGCGTGCGTAAGAGATGTTGTTTGCCGTTGTGCGTCACCAGGAGGGCAAAGGGGAAGCGCCAAGTGTAGCGTAGCTCCTTCTCTCGCAAGGTGTCCAGTAGGGGGCGCAACGCCCTGCGGTTTCTGAGCGTGATCTGTGATAGATCCTGAAAGAGTTTAATGTTTTCGCCATTGAAGACAATATGTTCGTTCCTACGTGCTTTAAACATTATCTCTTCTTTCAGGGCGAACTTTTGTAAGCAGCAGATAATGTCACGTGGGGGTAAAGTGTCCGGGCCCCTCGCTCTGAGGGCTCTGTGTGCCCTGACAAATTCAATTTCTGTGTCTTCGGGCCTTTCCAAAAGGCTGTTGAAAACTCTTTGGAGTACTGGGGAGATTTGTTCCGCCGCCACAGACTCGGGGATGCCTCGTACCCTAATGTTGTTCCTTCTTCCCCTGTTATCCAAATCTTCGAGGTGTCTGTTCAGTTCAATAAAGTGTGTAGCATGTGAGCCGACCACCTCGTCCAGCCTGCGTATGTCCTTGTCTCTACCTTTCCCTGCCGCCTCCACCGACGCCATTTTTTCAGTTAGGACTAGGAGGTTGGTCTTGAGGTCGGTAATGGCCGCCGAAAACGAGGCTTTTATGTCTGCTGCGAAGCCCGACATGTCAGCATAGGTCAGGGGATGATCTGTGCGCGCATTTCTCCTACCAGTATCTTCCAACGCTGATTGAGAGTCCTCGGACGTGTCTCCCTCATGGTGCACTGGCGCCATCTTGCCTCCGGCTGAGAGCTTCTGTAGCGCTGCTTGATTTTTGAAAAGGTCGGTAATGTTCCTCCCCGCGTGTGTTGCGGTAGAACGGCGGGACCGGGTGTGTTGGGTAGAGCGGGTCTGCTTGCTCATTATAAGCTAAGTGTTAGCAGAAAAGGTGCTTAGGGCCTTGGGTCTGACGGAGCTCCTCTCCTATGCTGCCATCTCCGTTGCGCGCCAAGCCACGCCCTCGATATATATTTTCATGTAAAGTGCATGAATGCTACGTAATGTGTATGTGTAAAACTTTCAAGTATTCATTCCCTCTCACAGAGATTCCAGTACTTCTCTCTGACAATGGCTTCATCTGCTTTTGTCTACTGAAGAACGGAGATATCTTTGTTAGGGAGTCATCCAGGGTTGGCATCTACTTCCTGAACTGAGATGCTGGCTCAGAGATAAATCCTGGTGCCTGTACCATTGGCTCACCCTACGTTCACACCCATGTGTTTTTTTTTTTGTGCGGTTTCCGTTTTTCAGAAACGTACTACAGTCCATTTAACATGGTTTCCTATGGTACACGTTCACATCTATGCGTTTTTCAGACGGTGCGTTTTTGGAAAGGGTTGAGGACTTTTTTCCCACAGCAGATTGCATTTTGCATGTAATAGACTTTGAGGAAGTCACATCAGAAACACAAGTGTAGGAGAAAGAAGACACCGTGATTGACGGAGTTACGAGGGACAGTCTTTGTTTTTAATAAAAGAACTTGTCAAAAAGCGTCTCTTGTTCTTTGTAACACTACACTGCTTTTTTTTTTTTTTTTTTGGTGAATGGGTATGGGTACAATGTACCCCATACTTATTCACATTGGGGGAAGGGGGATGGGATCTGGGGGCTTCAAGATTCCGATAAGCCCCCTGCCCGCAGGCCCCCACAACCACCGGCCAAGGTTGTGGGGAAGAGGCCCTTGTCCCCATCAACATGGGGACAAGGTGTTTTGGGGCAGGGCGGGCTCATGTCGAGGGCTCATGCTCTCATGTTGAGGGCATGTGGCCTGGTACAGTCCAGGAGGGGCTAGCTCATCCCCTCCCTCACCTGCTGGGCTGCATGCTCAGATAAGGGTCTTTTTTAATTTTTTTGGCGTGGAGGTTCCCTCCAAATCCTGGTATGGGTTTGGGGGGGGCCTCACCCCATACTTTTTCTTGAATTTTTTACATTCCTGCTGACAGCTGGTGACTAATCGGTTGTTAACGACGCAGTGGCCAGCTTCTCGGCTCCTTAGCAACCAGCTATATACAGTGTTTTTAAAGGGACATAAAAAAAAAACACACACAAAATGCATGAGAAATGCATGCAAAAACGCTGGTTTAAAAATGCAAAACGTGCCTGAAAAACGCATCGTCCACAACCGCATACATGTGAACTTAGACTCATTGCGATTATGTGAGCACAGGGGAGTTGATTTACTAAAATTAGAGAGTGCAAAATCTGGTGCAGCTCTGCATAAAAAAAACAATCAGCTTCCGGGTTTTATTGTCAAAGCTTTACTGGAAAAAGCTGAAGTTAGAAGCTTATTGGTTACCATGCACAGCTGCACCAAATTCTGAGTGCACCAGTTTTAGTAAATCTCCCCTTTATTGTCTCACACAGATCAGCCCCCTGCTGCAGCCTCTCACTATGTGAGTTGTCAGAGTCTTTAAAAATCTTTGTGAGGGGAGGTCAAGCACAGTGCATCCGGAAAGTATTCACAGCGCTTTACTTTTTCCACATTTTATGTTACACCCCTCTTCCAAAATGAATAAAATGTATTATTTTCCTCAAAATTCTACAAACAATACCCCATAATGAAAATGTGACAGAAGTTTGTTTGAAATCTTTGCAAATTTATTAAAAAATAAAAGAAATCATATGTACAAAAGTATTCACAGCCTTTGCTCAATATTTTGTTGAAGCTCCTTTGGCACCAATTACAGCCTCAAGTCTTTTTGAATATGATGCTACAAGCTTGGCACACCTATTTTATGGGCAGTTTCTCCCATTCTTCTTTGCAGGACCTCTCAAGCTCCATCAGGTTGGATGGGGAGGGTCGGTGCACAGCCATTTTCAGATCTCGCCAGGGATGTTCAATCGGGTTCAAGTCTGGGCTCTGGCTGGGCCACTCAAGGACATTCACAGAGTTGTCCCATAGCCACTCCTTTGTCATCTTGGCTGTGTGCTTAGGGTGGTTGTCCTTTTGGAAGATGGACCTTCGCCCCAGTCTGAGGTCCAGAGCACTCTGGAACAGGTTTTCATCAAAGATGTCTCTGTACATTTCTGCATTCATATTTCTTTTGATCCTGACTAGTCTCCCAGTTCCTGCCACTGAAAAACACCCTCACAGCATAATGCTGCAACCACCATGCTTCGCTGTAGGGATGGTATTGGCCAGGTGATGAGCAGCTCCTGGTTTCCTCCAGACATGATGCTTGCCATTCAGGCCAAAGAGTTCAATCTTGTTTCATCAGACCAGAGAATATTGTTTCTCATCGTCTGAGAGACCTTCAGGTGCCTTTGGAAAACTCCAGGCGGGCTGTCATGTGCCTTTTACTGAGGAGTGGCTTCCGTCTGGCCACTCTACCATACAGACCTGATTGGTGGAGTGCTGTAGAGATGGTTGTTCTTCTGGAAGGTTCTCCTCTCTCCACAGAGAAACACTGGAGCTCTGTCAGAGTGACACAAAGTTTTTGCTCACCTTCCTAGCTAAGGCCCTTCTCCCCCGATCGCTCAGTTTGGCCCGCTCTAGGAAGAGTGCTGGTGGTTCTAAACTTCTTCCATTTATGGATGATGGAGGCCATTGTACTCATTAGGACCTTCAATGCTGCAGACATTTTTCTGTACCCTTCCCCAGATCTCTGGCTCCATACAATCCTGTCTCGGAGGTCTACAGACAATTCCTTGGACTTCATGGCTTGGTTTGTGCTCTGACATGCACTGTTAACTGTGGGACTTTATATAGACAGGTGTGTGCCTTTCCAAATCATGTCCAATCAACTGAATTTTCCACAGGTGGAATCCAATCAAGTTCTAGAAACATCTCAAGGATGATCAGTGGAAACCGGATACACCTGAGCTAAATTTTGAGTGCCATGATTTTTTTTTCATTCTTTATTTTTAATAAATTTGCAAAGATTTCAAACAAACTTCTTTCACGTTGTCATTATGGGGTATTGTTTGTAGAATTTTGGGGAAAATAATGAATTTAATCCAATTATGGAATAAGGTGTAACATAACAAAATGTGGAAAAAGCAAAGCGCTGTGAATACTTTCTGGATGCACTGCAAGTGCTTTTATCATTCTCCCAGAAAGCTTTGCTTCCGCCTTTGGCTGGAGCTCAAGGACTGATTTAATGAAAAATGATTGAATTTTTTTATTTGGAAAGACTTTATTGCTGTATCCTATTATACAGCATGCATTTATTAAATAGCTGGTGCTCAAGAGTTGGGCAATACTATTGTTACTTTTGGCTATTACAGTAGTCACCTAAAATAATTTCTTTGTGTATATGCAGAGGCTGGATTTTACTTTTTAACAATGAAATTGAAGACATTTGGCTCATTATAGTCTGCAATATATTGCATTACTACTGTGTCACTGAACTTAAATGCTGTTTAGTCATATTATGCTGGTACATAGAGCAGGATCGGTGCCATCCTGCTGCTGGGTAACTTCAAACTCTACTTTCAGTACAGTTATCCTTTAAATAACCATTTCCCCCCCCCCCCCCCCATTAAGTTTTATGCTTACCTGTCCTAGTTCACTGAAGGCCTGTTTCACACGGGATTCAGCTTGTATAAGAGCAGTTTGATCCACAAGCTTTTATAAAACTTTCAGCAAGCTTCAAGTAGGTTTCTCTAATGCCGCATACACACGATCGGAATTTCGGCCAGCAAAAGACAGATGAGAGCTTTTCATCGGAAAATGCGACCGTGTGTACGCTCCATCCAGGGCCGTTTTTAAAGGCAGGGCAAAAGGGGCAGCTGCCCTGGGCCCTGTCATTGTTGTGGGGCCCAAAGCAGCTGCCTCATACTTGCCAACTATCCTGGTTTAAATTTCCTCGCCCCTTGAGGTTTTAGTCCTGTGCTGTGTCCCAATATCTCAGTGTAAATGTGCTGATACTAATGCTGCCCAGCTCTGCCCTATTGTTGTGTACAGATGACTCACCTGCAGACAATGTGTTTACATGTAAATTACCGGCATTCATATGTAAATGGTGGGGGCATTTATATGTAAATAATGGCGGCCAGCGGCATTGATATGTATATCATGCCCCCCTGAGGTCATATCCACAGTAATCTCTAGCAACCAATCAACAAGCAGAAATCATGTGCTGAAACCTCTAGTAACTAATCAGTGAGCTGTAATGTGTTCTGTAGCCTCTAGTAACCAGTCAGTGAGCGGTAATGATACCTCTGGCAACCAATCGCAATAGCTGCCTGATCTGATTCAGTAAACTGATTTTGAGTCTAGCTGCTATTTATTGTATGTCTTAGAGTAGGTGGAGAGCAAAACTACATATGGGGGGGGGGGGGGGGGCCAAGAAAAGTTTTGCCCAGGGTCCAATCAATATTAAATACGGCCCTGGCTCCATCGGAATTTTGCTGGCCGAATTCCCGCCAGCAGAAATTTGAGAGCACGTTCTTAATTTTTCTGACGGAAAAGGTTTCTGTCGGAAATTCCGATCATCTGTAGCAATTCCGACGTGCAAAATTACTACGCATGCTTGGAAACTATTTTACACATGCTCGGAAGCATTAAACTTCATTTTTTCTCAGCTCATCATAGTGTTGTACGTCACCTCGTTCTTGACAGTCAGAATTTGGTGTGACCGTGTGTAGGCCAGACAGTTTGAGTGGAATTCCGTTGGGAAAACCATCAGAGCTTTTTCCAACGAGAATTCCGATCGTGTGTACGCGGCATAAGGCTACTTTCACACTGAAAGCACCAGCCAGACGCTTTTCAGCTGCTAGCGGGGCTCTTTTTACCCCCCCAAAAAAAGGTGTTAAAGTCCCATTTTGCAGCGCTGCCCACCATTCATTCATTCCAATGGGCAGGGGTGTTTTGGGATCGCTAAATACAGCGCTCCCAACCCGCCCCAAAAATGCTGCTTGCAGGACTTTTCCTAACGTTCCGCCCCCGTGTGAAAAGACACACTGGAATAAATGGGAGGCGCTTTTCAGAGGCTATTTCTAGCGCTAACGCGCCTGAAAACTGCCCCAGTATGAAAGGGGGGCTAAGCCTTTAAAGTGCCCTACAGCTCTTGTTTAGAAATGTTATATGAAGATCCTACTAGGAGTGCCGATTGTCACTTTAACCCTTTCGCTGCCAGAGCCGTTTTTGAATTTTTTGCACACGTTTAACAAAAATAATTTTAGGTCTAGGAAGATTAAACAAAACCCACAAGTATTATATAAAATAAGAAAACAAATACCCTAGAGCAGAGATATTCAATTAGCGGACCTCCAGCATGTCCCATCATGCCTTTGCCTCTGGATGTCATGCTTGTGGGTGTCAGAGCCTTGCTATGCCTCATGGGACTTGTAGTTCTGCAACAGCTGGAGGTCCGCTAATTGCATATCCCTGCCCTAGAGAATAAAATAGTGGTAATTCCAATTTTTCTGTAACAAAAAAAAAACCTTGAAACAAACGTAATAAAAGGACACAAATGTATTTGGTAAAATATAAAAAAAAAGGTTGCGCCGAGTAAATAGATACCCAAAATGACAAGCCTTACATTTTTGTGCGCCCGTGAAATAGCATCAAACTTCAGTACCCTATATTTTCTATAGGCGACACTTAAAAAAAAACCTATAGGTATCAGTTTAGGTGTTACGGAGGAGGTCTTGCGTTTAGAATTATTTCTCTCACTCCGTTGTGTATCGCAATTAAAGTTTTCACTTGTAGGCACCCGACGCATGCGTTTACGCTCGTGCATGTGGGGGCTTCAAAAAATGTGGGGGATTTTATGCGCTTGGGATGTTTTACTTAACTTTTTTTATTTTTTTCATCATATAGGGGACAAAAAGTCCCCTATGTGATGATTTTTTGGCGACAGGTTCTCTTAATTGAGATATGAGGGTCTAAAAGACCCTGCATGTCGCCCATGTGCTCCAGATTGCATCGCAAAACATAATTTGCCGGCTGAGCTAGCCGTGGACACCGAGCGCTTGACCCAGAAGGGACATCAGAGACGTCTCTTTCCGGGGCACAAGAAGAAGCGGAGGAGAGCGAACGTGTCCACTCTTCTCCTTCCCCTCCAGCCGCCGGCACCCGCCATGGAGCTCCCGGGCCCGCCCATGGGCAAGTGGAGCCCGGTGTTCTATCACGAAGTGTCCGGCTGTCACTAGGTGTCCGAAGTGTACTGCGCATGCGCAGTACGGAGCATGAAGATTTTCGGAAATTGTCGGAAGATGAACGGCCCCTGCGCCGTGAGACGAGGTGAAGCCCCCACCATCGAAGCGAACATAGGGTTAGTCAAACTTAGAGGGCCCCTCGCCACGCTTCGGGCACGGCCTCGCTGTGCTCGGCTCTTTTAGATTCTAACTCTATGTCCACTTGGATGGTGGGGCCTGAAAGTGGACTCACAGGCGCCGTTCATCCTCGGCAATTTTCGGAATCAGGGTGTCCTGTGTACTGCGCAATGCCCAAAATGTGCTGTGCCCAAAATGCTTCCACCAGACAGGTAGGAGTCTGCCTGTCACCAGATAGTGGGAGGTTTCACACACAGTCAGGTCTGTATGACGTATGGACCTGGCAGCAAAAGGGTTAAAGTGACAATCAGCACTCTTATTAGGCTCTTTTGACATTTACAAACTGGACTTGAAAGGCACTTTAAAAGCTTCACTAAAAGGTTGCTGAAAGCTTTGCTAATACTTGTGTGAAAAGGGGCCTAAAGCAGGCCTAAGATATTCACCCATTGGCCTGTTAGAAACCTCACTCCCATGGAGAGACAATCTGTTACAGTGAGGAGGAAAAAAAATTTGATCCCCTGCTGATTTTGTATGTTTACCCAAATGATCAGTCTATTATTGTAATGGTAGGTTTATTAGTGAGACAGAATAACAAAAATATCCAGAAAAATAAATAAATAAATGTAAAAAAAATAAAAAAAAAAATAAATAAATCGCATTAAAAATTAAAAAAAAAAAAAAAGTTATAAATTGATTTGTATTTTAATGAGTGTAATAAGTATTTGACCCCTTTGCAAAACATGTCTTGGTACTTGGTGGCAAAACCCTTGTTGGCAATCACAGAGGTCAGACGTTTCTTGTAGTTGTCCACCAGGTTTACACACATCTCAGGAGGGATTTTGTCTTCAAGTCATTAAAGTGTTACTAAACCCACAATAGTATAATCAGTCTGTATATGCAGTATAACATGCTTGTTATACTCACTGTGGAACTTAAGGGGTTAATCCTCTGCATTGTGTAAAAAGGCTGTTTTATCCTGTATGCACAGATCCTCCTGTACGGTCTATCTGGGGAAGGCCAGCTAACACACAGGCAATAGCCAACCTGCACATGCTCAGTTGTGTCTTTTTTGCTGGAGAGACCGGTTTCTTGTTCTCAGAGCTAGCCAGGTCACATGATATTGACATCACACTTGTGGGCGTGTATACAGGCTGTAGTGGAAATCTCCACCTTCCCGAACTCTCAGCACTGAAGAAACTGTGCAATTTATGATGTAACCGTGGTATACAGATCATCCAAAAAGGTATATAGTGGCAGTATTTTAAAGGTAAAAATAAGATTTTTAAGCCATGGGCACTGTGGGGGACGGAGGAACTATTTTCTTATTACTGGGTTTAGTAACACTTTAAGGTTTTATGGCTGACTTTTGGTAACTCGAACCTTCAGCTCCCTCCACATATTTTCTATGGGGTTAAGGTATGGAGACTGGCTAGGCCACTCCAGGACCTTAATGTGCTACTTGAGCCACTTCTTTATTGCCTTGGCCGTGTATTTTGGGTCATTGTCATGCTGGAATACCCATCCACAACCCATTTTCAATACCCTGGCTGAGGGAAGGAGGTTCTCACCCAGGATTTGATGGTACATGGCCTCATCCATCGTCCCTTTGATGCAGTGAAGTTGTCCTGATCCCTTAGCAGAAAAAAAACCCCCCAAAGCATAATGTTTCCACCTCTGTTTGATGGTGGGGAGGGTGTTCTCGGGGTCATAGGCAGCATTCTTCCTCCAAACACGGCAAGAGGAGTTGATGCCAAAGAGCTTGATTTTGGTCTCATCTGATCACAACACTTTCACCCAGTTCTCCTCTGAATCATTCATTAGCAAACTTCAGACAGACCTGTACATGTGCTTTCTTGAGCAGGGGGACCTGCAATGCAGGATTTCAGTCCTTCACAGCGTAATGTGTTACCAATTGTTTTCTTGGTGACTATGGTCCCAGCTGTCTTGAGATTGTTGACAAGATTCTCCCATGTAGTTCTGGGCTGATTCCTCACTCATTGAAACTCCATGAGGTGAGACCTTGAATGGAGCTCCAGACCGAGGGAGATTAACAGTTATTTTGAGTTTCTTCCATTTGTGAATAATCGCACCAACTGTTGTCACTCTCTCATTAAGCTGCTTGGCGATGGTCTTGTAGCCCATTCCAACCTTGTGTAGGTCTACAATCTTGTCCCCGACATTCTTGGACAGCTCTTTGGTCTTGGCCATGGTGGAGAGATTGGAATCTGATTGATTGCTTCTGTGGACAGGTGTCTTTTATTCAGGTAACAAGCTGAGATTAGGAGCACTCCCTTTAAGAGAGTGCTCCTAATCTCAGCTCGTTACCTGTATAGAAGACACCTGGGAGACGTAAATCTTGCTGATTGATAGGGGATCAAATACTTATTTCACTCATTAAAATGCAAATCCATTTATAACTTTTTTGTAAATGTTTCTTTGGATATTTTTGTTGTCTCACTGTTAAAATAAACCTATTAACATTATAGACTGATCATTGGTCAAACGTACAAAATCAGCAGGGGATCAATACCCCTCCCTCACTGTATGTCTCTCAATGGTGGATGGCCTCTCCATAGAAAGGAATGGAGTTCTGGCTTGGGGATTCCACAGAGGTGGCTGTCCAGAGGCAAAAGGACTGGTAAGTCTATGGGGGGGGTCATTCAAAGGAGGACTATACTAAAAGTACATTTATACATGAAGGTGCTCTTAGTCATAACATTTTTTTCCATGTTGGTCCCAATGTCTGTGGCAGCAGCAGACAACCCTGACAGACAGTTGCACTACCCGTCCTCAATGCCAGTATTGCTGAGAACTCTTTGCCTGCATCTCTCTGCACAGGCATAAACATGAACGCTCAGCTCAATCACATTTCCATATTGATGCCTGGGAGTGCTTGGCTTGTGTGTGGCAGGCCTCGGGCTGATGGGGGCACTTTAGCTTTTTTTTTTTTTTTTTTTGGTGACAGCAATGGCAAATTACATACCGTGTCACAGTCTTAGACACAGTGGGGGAGATTTACCAAAACTGGAGCATACAAAATCTGGTGCAGCTCTGCACAGAATCCAGCATCCAGGTTTTAGCCCTGGTTCACATTGATGCTACTTTAGCCACTTTCAGACCAGACCATTTTGCTGGCTTAAGACCAGAGCACGTTTTGCCATTCAGCACTGCGTCGCTTTAACTGACAATTGCGCGGTCGCGCAACGTGGCTCCCAAACAAAATCAACGTCCTTTTTTTCCCCACAACTAGAGCTTTCTTTTGGTGGTATTTGCCTCTGCAGTTTTTATTTTTTGTGCTATAAAAATGAGCGACAA
Organism: Lithobates sylvaticus; assembly: GCA_028564925.1. Lineage (NCBI taxonomy): Eukaryota > Metazoa > Chordata > Amphibia > Anura > Ranidae > Lithobates > Lithobates sylvaticus. The sequence continues at coordinate 39,609,787 of CM053037.1, read as the reverse complement.
TTAAAAAAAATAATGTGTTTTTTTTTTTTTTTTTTTTACTTTTTGCTATAATAAATATGCCCCCAAAAATATATATAAAAAAAAAAAAAAAAACTTTTTTCCTCAGTTTAGGCCGATATGTATACTTCTTCATATTTTTGGTTAAAAAAATAAATAAATAAAAAAAAAAATCGCAATAAGCGATTTGTTTGCGAAAAAGTTATAGCGTTTACAAAATAGGGGATAGTTTTATAGCATTTTTAATTAATATTTTTTTTTTTTTACTAGTAATGGCGGCGATCAGCGTTTTTTATTGTGACTGCGACATTATGGCCGACACATCGGACATTTTTGGGACCATTGTCATTTCTACAGCAATCAGTGCCATTTAAATGCACTGATTCCTGTGTAAATGACTATGGCAGTAAAAGGGGTTAACCAGGGGTGGCAGTGTAGGGGTTAAGTGTTCCTAGGGGCGTGCTACTAACTGTGGGGGGCGTGGCTGTGTTAGTGAACACTGATCTGTGCTCCAATCACAGGGAGCAGAGATCAGCGTCACTTGTTGCAAGGCAGAATGGGGAGATGCTGTTTACTTCCGCATCTCATGGTTCAGCCTTCCCGGGAAACGATCGCGGGTATCCCCGCGGCGATCGAGTCTGCAGGATGGCACGGCGGCATTTTTAAAGGGACGTACCTGTACGCCCTTATGCTTGTCCGTGCCAGTCTGCCGACATACATCGTCGTGCGCCGGTTAAAATTGCGATACTTCAAGTGGCACAATTTCAAAGTAGCAAGGTCAGCGTGATTTCAGGTGCTACTTGATAGATATCTGTGTGGCTTTATACACAGATGTCTATTGAAGTTGCACCTGAAATCGGAAAAAGCAGGAACTACTTTTGCAAATGAGTGCGGCACTGCAAAATGTCACACCGATTGGAACAGTGCCATAGCCACCAATAGGCTGCGATTTGACATGCAATTTGATCTCTAAAATCGCATGACAAATCGCTCCAATGTGAACCTAGGCTTATTGTCAAAGCTTAATTGAACAAGCTGAAGTTAAAAGCCGATTGGCTACCATGCACAGCTGCAGCAGATTTAGTAAATCCTCCCCATTATGCCCAGAGACGCTAAAAAACAAAAACAAAGCCAGCTTCCATCAAAGGCTCCTCACACAGGCATTTTGCGTTTAGACAGATTCCCTGTAAGTGGATGAAGCCTACATTTATTATGTACAGCGGCCATTGTTCCAATAAAGTGCCGTATCTAAGCTCTAAAAAGGGACCTTTTTATTATCACATCTATAAACATTCTGGCTGCTAATCTTTGGTCTATAGATATCCATTATCCTGTACTGTTCAGTACATAATATAACCACAATGCTGTCTCTACAATATCAATAAAATATTACAAAATGATTATTTACCAGAAAAAAATGTCACAATTGTCATTTCTAGGGGCTGCAAGAGTTAATTCCTGATTCCGTGGTGACAGCCATTATTTCTCCATTATGATGTAACGCTGTGTGTAGCACTATTGGTATGGTCTACCAACAACTACAGGAGCAATCCCCTCTCTATATACATGTGGAAGCTGGAACTCGCTGCAATAGTCTCCCCTACTATAGTGATCGCCTCTATCGTCCAAGTCCCATGGCACGCGGATGACTTGCAGCATTGTCACTACGCGGTCACCCTCTTGGCACAGGAGCCATTCAGTGAACACCTTGCTTTTTTTTCCCCCCCCCCCCAAGAAATACAAGGTGTTCCCTGATTGGATGAGATGGAGAGGCAGGGTGGTGAAATCAAAATTTCCATCTAGTATAATCAGAGAACATAGTGAATGAAATGCAAGGCATTCTGCGAATGGCATTGCGTTGAGCAAATTACCGCTTTTGTTTACTTTACAGCAGGGCAGTCGGCATGGAACCTCGGAAGATGGCAGCTAATACTGTCCTAGCAGAATCTACGACAGTGATTTCCAGCTTCCACAGGGATCTCACACATTTGGAATAGGCATACTTGATAGTTGCTGCCATTGGATCAACATGTCCTCCAAGAATCAATGAATGACCTACTACAGAATGGGGCAAGCCATGCTCGGTATATGCAGTGATTTTTAGTAGACAGAAGTTAAGAGACAAATACTGTTCATCACTTCCACTCTACCAAAAATTAGAATAAAAAAATAAAAAATAAATGCTCTAAAAACCTGCATTTTTGGCTACAAAATCACCATTTTTTTTTTAACCTTCCTTCGTTCTATGAATAAAAGGAAAAAAAAGAAAAAAGCTCCAGTATGCAGCTGCCCCCCCCCCCCCCCCCCCCCAATACTTACCCGAGACTAGAGATGCACCAAAATTTCCGAGACCAAAACATATCTGCCTAAAATGGTTTCTGCATTTTGCCGATTGAGAAAAAGGTGCCAATAATGGAGCCGAAAATGGTTACCTTGATTTTTGCTGCGATTTTACTGTGCTTATGGTGATTTTTCATAGGTCATGCAACTTAAAAACGTAACAGGTGTGTTATTGATGCGATTTCAATGGAAGAGGCGTTTTTTTTTTTTTTTTAACTGACCAAAAATGCAGCAAGAATGATTTTTATCACAACAGAAGCGCAATGGACCAGTGCGAAGATATACATAGAATTTAAAGGGATGCATTTTTCTGGCACTAAAAAAAAAAAAAAATAAAAAAAGTGCCAAAAATGGCCAACAAATTCATATTCACTTAAATTTACGAGATTACCGTATTTATTGGCGTATAAACACGCACCTTCATTTTAGGAAGGAAGTTTCAGGAAAAAAAAAAAAAATGAAATAAAGCACTTGATGCAAAATAAGGGTCAGTGCCCATCAATGCAGCCTCATCAATGTCCATCTACAGATAAAAGATGATGATTTTGCGCTAAAGTGCACCAGATAATATTAGTGTATGAAACACAAGTGAGTGTGATAAGTTAATGGTCACTATGACGTGACTCAAAAAAATTAACCTACACTGAGCGTGATATAAATAAATAAATAAATCACATAAATATAGGACTACAAAGCGCAAAATCATCATCTTTTATCTCACGGTTTGTGTTCACTTTTAGATTTTACAGCTTGTTTTAGGAATTTTTTCCACACACAGCATCAGTGCTGGCACCTATTTTGATTCTGTTCATCTACTCATCTATTTCATTTGAATATAGTTTCTAGTTCATAAAACAGCGCGAAGGACACCCACATTCACTAATGTCCATCTACAGCCTCACAATTGTCCATCAATGCAGCCTGATCAGTGCCCATATGCAGCCTCAACTCAGATTACTGCTGCCTCGGAGGGGGTGGGACGAGTGCCGTCAGATTACATACAGCGAGAATCTCCTGTTTAATCGGCGGCCTCTTTAATACAAAGTCCCACCTCCTGGAACAGCTTCTATGATAGACAGAACACTGGTTCAATGCCGGCCCAGGAGACGGGACTTCCTATTACAGAGGCCGCTGAGTAAACAGGAGATTCCAGCTGTATGTAATCTGACGGCGCTCGTCCCACCTAGGCAGCGCAAATTGCAGTATCGGCATATAACACACACACCAGATTTTTAGGGTGAAAAAGGTGCGTTTTATACGCCAATAAATACAGTAATTAAAAAATCAAAGATTATATAATTATTTATTTTTTAAAACTGTAATTTTCTGTTTCGGCAAAGTGCATCCTGAATTTTCGGTTTTGGCACCAAAATTTCAATTCGGTGCACCTTTACCTGAAACCAATCTCGATCCAGCAAAGTGCAAGAGAGCAGCTGCTCTCCTTGGTTTCTGCCTCCTCATTGGCTGAGAGACAGCAGTGGGAGTCATTGGCTCCCAATGCTGCCAAATCATAGCCAGTAAGGAAGGGGCAAGGGGTGGGGCCTAGCCCTGGTCTGTGTGTCTTATAGAGTGGAGCTCAGAGTGAGCATGCACAAATGCCCCCATAGCAAGCTGCTTGGCACTCGGGAGAAGAACCAGGAGTGCCAACAGAGGACCCGAGAAGAGGAGGATCGGAGCTGCTCTGTGCAAAACCACTGCACAGAACAGGTATGACATGTTTAAAATTAAAAAAAAAAATAAATTAAAAAAAAAAAAGAACAAAACCAACTTTAAAACCCTCAGAACATTATATATTTTTATGAAAGCTGAAGCCTTGAAGAATAAAAAGATGGTAGTTGCAATTTTTTATGTCGCATGATATTTGCATAACTTTTTATCAAATCTATAATTTTCAGGTCATGTAAAAGCAAAACCGGCAGCTCCACAGCCACCTGAATCACTTACATAAAAGTCCAGAGCCCACTGATAAAAATAAAAAAAATGAAACAGGCTCACAGCTGCAGTATTTAACCTGTTCATTCTAGACGTATGACCCCCCCCCCCCCCCCACACACCCCTAAAGAGCTAAACGACTGGCTGGCAAAAAAAATAGCCAAGCAGACCTCAGATGGCTTCATGGGGCAACTGCGGAAGACCACCTGCTTCTGGGAACAGTTTACAGCAGGGGTAGGCAACCTTACAGTGGCGGAGATCTACCAAAACACGTGAGAAATCAAAGATCACTGGGCACAGCGCCCTATTTTTAGGCCCCGTTCATACTTGGGCGTAGCAGAAATTAGTTTCTGCAAACGCGTGAAAAACACTAAAAACGCACAACACTCTTGCGGTGCTATTATTTCTTAATTGCACCCCAAAAGTGGGTAGCAGCCAATGCATTTTTTTTGTATTTTCCATGTGACAAAATGAGCACTTTCATAATTGCCGTTGGCTTGTGTCCAAAATGTAGCTTCTTTTAGCAGGTTTTTGAGTCGGGGGAGGCCCAAAATACGCACTAAAAAAAAAAAGTGCAAAAAATAAATAAAAAAATGTGACACAGTAGCCTCAGTCAAGTGTGAAAGGGGCCCTAAGGGAGCCAACCTAGGAAGGCCATACACGGTGCAGAGTTGCCGGGTCAGGACCACATCGTGCAGAGTTTGAGACAGTGGCTGCCAACATGTATAAGTGTAGATCCAGATAGGTCCCCTGTGCCCAGTGTCCCCCTATCATCTGCAGTATAATGCATCTTTGTATCCCGAGAGCGGCGCGCCTGTATGTGACCTAAAAAATGGTCAGGATGGATGTTAGGGGAGGAGTCGAGGAGCCGGTGTAGATACAATAGTGTAGCCGTGCAGCTCAGACAGCTACTTCTGTGTGCAGATCTGCTTGGAGAAGTTCTGGATTTGACAGTGGGTCGGCACTGCGGGGGAGTGATCTACCCGTCACCCGCTCAACGGGTAGATCGCGATCGATCAAGTGCAGACCCCCTGTTTACAGACTCTGACAGAGCAGTCTTGTGTGCTCCTTTGCATAATGCAGGAGATTGTATTCCATTATGCAAAATCTGGGGTCTGAATTGCCATTAAAATATTAATATATAATGGGCAACAGATTCAGACAGGGTATCTTGGGAGCAAGGATGCACGGTTGTGCCTATGGAAAGCAGCTTTACATGTGGCCACTTTCCAAAGAGGAGGAGCCTAGAGCACTGCCAAGGGGGACCCCAGAAGAAGAGGATCGGGGCTGCTCTGTGCAAAACCATTACACAGAGCAGGTAAGTGTAACATGTTTGCTATTTTAATGAAAACTTTTTAATTTTTTTTTGAAATGAAGCTTTAATGTCACTTTAAACGTTATTACAATAAAGATCAATGGACAGTGTGTCCCGTTTTGCCCCCATTTTCTAGAAATAGTTCCTCCGACACCGTCTTCATATTTCACTCTAATCTCATGTGCGCTCAGCACCATCAATCTTGTGTAAACCCAGAACACCACATTCATCACCAACAGCAGCTATCCAATCAAAGTGAAGCACAGACGGCACATTACAGATTTATATTATATATTTATATATAATATATACTTTAATATTTAGCCACAACTCCGGATCAGTTTGGATGGCAGCAGGGAGGGAAGAGCCGTTGCAATTTTTTTTTTTTTTTTTTAACTCACAGCAGGAAGGGGGGAGGGACGAAAGAAAAAAACAAAAAATAAAGACCCTGAAAAATCCTTAAATTCAAGCCAGGCTGGCGGAAGCTCCCTGCTTTGCACTTCCGTAATCCCGAAAAAACCTCCCTCCCATGCACATCAGTAGGATGTCTTCTAGAGCAATGCCCTCTTATCCTGCACTTCGTCTTGGGGCTGCTCTCTCGGGTATCCAATCACTGGCATGTTGAGCAGCTGTCGGCCACATCACACCCTGTCCCCTTCAGATGTGGGGGGTGGGGGGGCTACTGTAAAACCAGCCCGACCTGTAAACAGAACAAGAGACACTGATTAAAGCTGAAGGCCATCATTGTGGGAGCTTTCATTGTTAAATGCAGTATAAATACAAGTATCTTCCCTATTGTTTGAGGACAGCGCTATGACGACATTTGTCCCTCTGTTAGAAATTCTCAGTTGGTGGTTCCACCTTTTTTTTTTCTCTTCCCTTTGTTAAGCTCGTCTGATGTTTTTTTTTGGTAGATACAGGAGTTAAACCACCTGAAAAGGTCTCATATCTGTACTGTACTGGTGAGACGCCTGCGCCAATTTCCTACTGTGCTGATTACCAAGAGACCCCCCCCCCCACTGTCCCTGCAGGATCTCCTATTAACCACTTGGCAACCAGACATTTTCTGGCACTTTTTGTTTACAAAGTTTAAAATCAGCATTTTTTGCTAGAAAATTACTTATAACTGCCAAAACACACTTTTTTTTTTAGCAGAGACCCTAGGCAATAAAATGGCGATTGTTGCAATTTTTTGTCACATGGTATTTGTGCAGTTGTTTGGCAAACTACAATAAAAAAAAAAAAAAAATAATGGAATAAAAAAAAATTACTTTTTTTTAAATATAAAAATTACCCCATTTTTTTGGTAGACATTAAAAAGATGTTACGCCATGTAAATGGATACCCAACATGTCCCGTTTTAATATTATGGAATGGCGACAAACTACGGTTCTTAAAAATCTCCATAGGTTTACAGGTAACCTGTTTAGAGTTACAGGAGGTCTAGCACTAGAATTATTGCTCTCACTCCAACATTCACAGCGATATCTTACATGTGTGGTTCAAATACCATTTACATGCAGAGAGCGCTTTCAATTTTAACACTGTCCCTTTAATTTTTTTTACTCCCATTACATATTCCTTGTAATAGAAATAAGGATGACAGGTCCTCTTTATGGAGAGATCTGGGGTCAAAAAGCCCCCAAAATTTCCTTTTTACCATTAAAAGCAAAAGATCCAAAAAAAAAAAAAAAAAAAAAAAAAAAAAAAAAGTAAAAATTATATAAAATATATATTAGAGATATATATAGATATATATATATATATATATATATATATATATAATATATATATATATATATATATATATATATATATATATATATATATATATATACACACACACACACACACACACACACACACACATCCCACAGTTTGTAGACGCTATAACTTTTGTGCAAACCAATCAATATATGCCTATTGGTTTTCTTCCCAAAAATATTTACCAGAATACCAAATGCAGTGGTGGTCAAATGGAAGCTCCATTTGTGTGAAAAAAATAAATAAAATGATCCGAGCACGGTCCCCAGTTTCCCTTGTGGTGAAAAACTAGCGGTGCCCATTGTCTGTAACCTCAACCTGTCACTGGCACACCCTCCTGGAGGTGTGCAATCATGCAGGCTGGGCTCACAGAACACCAGGATTGAGCGAAGCTCACACATCATTCTGTGAGCACCGCTCAGTCCCAGAATACCTGCGCCCTGCCACCGAAAACAAAAAAGAGGTAGCGACCATTTACTGGAAAAAAATAAAGTTAGTATATCCATGCTGTGGCCGTGCTAAACATGCCGACTTCTGAAAGCAAGCTAAAATGACACCTCTTTATACCCAATTGTGGATCTACTGTTGTGCCGACCGATATGCCTTTACCTTCTCAGGCCCCATGCTGGGACACTTCCAATTATACAGGTAATACTGCAGATTGCCGTCTCCTATTCCAAACTTCAGTTTCTCCAGAAACGTTTTGTTTTCCATGAGGTCCAGGGCGTTGAAGACATCAAATCCTTTCTGCAGATAAAAAAAATAAAATGTAGTGGCCTGTAATGACCTGTGTGACATAATGTCTAGAAGAGTACAAGACCCCTGTTTGTACCCAAATATCACCCACTTAATCATGCCAACAGGACCTTAGGTGACTTGGTTTCTCCAGTCAGATCTAAATAAAAAATACAACTCCATTTTGACCGTTTAGTCCCCTTTCACACTTATACGACTTGTCCCACGATTTGGGACTGCAAAGTAGCATGACAAGTCGTTCCCTATGATTTCCAATGACAGCCATTCATATTAGTACAACTTCAAGTCGTTCCGACTTCAAAGTAGTCCCTGCACTACTTTGGGCCGATTTTGATGCCACTTACACAGGCATTCCTTGAAATCGCGGCAAAAATCGCGGCCGAGAAACGCAGCAAAATCGCACGACTTTAAAGTCGCACAAATGTGAAAGGGGCCTTAAACTGTATGCAGCGTAGAGATCAGAAAGCAGCATATTTTAGGCTTGTGTGAATGAACATTTATCATCAAAAAAATAAACAGGTCACAAATCTCCAGAACGGAATAAGGTTATCTTGAAAGAAGGGAGGTAAAGCCTTACCCCTCCACACTGCTCCACTGCCCAGGAATTATATTCTGCTGGAAAACTGGCATTTCCAGGAATTCCAATCTCCTATGCCGCTTTAAACCTATCACTCGTCCTACCAAGCACAAAGCAGACCTGGATTTCAAACACTCCAAGTCAGTGGTACTCAAGTACCCCCCCCCCCCCCTCACCCCAACAGGACACGTTTTCCTTTACTTTGCACAGTAGCTATAAATCAATCAATATCAATGACATAGTATTGATAAAATAGCCCTTATGTAAGGGAAGTTCCCAAAACACAGCCCATTGGAGGTACTTAAGGACTGAGGTTCAGAACCACTGCTATAGGTTACTCCAGCTTGTCACCATCTTGACTACTCACAGATTTTGCCACGATGAGGGCATCATTCATAAGGTCGACCAGAGGCGTTTTGGTGTGCACATTGTAGAAGGAGTACGCAGCCTTTAGGCTCTTGTGTGTTGGGTGGTTCATGATGGTCGAGGGAAGTGTGCAGAAGCTCACAAAGTCAGTTATCTCTCCCTCAGGAGTCTGAAGATGAGAAGAACATTTAGTCAATTTTTGGTAAACCCCATTCCAACTACAGCAAAGCCCGTACCTCCGGGACATATCAGGGTTACTTGGATACAGTAAAAATCCACTTTTAATGTTTTCTGAGCATCACAAAATCAAAAAACACCATTTAATTCATTTTGAAAAACACCCCTCCTCCTCCAGCATTTCTGGCCATGGCCATCATGAGTAAGGGCAAACGATTCATATAGCATTTACTTCCTGGAATCCATCTGCCCTTATGCAGGAGAGTGTGCTTAGCTTAGAAGACACCTCTTCCCCTCCTGAAAACTCACGGGGTGTGTGTCATCATTTGCCTAGGCAAGAAATGTCAGAATATGTCAGAATATGGTAATAAATGAAGATAATTGCAGCAAAATGAGAAGCGTTTACAAATACACAAGCATAGAATAAATAAAGTGGATAATTTCGCGCAAAAAGAGATAAAGTGCAATAATAACTAGTGCCCAACAGGGGGCGCTCGTATAGAACTGGAGTAGGTATAAAAGTAAATAAAATTAAAATGTGTGTATAGTGACTTTCACTATACACACACACACAATTTGAATTTATTTACTTTTATACTTTCTCCAGTTCTATACTAGCGCCCCCCTGCTGGGGATCAGTTATTATTGCACTTTATTATTACACTTTATCTCTTTTGTGCGAAATTATCCACTTTATTTGCCTAGGCAAGAAACCAGGAAGTAACTGAAGAAATGTAAAAAAAAAAAAAAAAAAAAAAAAAAAAAGAAGAATAAAAAAAAGGAAAATATGATATACTCCATTTACTAATGCTAGCAGTGTGAGGATTAAAAATAATCAATGTTTATTAGGAGAGGGAAGTTCCACTTTATAACACCTTGAGGCTCGGTTCACACTACTGCAACCTTAAAGAGGTGTGATGAAAGTGGTTCGACTTTGCCAGACGACTTCCTGGTGACTTGGGTACTACTTTGAAGCGAGGGAGGGGCTACACCACAAGGAATGCCTGGGTATTCTTCCTGTAATGTCGGATCCAAATCATATCCATATAGACGATAATCCGACTTGAAGGCGCCGTCCATTAACCTGTTGCCGCCCGCCGTCATATGACGGCGCAGCTCTCGTTCTGGGCCGTCGTCGTAAGATGGCGTCCCATTCAAACAGGGAATTTGCGGAATCACGGGCGCGCAGCCCTGCACTGTCAGCATTTCCCCAAGACCAGTGATGCAAGTAACTTTAAGTTAAAATAAACAGAGTTACTTAACGCAGATTACTCTTTACCCTCTAAAGTAACTGATTACTTTTCCCCTCATGGTAACGCAATTCCCATTACTTGGGCGGCGTTACCACAATTACATCTACCGCCACTAGATGGCAGTAGTGCAATTCCGGTGTCCTGACGAAAAAGTTCCCCCGCCGGATAAGAACCCCCTGTACTGCGCAGGTGCAGCGCTTACGCAGTGCGAAGGACTACGGAGCTGAAGAAAATTGCCGTACCTTAACAGCTCTGAGTGAACTCTACACCGCGCAGGTGCAGTTAACATGTAATTGTACGAGGCGATGCCGCACGCTCCCGATGCTTGTGCTACTCTGCAAGGGGCGTCTATCGTGTAACTAAGGGGCGGGTCTAGTATTACTGTAACCAAGGGCGCATTTATTATTATTGTTATAGATCGAGCTCTGCCAATTAAATTTAACATTCCCCCTCTTCTGTAGCCATCCGCCCCTTACACAATATAATAATAGATGCTTACACGCTATAACAGATCTGCCCCTTGGTTAGAGTAATAGAGCAGCCCCTTGGTTACACGATATATAACAATAATAATAAATGCGCCCCTTGCTTACAGTAATACTAGACCCGCCCCTTAGTTACACGTATAGAATATAAAAAATAAAAAAAATAAAAAAAAAGTCATTTACTTTGCTGCGTAACTAATTACTTTTCCAAAGTAGTAACTGAGTTACTAATGCAATTACTTTTTGGGAGAAGTAATTTGTAACTTAACTAATTACTTTTTTAAAGTAAGATGACCAACACTGCCCAAGACACAGCACATCACCGACAAGGGTAAACAGCCATTGGGCATGGCTGTTTACCATGTGATCGGACGCGATTACGTCACGGCCGATCACAAATGGTACTCCCTTTCCTAAGGCCGCGATTGCGTGCGATCATGAGCGTGGCAGTCATTTCGGTGGCGGCGCAGCATCATGCCCAAATGCCAGAACAGGAACTTAAAATCCCCCAACTACCAGCACTGGAGGCAAGTGGTTAAAAGTCTATGGGCACAAGTCGGATAGAAGTTGCCTTAAGGTAGTACCGGAACCTTTTCTAAAGTCGGAGCAACTTCAGTACTGCTAATTAAGACAGGTCTCATTGACTAATATGGGATTTCACATCCTTGGGGGTCTCACAAGTCAGATCCCAAGTGTGAACCGAGCCTCAGGGTTACTAGCACTTAATGTAAACACAAGAAGCGCACTTAACTTGTAGCCAAAATAAGACGTTTTGTATTGTATTAGGATAGGGAAGAATAAGATCCCCATCAGGTTTTTATTGTGGTCTGAATCCCTGCTCTGGTGATTTGACCTCTCCATTTGTCCTAGTGACCTCTGCCAGCAAGAATGAATATGCTGAAAAATCTAAAGTTCTGCAGATGTCACTGGAACAGGAGACAGGGGGAAATCTTCTAATGGGGACACTCATGCCAGTAATAACCAAGTGGGGACGGTCCCTTACTTTTCAAATAATTCCTATTGTTTGCATAAAGCGAAGGAAAAATCTCAAGGCAAAGAAGTGAAAAAAACTAATTTTCTACACTAAAAAAAAAAAAAAAAAAAAATTTAAAATGAGCTACACCCTAGAGTAAGTGGACATAGAGCTATAGAATCAATGATATTGTGTTAAAACAGGATACTACTGAAGCAGAAGATGAAATTCCAGTTCCTCCTTACCTCCACCACAAAGGTGTCTATGATGTTCTCCTGGGGCAGCAGCCAGTGTCTCACCTCTTCCTCATGCATGAACGGGGACAGGTTGAACTGAGACAAGTACTGGTTCAGGAGCCGGTGTACACCGGGGACGTGTCGGAGCTCCATTGCTTTCAGGCCTGGGGTTTTAGCAGTCTGTAGGAGATCACAGCAAAGAAAGTTTTTACTACATTAGGCAGAGAAGATCATCTTCCACCCCGACTTTACATTTTAGCATCTACAAGTAAAGGGAATTTGCAATTCTCCATTTAGCATGGTAACACAATTTTATATTCCCAGATAGACAATGACCTCATCTGTACAGACCAGAGGAAATAAACTACATTTGATGCCCCCAGCAACCTGATTCTACCTGTAATTAAATTTGTGTAGAGAAAAAAAAAAAAATGAAAAAAAAAAAAAAAAAAGGAAAAAAAAAACAAATAACATATTTAAACAGACCAAATGATTCTGATTATATAAATAAAATGTGATTATACGGATGAAAAAGTCCCAAAAAAATTTGATTATATATAAAGTCCAAATGATCAAACAGCTAAAAAAGCATACCGTATATACCCGAGTAGAAGCCAACCTAAATATAAGCCGAGGCACCTAATTTTACCACAAAAAAACTGTGAAAAACTTTGAGACTCGAGTATAAGCCTAGGGTAAGAAATGCGCAGCTACTGTAAGTGGAAAAGAGGGTCAACAATGCCCATTTGCAGCCTCACTGTGCCCATTTGCAGCCATAGGTCCCCCAAACTTCAAACTTGGTAGTTAAGGGTTCCTAGATGCCCCCTAGCGGCAGCCATAATTTGGGGTCTCTGGACCCATAGTGTTCCGAAATGACATTGCTGCAGATGGACACAGTTGACCGACTTTGTGGCCCCGTATCTCGGGGCCACTTGGCGCTAGGAACCCCAGTGGAACTAGCACTACAAACACATCCAAAGATGGGGTTCCCATCACCAAGTAGCCCCGAGATACAGGGCCCCAAAGTTGGTTCGGAAAATGTCAAGCACTTTTCTGCAGCAGAGAATGACCATTTTCCGAACCGAATTTTGGGCCCTGTATCTCGGGGCCACTTGGTGCTAGGAACCCCAAATTTGGAGTGCAAACCCAGTGGAACTAGCACTACAACACATCCAGGGATCCTGGATACGGCCCTGAGATATGGGCCCCCAAATTCGGGTCGGAAAATGTCATTCTCTGCTGCAGAAAAGTGTTTGACTCGAGTATAAGCAGAAAAAAAAATTAAAAATGTGCTGAAAAACTCGGCTTATACTCGAGTATATACAGTAAGTGCAATCTTCCATCACCAAAAAAGTGCTGAACACCATAGGGAATGCACGCTTAACAGAAGGCAAGCAAAACTCGCTTGCGGCTATACACCCAGCCAGGGCCTTTATCCTGGATGATCCGGGGGAAACAGCTCAGAGGGCGCCAAACCACAGGAACACCATATGATCGATAGTGGACCAGAAATGGGATACTGCCTGGTGTCAGGTCAACATATCAACCGCCAGTCTGTCACTCGCTGGACTCCGACGGTTCAGTGCAGTCTGGGAAGTTAAAGAGACTGCACTGAACCGTTAGAGAGTGTGAGTGTGTGTGTGTGTATGTATATATATTTGCTGCTTTACATAATTCTTAGTGCGGTATTTACCCCCCTTTTCCAATTAACTTTGTGTGCTTTCCAAAAAACACAGGTAATGAGGAATACACTTTTAAAATTCTAAGTTGTTCTGGTTCCCTGCAGATTTATTTAATCTATTGCTTACTAACAAATACGTTTTATGGAACGCAGTTCAACTTCATTTTAGTAATTCTTGCATGCTATTAATTAGGTCAAGTAGCTTGAGTTGATTATACAAAAATAGGAGAGTGATGAGAAAAAAAAAAGACAAAAAAGGAGGTTCAAAGTCTGCATGCCCATTTTTTCCCCCCTCAACATTTATAGCTGAGGATTGACCACTGCTTTTTTCCAAAAATTTTACATTCACTTATTTCTACTTTTTTGGTAAAATTTAGGCTGTCCAACATACCTTTGGAACATTCGTCCTGATAGTTGGAGGCCATGCCCCTGGTGTTCTTGTCCTACAGTGGTTGTAAAGGGTCAAGATTTTTACCTTCATGCATAAAAAAAAAAAATAAAAAAAAAAGAAGAGCTTCTCTGTGCAGCATCCTAGCCCCCCTAATACTTACCTGAGCCCCGTAGCGATCCTGCAATGTGCCTCAACTCTCCCTCCTTATTGGCTGAGACAGCAGCGGGAGCTACTGAGCCAGCCAATAGAGAGAAGGGATGAGGGCCGAGCCGCAGCTGTGTGCGAATAGACATGCAGTCCCACTGTCAGAACAGCTCAGCAGGGGATATTGCTGTACTAATGTCAGACTGTTAGTACAGCGGCTCTGACCAGAGCTGTCAAGTTTTTTTTTTTTTCGTTCAACAAAAAAAAAAAAAAAAAAAAAAAAAAAAAAAAAAAAAAAAACTGTAAGGCCCCATGCACACGAGACGCAGATGCAAACTCTGCTGAACGCATGTTTGTAAAAGCAGAAACCTGCGTTTAAAAACGCGAGTTTTGCTGTGTTTTCATGCCGCGTTTGTGTCTATAAGCATTTGTAAAGACAACATCATATAGACCCTCCCCAAGCTCAGAAAGCATGTATTATTAACTATTTCTGCCATTTTGATCAGAGTGAGCAGCAGCAGCAGAGAGAGCAGTGGTACACTTGCATTTGCCTCTCTCTCTGTGTTTTTTTTTGGAAATGGATCCCATATTTAATATAGGTCAGGAAATGCTCCTGATGTTGCTCTTGATGAGGCAGCAACGTCGTCGCAAATTGCGTGAGAGGTCCAGAGTCAGAGCTTGTCGATATTGGACCCATACGTTGATGGCACAGCGAATGTCCGTTGGATATTTCACAAACATGTATACATCAGTGAGTATATATGCTCTATGAACTATCTAAACTAATTACGACATTTAAATCCAATTTTTCTAGTATTTTTTATGGTTTACCATCATATTTCTGAGTTTTCTGGTCCAAAAAATTAGGTTCCTTTAAAAAGGCTTATAAACGCAAAACGCGGCTAAACGCAGGTGCAGTTGAAAAAAAGTGTCCAACTGCCTCTGAACGCGCGTTTAACAGCGTCTCGTGTGCATGAGGCCTTATGCCGCGTACACACGGTCGGAATTTTCGTTGGAAAAAGCCCTGATGGTTTTCCCGTCGGAATTTCGCTCAAACTGTCTTGCCTACACACAGTCACACCAAATTTCGACGGTCAATAACACCACGACATACAACACGTTCTACTGCACTATAAAAAATGAAGTTTAATGCGTCCGAGCATGTGTCAAATTGTTTCCAAGCATGCGTCAGAATTTTGCGTGTCGGAATTGCATACACACGATCGAAAAATTAAGAACAGGCTCTCAATCCAAAGTCCATCGGAAATGCCGACAGAAAAAGACCGTTGGGCATACACACGGTCGGAAAATCCGTGTACCTGGCTTTTGGCCTTCTGGTGGGGGGAGTTTGTCACGGGAGAAAAACTAAACTAAGAGGTTTAGTTGGAAGGCTTTTCTTTTTGAAAATACCCGTTTAAACATATTTATCTGTAATCTACAGAAAAGGGCAAAGCCAACATTACAATAAAGCATAAGACATAGTAGATGAGGGATGGAATAAAATTCCATTTGGCGGAATAAGAAAAAAAGGAGGGGAGGGAAGAAACAAAAATGATCAGACGCATAGGATTTTGCTACCCATTCCCTTACTCTAAGTATCTATGCTTTGGAGAAAACCATGTGCATAGAGCAGGTAGATAAAGCGGTGGAAGGAAGAATGTTCCAATAAGATTAGGTCCTGGAGTGTTTACACAGAGAAAACACATAGAATTACAATACAACAGGTGTTGCCAAAAGAGTAGGTTCAGGAAAGAAGTGGAGGATAAGAGGAAATGGTAAGGGTTAAATGAACAGGGGGAGGGCCTGTTTCAGGGGCTGCATGCAGGGTGAATATCTCCCGAATAAGGATGAGCTCAGGCGTGTTCGCTGCGCTAATCACAGGCAGTGAAACATTGCCCCGATGCGCTGCTGCAGAGATCGGGCAATGTCTCACTGCCTGTGATTAGCGCAGTGCCGACTTCCTGGCGGGCTCTGCACATGGACCATGCGAACACGCCTGAGCTCATTCTTACTCCTGAATGGTGCCTTTTAGGCTTACCTGTAGGTAAAAATAAAAGCGGGGTATACAACCGCTTTAATAAGGTTCCTATACAGCAATGATCTCCAAACTGCAGCCTGCTTTTATCTGACCCCTGGGGTACTGGTCATTCTATTAACCACAGGCGCCATTTAATCTTTTTATTCCCATTGACCAAGTCTGAGATATTGTCTACTTTAAGACCCCTTTCACACTACGCTACCCATAGCGTCGGCGGTAAAACACTGCTATTTTACCATCTTATTTGGGGCGCATTTCGACCGCTAGCGGGGCGCATTTACCCCCCGCTAGTGGCCGAGAAAGGGTTAAAACCGCCCGCAATAGCAGCGTTTTGCCGGCGGTATTACATTGCTGCCCCATTGATTTCAATAGGGAGCAACGGTAAACACACCGCTCCAAAGAAGCTGCTGGCAGGACTTTTCCTGACGTCCTGCCAGCGCACCGCTCCAGTGTGAAAGCCCTTTCCAGTGTGAAATTGTAGCCCATTCCAGCAGAAATCGGAAAATGTAAAAATAAACTGCCAGTCTATTAATTTTCCCACATGCATATCAGGGTAAGGCCTACTAAAGAACCTGCATCACCAACCAGGAGGTCTCAGTACCTCTGTACAGAGAACACATAGCATCCTCACAACCTGTTCAATACAAAGGGGGGCAATAAGCCAAGACATATCTGTGGCAGTACCGTTAGGCTCGGTTTACACTGCTGTGACATGGGACCCCCAAGTCGCATGACATGTCAATTTCAATGCTTCCCTATGAGAGCCCTCTTAACTGATCCTACACAAGTCCCTCCAACTTTGGAAAAGGTTCCTGCACTTCTTTGGTCCTACTTGGGTGTGATTTCAGCCCTTGAAAAGGCTCCTAAAATACGGAAGGAAGTCACAGGGCAAAGTCGTATGACTGCCATCACAGCAGTGTGAACTGAGGCTAAGAGGTTGTACCGTAAGAAGTGACAAGAGTATAATCGCAACTGAAATGGATATGCTGCATTAGACTGCCGTTAGCCACCTGGGCACGGGGGACTCACCTCTGGAAGCCGGTACAGTTTCATAGTCCTCTGCATGGTCATGTTCCGGCTAAGATGAGAGAATTTCACCTCTATCAGTTTCCGAGGGTTTAGTGATCTATGCCAATACCTGCTCAACAGACAAGAGAGATGGTGCTTACTAGCAGAAGAGCTTGTTACAGAGATGCTGAGGCAAAAGATACACTTTGCACTGTAATCTGGATAAAGTGTGTAGAGACGATGCTGGCGGTTATCACGCTACTAAGCTGTATGCTTGAGAGCAGACTAGAAAAATAACTCCAATAGGCACCTGCATGTGGCCACTGGCTTGGGCAGCACAACTCCAGCAGTATAGACCGCCTGGAAGATCCCCTCCATGTTAACTCTGCGTGTGATCTCACGGATCAGGACTGGTGCCACCCGCTTGGCGCGCATCTTCTTGTGTACACATAGGAAGTTGATCTCTACCATCTTCTTGATGCTGGTTTGAGAGAGTAAAGAGAACAGAAATTAGTTACAGCCAATTGGAATATGAAATATGAAATATATGAAAATATGAAATGAGAATATGAAAACCTCTTCCATGCCCCTTGGTATTGAATCTTTTGTACGTAAAGTAAAGAACACTCCCCAAATTCCTTGGACAAAGTACGCAACTTATCTAGGAAGTTTACTGGCAATGCAGTCCTGCACCTATGGAGATTGGCTGGAAGGTACCCCTTCAAAAGCAGGCTGCATCAGAAGACATCTTCTGGGTGTGAATCTTTTTTATTTCAGCGACATTAAAGCCCAAGCCTCAATTTTTTTTTTTTTTTTTTATTTAAAATGGAGTGACGAAGAGTTGCTGCCACTGGGGGGGGTACTAAAACTGGTGCACACAGAGTCTGGTGTATAGTAACCAATCAGCTTCCAGGTTTTTATTGTCAAAAAATAATTGAACATAGCTGCACCGCAATTTTTTTTTTTTTTTTTAAATAAAATAAATAAATCACACAAGAGCATGAACATACAAGTAGAGAAGGTCACATCTACAAAGATCAGACACGGTATGGGATTTGAAAAAAAAAATAAAAATAAATGAGAGATACATACATATATATGTATGTATGTCAACACGATGTAGGTGGAGGAACCTTATTCATAAGCAAGATTCATAACAGATCCGACACTGTATAAACCCAGAAGCTGTGTTCACATATATGCAAATTGGATGCAGGTTTCCCCGCATGACGGGCGTGTGTGACCAACTCTCAATGGAGCAGGTTCACACAGGTCCGGGGAGGCCGCAGTCCAGATTACAGAAGGGTCCTGTGCATCTTTGGGTCCGGTTCAGGCAAAAATTCCGACCCTAAGCATGAACCCGCACATATGTGAACCCTACCTTAAATGTTTGTATTGAATTATTATGAAGAGGAGGTTATAGTAGTGTAGTGATGAATAAAGGGGATGGGGGTAAGACAGGCAAAGGAGGCAGGAAGTGGTACAGCAAAGAAACACCTCACCCTCGGGGGGCATTAGATTAAGTGTCGAGTCCCCTGCCAGGGTAACAAGGTCCTCAGCTAGCCAAGCCTTCCCTTCGTCAGAGAAGTGATTGTAACCGTATTAGTGCAATTGTGACAGAGAAAATTGAGTACTGTCCGTGATACTTTTTTTATTTGCACTAACATATCAAACACATCATCCTTATGATATGTTAGTGCAAATAAAGTATCACGGACAGTACTCAATTTTCTTCGTCAGAGAAGAAGAGGTGTAGTAATTCCAGTGGTACCGGGTGTTTTTGTAGGTTGTGTGCACCAGTTTTAGTAAATCTCCCCTACTATGTCCCATTTAGGGAGACTTCCCATTTGATAGATGTCAGACACAGCAGAAAGGGAGTAGAAATATTACAATCAAGGAGAAATGCATGCATATATAGATTTTATTTTGAACATTAATTGTCTGGATATGGCCTGGAAATTCAGGTTGACATGTTAATATAGCTGAAGACCAATCTCCTACCAACACATTACTCTTCTATAGAATGAAGGGTACGAATCCACTCCTTGTGACAAAATACTTACGTGTCGTAGATTTTCATGGTAGCAGGAATGGCGCTGATAAACCCCACCAGCTTCTTGCTATTGATGACCCTCACACCACAGTGCCACTGTGGCAGCCACCCAGGAGGTCTCAGTGCCCTAGGAAGGAAGACACAGCAGTCTTATCTTTAGGAGACGGTTCCTTATGACAGAAGACTAAACACCAAGACAGTCGGCTAAACTCACCATATTAGGAACTCAGACGAGTAGTCAAAACGGAACATGTTATCATCATCTTCTACATAGTTTTCATTTAGCAAAGTGTACAGCTCCTTTAGCTGTAGATAAGAAGATTAGGGTTAATGGCTATGTGCGGTAGTACTGAACAGAGACAGATTGCTGGGAGATTAGAGAAGAATTCCACTAAGCACTTTTTATTTCTAAAAAAGCCACAAAATTCAATTTTTGGGGAAATAAAAAAAAAAAAAAAAAAGAAAAGCTTAAAAAAAAAAAAAAATCTGGTCCTTGTCCAGGCAGGGCAAAAACAACAGGTTTGCTTTAATGTATCCCTGTTAATGTGTTACTAAACCCACAACAATAAAATCAGTCTGTACATGCAGAATAGCATGCTTGTTATACTCATTGTGGAACCTAAGGGGTTAATCCTTCCTCTGCATTGTGTAAAAAGGCTGTTTGATCCTGTCTTCTGTTCCTCCCCTTCTTCCACAGTCCTCAAACCATCTCCTGATAGAACAGAGGCTAGGGGGACAAGCTGGACATGCTCAGTTTTGTGTGTATTGCTAGAGTTTTTTTTTTTTTTTGGGAGGGTGCATGTAATCATCACAGAGCAGACAGAGGGTCAGGGGTCCTGCAGCCTTAGGCTCCATTCACACTAGCGTGTTTTTTGATGCATTTTGCAGAAATGCAGGGAAATTTTTTAACATGGGTTCCTATGGAACATGTTCACATCAATGCATTTTTGTGCCTCTGCGTTTTTGGAAAGGGTCGGGGACTTTTTTTTCATGCAAAATGCAGTGTTTTGCATGTAATAGAAGTCAATGGACCCGCATCCAAAACGCAAGTACCGCGTTTTTCGTTTTTTTTTTTTACACTGTATATAGCTGGTTGCCAAGCAACCACAGTGTAAAAAAAAAAAAAAAAAAAAAAAAAAAAAAAAAAATGTAAAAATTCAAAAAACGCAAATCGCGGCAAAAACACGTGTCCAAAAACGCGGCAAGCACCGCAAAAACGCTCAAAAGCAAAATGCATAGATGTGAATCGAGCCTAACAGGACAGTCAGAGCAGAATGAAAACTCCTCCTACAAGCTTTAACCAGACACTGATAGACGTCACAAGACTGCTGATTAACAAATGGTATTTAGCAGTTTTATCTACTAAATCTATTGCATTTCCATGTTCTGTGTACTGTGGGAGACCAAATATAGTGAATGCAGGGTCCTGGATTTAGTAAAATTTTAAGCAGCTTATACTTTCTACCTTTTTTATTCCCCCGTGACACTGCTCTGCAATAGGAAACAAAATGACATACTCCGTACTCTTACGTATGGAGAAGCATATGGATTACACCATGGGACTGCACTGGGCAAACAGCACTGTCACAGGAGTCCCTAGCCCTGAGTAAGCAAGGACTCAGGCCGTTAGTGGTTTACACAGGGTTTTCCTAAAGCTAACATCAGCTGAAAATGGCAGTAAAAAGGAAGGCAGGTATAGGATTCTTTTTAAAGTAGCACTATAGGCAAAACTTTTTTCTTAATTTTGGATAAAGTAAGGGACGGTTATACCCATCAGATTATTTTTTGCCTGGGTCCTTTTAAGATTTCTCTTCAGTTCCTGTTCCATAGCTAACAGGAAGCGAGAGGAATTCCATGCAAATTAAGGGAATCCCCAGAACTAGTGTCCCCATTGGAAGATTTCCCCTTCATTCCCTTTACTGGGGACAACCCAAAATTTGGGATTGCTTCACTTTTGGTGGTAATAGTAAACATGAAAAATAGAGAGGGTGAATCTCCCTTACGAGACAACAATAAAACCCTGACAGGTGTTCTAATCCCTCTCTACTCTAGAAAAAAAAAAAAAAAAAAAAAAAGTTGTACTTTAAAGGATAAGTTCACCTTTGGGAACATGTTGCCTATTACACCCGTTTATTTAGGGTAGAATATGTAACATGTTCCCAATGCTTCAGCTGCTGCCCCCCTCGTTTCCTCCCTGTGACAGCAGTACAGAGAGAAGTTCCCCCTACTAGCTGTCACTTTTCAAAATCAACGTGCCCATGCGGTGCTCCGCCCACATGACCATGTTACTCATTCACACAGTTCTGTGTGTGAACGAACTACAAGCCCCAACATCCTTTGCAGCTGTCGGCTTGTAGTTCTCAATCAGCTACCACGACACTGTGGAGCACTGTAGTAGTTCATGGATTCTCTCCATCAGTGCATCTGCTTGCCCATATGGGATGTATGGATACACAGATACACCAACTGATCTGCAGGAGACCTGCATGGCACCAGTAGTCTGCTGATTGCAGGTGCAATGCTTTACAGGCTCCAAAATTTTTTTTTTAAATAAATAAGAATGCACTTTTTTTTTTTTTTTTACCCGTTTTTCTCCTGCATGGCCAAAGAATAGATTCACTTTCAATTGTACAGCTTTTATATGTGTTAGCAGTTGTGGAGATGTTCTGTTTATTCCTGTGTAATGGTTCTGATCGTGAGAAAGTCAGCAGTTGTAAATCTTTTCACATCAATTAAAAATGCAGTTTTTTGGGGTTCCAGTTGAAAAGATTTCTTACTACTTTCCGTCCCAACAGAAGTCCTAATGCTGCATTTACATGCCATCATACGGATGGCAAATACAAGGTATAAAAAAAAAAAAAAATGCCCACGTTTGCCCTATAAACTCAGAGCTCCGGCATCAGAAAATTCAGGTAGTGCGGTCTTCTCTGAATTCTTCGAATTTGAGCCCCAAGTTTATAGGACGTTTATGTAGAATTTTCTGTTCATAAAAGTAAAATTTACCACCTGTAGGATATCAAATGATCGCAGCATGAACTTTCCTCGCTTTATACAAATGACAGAAGTTCTGCCTGGAGTTGGATGGGGTAAGGTGTCAGTCAATGAAAGCCTCACTTACCACCGATCTGTCACTCAAATCAAGAGCATCCCAGGTGAAACCATGCGGCAGGGTGTAAGGCTCCTTGCGGATATTATCCTTGTCTTGCTCGATAGGGCCATATGTGTTGATCACTTCACCTATAAAAAGGTACATCAGGCTAAATCAGACTAAGCAGGGCAATATATAAAACAAAGAAAGGATAAAAATTGAAATCGCTCTCATTTTAAATAAGATCATTCATGTATACAGTTTGGAATAAAAAATTTGCTGTATAATACTAGGCTATAAATGCACAGATCTGCATGCACATTTGGACCGGGACAAAAAATAAATTATAATATATATATATATATATATATATATATATATATATATAATATATATATATATATATATATATATATATATATATATATATATATATATATATATATATATATATAAAAAATTTACACGGCTTCACCCACTGTACTAAGAACAAGAAGCCCCTTATTTTTGGGATTTGTGATGGAAGCGAGACATGCCGATGGTTTTGAAGGCTCTACTGCGATTTGCACTGATTTAATGAAGAACTTTTTGGTTCCTTTGAGCCCAGCTCACCATAACCTGTCTGGTTATTGCATATTTTAAAAATATATATATGTTAGAAAAGTTTGTATCATCCACAGTCATCAGATTTTAGCAGTCGCTTTCTTTTTATATGCACAAAGTGGATTCAGATTGGATTCTACCTTTAGCACAAAAAATAAAATAAAAAAACAAAAAATTAAAAACACAACACTTTTCACAGAGGGACCATATAATCCCAAAGCAGCTACCTATAAGATATTGAAATGTGGCTCCTACCTAACTTAGGAACAGGCTGCGTGTCCCAGAACTGGTAGCTTCTCTTGGTGGCCTCCTCCATGGTCTTAGCTGGCCCTTGGCCCACAGAAAACAGCTCAATGGCCTTCTGGATCTCTTGTATCTTCTCAGCAGGTAGAGTATTCACCTAAAACGAAAGAGGTCAGGTCCCAATTATATATTTCCATAAGCCATAATTCCAAGACGAACAACTTGTAGCTCTTCAGAAATTAGCTCCATGTTTGGGTGTACAAAAATTTTAAGAGCCCATTTCACACTAATCCGTTTTTGCCTTACCAAACGTGGAAGAAAAATGCATGACCATTAAATCCTATGGAAATCTTCACACCAGTCAGTTGCTTTTTTAAAAGTCCTGCATGTTGCATGTTTGGGGCCGTAAAAAAAAAAATAAATAAAAAAAAGAAAAAAAAAAAAAAAAAAAACCACAAAAAACACACACCACATGCACTTTCCCATTGAAATGAATGGAAAACATATCAAATACGGTTATGTTTTTGGGTCACTTGTCCCTTTTTCACAGGTTCAACACTCACCAGAACAGGGTGGATAATATTTTTTAAAATATTTAACCGCACATACATGCTGGCAGAATGTCACGGCTGGGCACATCAACGTATAGGAACACCCAACCCGGTCCTGAGCTCCGTGACCGATCACTGCTGGTGTCCTGCGATCAGGTCACAGAGCTGAAGAACCCCGGGGAGAGGCTTCCTAGTGAGACTGACACTGATCGTCTGTTCCCTGTCATAAGGAAAGACGATCAGTGACGTCACATGCCAAGCCACACCCCCTACAGTAAAAAAAAAAAAAAAAAAAAAAAAAACTTAACCCCTCCCCACCCCCTAGTGGTTAACTCCCTCCCTGCCAGTGTCATTTACACAGGAATCTGTGCATTTAAATAGCACTGATTGCTGTATAAATGACAATGGTCCCAAAAATGTCCGATGTGTCCGCCATAATGTTGCAGTCACAATAATATATAAAAAAAAAAAAAATAAATATCGCTGATCGCCGCCATTACTAGTAATAAAAATATAAAATATATATATATAAAAAAAATGCTATAAAACGACCCCCTATTTTGTAAACGCTATAACTTTTGCGCAAACCAATCAATAAATCGCCAATTGCGATTTTTTTTTACCAAAAATATGTAGAAGAATACGCATCGGCCTAAACTGAGGAAAAAGCAAAAAAAATTGCATTTTTTTTCAAAAAATTTTCGCTCTATTTTTGTTTATAGTGCAAAAAATAAAAACCGCAGGGGCGATCAAATACCACCAAAAGAAAGCTCTATTTGTGGGAAAAAAAAAGGACGCCAACTTTGTGTGGGAGCCACGTCGCACAACTGCGCAATTGTCAGTTAAAGCGAGAGTGCCGATTTGCAAAAAGGGGCCTGGTCTTTTGGCTGCAAATTGGTCCGGGGCTTAAGTGGTTAACCGCTTCCCGACCGCCTCCTGCACATATACGTCAGCAGGCGGTGCGCTCGCGACCCGGTCGGGAGCTCCGTGACCGCGGCCGCGGGACCAGCGGACCCAATTGTCACTGGTGTCCCGTGATCGGGTCACAGAGCTGAAGAACGGGGAGGGGTCTGTGTAAACAAACCTCTCCCCGCGCTTCCTAGTGAGGCCGACACTGATCGGCTGTTCCCCGTCATCGGGAAAGCCGATCAGTGAGGTCAGACGTCAGCCACGCCCCCTACTGTTAAAAAAAAAAAAAAAAAAAAAAAAACACAAACACACACACACACACGTCACACTAACTCCTCCCAGCCCCCTAGTGGTTAACTCCGTCACTGCCAGTGTCATTTAAATAGCACTGATTTCTGTATAAATGACAATGGTCCCAAAAATGTGTCAAAAATGTCCGATGTGTCCGCCATAATGTCGCAGTCACAATAAAAAAAAAACAAAAAATCCATTCTGGCTCTCTGCCCAACGATCAATGGGTGCCAGCGGACATGGAGTCCGCTGTACCTGCAGATCAGCTCCTGCTGTGTTTAAAAACAGCGGGAGAGGGCACGCCCCCTACCCGGAAGTGTCAGGTCACTTACCAGGTAGGTGACTCGGCGCAGCAGTGCCACCTTGCCGCCGTATATGCAAGTTGTACTGTTGGTAGGATTTTGTAAGCCAAAATAAATATATTCAGTGTGGTTATTTTATTGGATAGTATTGCTTGTACACTATGTGACCAAAAGGGGGCACACCTTCATGATACTGGAGTTCAGGGGTTTCCAATGAAGGGTACTGGTAATGTTACAACCTACAAGGACATTTGTGTTTTTCCAGCAGATCTGTGCCCCCCATGCACAAAGCCAGCTCCATAAAACATGGTGTGGAGGGACTCATGTGACCCACCCAGAACACTGACCCCAACCTATTGAACGCCGAATTGGAATGCCGATTGTGGGCCAGGGCTTCTCTTCCAACATAGGTACAAATTCTTATACACTGTATACACTCTATATACTATAAACACATCAAACAGGCCCTCTTTGGAGAAGAAGTATCTGTAATGGTTACCGGAGCTTCAGTCGTTTCCAACTTGTCTCCTCCTTTGTCTTTCTTGCGTTTCTGCTTCTTCTTTTTCTTAACTCCAGTGTTGTCCACCCCTCTGAAATAGAATGAATTCAATTACTAAAAAAGTCAGCGTCTAAAAGCCAATTCATTACACGTATCAGTATAACAGATGGTGAAGACTAATCACCCAATTAAATGCCAAGTTCACCTAAGAGAAGTAGGGTCAAAGTTCCTGTGGGTCACATAAGTGCACTTAGTTCTGCATTTCTGTGACCCAGATTCAGCCAACAGCGAGCTGTCAACTGATGTCTGCTGTCAAATGATGTCAGAACCGGTCCAGACTCTGGAGAGATCCCGACTTTAATGTCAGGATCCACCCAGATGCCTGAGTGGCAGCTGAGCCAGCAACTCCCGCCCCTCCACAGCCCGATGCTCCAGTGAGCGCTGGAGGGGCAGAGCAGAGAGCTGTGACTGACAGTCACCACTCTCTGTTTAGAGTGGTCCTGAGAACTGAGTGATCAGTGTTCTTTGATTGCTCACTTCTTGGTCTTAGAGTCGTTGAGGGACAGATGCAGCACCAGAACAATGCTGCATCCACCTAGGCGAGTATTATTATTTTTTTATTTTTATTTTTTTAAATCTTCTTCTCTTTTAATTGACTTGACCATGCAGTCAAGGTAGGTTAAAATACACTGTACGGTTCGGAAACCTATTTCTTTATGCAATTGCGATACCTACAGATATTCTGATGTACACTCCAAGCCTGGTCCAAAAACTCCATATTGCGACTGTTCACACCAACATAGCGGTGAACAGAGACCAGATTTAAATATTTTTTTTAACCCTTTCCCGACCAGCCGCCGCAGTTATACTGCGTCAGGCTGGCTCCCCTGGGCGAACCGTTGTAGCTATACGTCGGCTCGCCTTTTGACCACTAGGGGGCACGTGGGCCACCAGAGCCGATGCGCGTGCCCGGCGGTCGCACCCGCGATCACTCCCCAGAGACAGGACGGAGATCGGTCAATGTAAACAGACAGATCTCTGTGCTGTCAGGGGTAAGGAGAGCGATCTGTTGTCCATACTAAAGCCTCGTACACACGATCCGATTGTTGGCAGGGGATTTCTGTTGACAGACTGTTGTCCTAAAATCTGACCGTTAGTACGCTCCTTCAGACAGACAATTGTTGTTAAAATTTCGGCCAACAAATGTTGGATGGCAGGCTAGTAAATTTTCGGTGGACAACGGTCTGTTGTCAGATTTTGGTATGGTCTGTACACAAGTCCGTCACACAAAAGTTGAAAGTTAAAAAACACACATGCTCAGAATCAATGCTCAAACAACACGAAATTAGCAGAAGGTACCCAAAGGGTGGCACTCAAGAGCTGAAATTCCTCGTAGTACATCACTACATTTGTGTTTGTTGGCCGACAAATTATGTACTGTTAGTATGCAAGACAAGATCCAGGCACACGCCCTTTGGACAAAAAGTCTGACGCTCTGTTGGCCAACAATTCGATCGTGTGCACCACGCTTAAGTATGAACAACGATCGGTCTCCTCACCCAGGCATTCCCATCCCCCCATAGTTAGAATCACTCCCTAGGTAAGACAGACAGTCAACCCCTTCCCTGCCAGTGACATTTACACAGTAATCAGTGCATTTTTATAGCACTGATCACGGTAAAAAATGCCAATGGTCCCAGAAATGTGTCAAAAGTGTCCGATCCGTCCGCCATAATGTCGCAGTCCCAAAAAGACCAATCAATATACGCTTATTGTGATTTTTGTTACCAAAATATGTAGAATACATAATCAGCCTAAACTGAGGAAAAATAATTTCTTTAAAAAAAATAAAAAATTGGGGATATTATAGCAAAAAGTACAAAATATTGTGTTTTTTTGGGGAAGTAGCGGGTACCTGGTTTTGACAGGTAACCCCTTTCCACCTACAGCTCAGATCGCCGTGGCAAACTGAGCCTGAAGTTCGCCCCCCCCCCCCCCTTCTTTACCCCCGCAGTCTTCTGAGACAGATCACAGATCCCAAAAGACTACGGAACCGACTCACGCATGCGCAGCATGAAGAATCGGATCGGGTGAGGACATTGTGGGATCCTTGGACAGGAAAGTGTCCTTATATTAAAAGTTAGCAGCTACAGTATTTGTAGCTGCAGACAATTCTTTTTCTGAAAGAGCCTGGAGCTCCTCTTTAAAAAGGGACACTGTACAAATAAATAACCCTCATCTTTCCGCGCTCGCCCGCATAAGTGAACACATACACAAGTCATGCAATCTGTAAACTACACGTGAGGTACTGACACAAACGTTAGAGCGAGATTCTAATTCCATCTCCAAACCTCCTCTGAAACTCTAAACAGGCAACCTGTAAAAGTTTTAAAGCGTCGCCTAGGGTTAGGGTTTCCCCTTGAAGAACAAGGTTATGACTCAGGGATTGGAATAGGGACCTCCTCCAAAGATCAAAGGTCAGCAGGCGGGTCCCCAGAGGTTAATGGTCAAGAGGCGTGGCTGACCCACCCCCACCTGGGAGTACCCTAGTTTGTCACCATTTCACGAGTGTGCAAAATTTTAACGCAGGACATGTTGGGTATCCATTTACTCGGCGTAACATCATCTTTCACATTCTACAAAAAAAAATTGGGCTAACTTTACTCTTTTATTTTTTACATGCGTTTGAAAGACTGTTGCACAAAAACAGTGTGAAATAAAATATTACAACGATCGCCATTTTATTCTCTAGGGTCTCTGCTAAAAGAAATCTATAAAGTTTGGGGGTTCCAAGTAATTTTCTAGCAAAGAATACTACTTTTTACTTGAATTCAAAGCCTTTCTGCCACTTGTTTACAAGTGGTTGTAATAAGCACTCAAAGAACGGCCAATCAAAATCTCTACAGGAGATACCTAGGTCAGTATCCGGAACAAAGTTCCCTAAAATCTATACAATGTATAGAGATGCTGAGCAGGGGACTGTATGTAATGCCGCGTACACACGATCGGACTTTCCAGCAGGCTTAGTCCGGCGAACTTTGCAGCTGAGGTCTGCCAGACTTTCAAGCGAAGGGACTTGGCCACACACGATCACTCCAAAAGTCTGCTGGATTCGAACGCGATGACGTAGAATAAGGAAGAAGTTCATAGCCAGTAGCCAATAGCTGCCATAGCGTCGGTTTTAGTCGGAATAGCGCACAGACGACCGGGCTTTTCAACTGGCGGACAATTTTGAAGCCAGTCTTATTTCTAGGTCCGCCGGAGTTTTGGGAAGAAAAAGTCCACTGGAGCCCCGGAAAGTCCAATCGTGTGTACGCGGCATTACTCTATAAAACTAGAGTTCTATTGGGCAGGGTTTAAGGCTGTGCCAGAAAGCATACTTCCCTTAAAACTAACCCCCCCCCCCCTTTCACTGTAACAATATTTTACTTGCCCCCACTTCCGCAATTCTCACCTAGGCACAAGTCGCATGTGCCAAGAGGCTGCGAGACCAATGTGAAAACTTAGCGCAATCCTGGGCATAAGCAGTGGGGAGCCAGCAGGAAAATCTCAGCCAGCTCCCACATCCAAGATGGCGGCACCGGCGACCCGAAGCCTGGTGAAGAACCGGCCCGGTTGAAGACAATACAGGACTCCTGGACAGAGAAGAGTCTTTTTATTAAAAAAGTCAGCAGCCACAGTATTTGTAGCTGCTAACTTTTTATTTCTTAAAAAGGAACCAAAGTTCCTCTTTCAGCAGCAAGTGTGTAGCTTTTCCAGCATACCCCCCGAGATATAAACTACAACAGCTCATCGGTCAGAGACTAAAGATTTGCAATTCATTGCGCTGACACCGTCAAGAGAAATAAATGAGATCTGCAAACCTGGCAGATGCAAGAATTCCACACGCTGGAGAAACATACCTGTTAATCCTATTAGAGTGCCTGAGTCGGCCATGTGGAACGTAGCCCTATTTAAACTCCTATTTCATGTGACATATGCACAGCGAGATGGTGCCAGAGACACAGGACAGAGTCAGCTGTCTGCCTGATGACCACGTGTCTCCACAGAGGATGGGGCCTGACCGAGAAATTGGTTAGTTCAACTACTCTGGAAAAATATGGATGAGCCAGGGGTGGAGAACATGCTGCAAGGGCTGATTATTTATATAGGGTGTCCACACAACAAGCACTGTAAGAGGACATGCTGAAATGCAAAAAACTCCCAAAGAATTTGGAATTCTGTTCAGCCAGTTTTGTGATCCTGACCCTTGCCTTGCCGCAGAGCACAGACAAGCTAGTTACCTCACTTTGCAGTTAATCCACATTAGTTGACCCTCCACAGGCTGCTAATTGGGTAAAGAAGGAGCGTACATAGACTGACGAGGCCATACCCTGTCGGGGGCATGTTCACACTGCGCAAAGCAATACAGTCTGATTAGCTTACAGTGCTGGCCTTCCCTCTCCTAATCTCATACTAATCTGGCTCTGCCGGGATTATAGAAAACCAATATAGTATTTAAAAAATTTTAAAAGCTAGACCCGCCACCTAGCTCACTTAGGGCAAAGCAACAGCATCTCTTTAAAGCAGGGGTCTCAAACTGGTGGCCCTCCAGCTGTTGCAAAACTACAAGTCCCATGAGGCCTTGCAAGGCTGACACAGTTACCAGCATGACAGGACATGTAGTTCCACAGCAGCTGGAGGGCCACCAGTTTGAGACCGCTGCTTTAAAGTGATTGTTATTTTTATCCTGCTTGGTTGCAGTGGATTTGCACAAAGCAGCCTGGATCCCCCTGTTCTCAGGTCCCTCCTCTGTGATCCTGGCCCCTCCCTCCTGTGCAGTGCCCCCCACAGCAAGCAGCTTGCTATGGGGGCACCCGAGCCGAGTCACAGTTTCCTGTGTCCATTCAGAAAAAAAGAGCCCCGACTTTGCCCCGCCCCCTCTCTCCCCCAATTGGCTAGCTGACTTTGATTGACAATGGCGCCGCTAATCGGAAGAGGGAATCTTGGATGGCTGAGACACTCGTGGACATTGCTGGACAGAGAGGGACCTCAGGAAAGCGTTAGGGGGGCTGAGGGGGGGACATCTGCACACAGAAGGCTTTTTATCTTAATGCATTAAGATAAAAAAAAAAAATCTTCTGACTTTACAACCATTTTAAAGGCCATGCCGTGTCCTAGTTGTACTTCGCTTTATAAGCCCCCCTGCTGCAACTGCCACAAATATTAGGTGTGAGCTGGGGTTAGAACTTGCAAAAAATGTTACAACAGTATTGGGACCTAGTGACTAGTTACAAAGAACGAGCACTCATCGGCATCCCTCCCTCACCCCCCAAACACTCAGGTCCCAAAAGGCAGCAGAGGAGGGCTCAAGGCAGAAGAGGAAATTACGGGTCGCGGCAAAGGTTGGGATGGAAGTACACCATAGGCTGGCATGAAAAAAAAAAATATATAAAAATAAAAATAAGGGGGGCTGGGTGTTCTTTAGTTTAATACCAAGTTGTATAGTTGGGCAGAACTCTAACACAAAACAACACATTAGCTTAGGTTGGACTTCTCTGACTGGGAATGGAGCCCTATATGACCTGGTCAAGATGTCCACCCTTTGGGTTGCATAGTACAAGGAAAAACGTCTTTGGGGCCTTGTATCTTGGGGCCACTTGGTGCTAGGAACCCCAAATTTGGTGTGCAAACCGAGGGGAACTAGCACTACAAGATATACAAAGGTTTCTAGCACCAAGATACCCCAAATTTTGGCTGCAGCTAGGGGGCATCTAGGAACCCTTAACTACCAAGTTTGGGGACCTATGGCTGCAAATGGGCACAGTGAGGCTGCAAATGGGCATTGTTGACCCTCTTTTCCATATACAGTAGCTGCGCATTTCTCACCCTAGGCTTATACTCGAGTAGATAAGTTTCCATTTTTTTGTGGTAAAATTAGGTGCCTCGGCTTATATTCGGGTCGGCTTATACTCAAGTATATATGGTATATTTTATACTTTCTTACTCCCTGTATTTAAGTGTGTTTCATGTTTTTTTTACGCTATTGCAACACATACATGTGTGTGTGTGTGTGTGTGTGTGTGTGTGTGTGTGTGTGTGTGTGTGTGTGTGTGTGTGTGTGATAGATAGAGATAAAATAAAAGTATTTTTTACCCAAAGCCATGGGAGCAGAACTACAGGACACAAAGGCATAAAATACCCCTGGAGTTATGAAAGGGTTAAGGCAATGCAAACAAATACCAGAAAGCACTGTTGATGTATGCGGACACTAGGACAGACTGATGGACGATCTATAACAGTGGGATGTATGCCGTGGTGTCCCCTGACCTGGCCCGGCTTATACAAGAGGGAAGTGGTAAAGTGCTGGAAATCCCTTTTATGCCACACAAGACAAAGTATTGGGAAGTTCGGTGATCTCACTAGACGCACTACCCCGCT
Organism: Lithobates sylvaticus; assembly: GCA_028564925.1. NCBI lineage: Eukaryota > Metazoa > Chordata > Amphibia > Anura > Ranidae > Lithobates > Lithobates sylvaticus. The sequence goes on along the minus strand of CM053037.1, from coordinate 39,577,395 downwards.
GTAAGGGACTAGAGACTTCCACATTGGCAGAGCACCTGTCCAGCCTGCTTCCCTATACAACACCTGCTACTGTAATGAATGCATAATGAGCCAGCTGCACAGAATTACTGCAGCAGGTGTTTGCTGACCGATGTAAAGGATGAGATGTTGCACTCTTAAAAGCGGTCTGCAGTAGATCACTTTTCAGAGGCATTCTATTGAGGGTTTGAAGTTGCCCTGTCAAACTCAGTTTTTACCCCTTTTAACCTCTTACTGCTGCACACAGTTGTGGCGCACCCCCACTTGAATGAATCGTGTTTTGGAGCTTTACTGAGCGGTGGAGGGGAATCATTTTTGCTGTGCCACAACACTATGGCACTGTAGCGGCTTCTCAGGTGCAGGTTTTCAAAATGTACCCCCCCTTGCTTGAAGTGTAAACTATGCGTCTATGAACTTAAGGGACGGGTCAATCGTCTTAGTAGGGGTGGAGCTGCATTGCGTCACAGGGGGCCTGGCTGCTGGCTGAGGAGACCAAGATGGCGAATCACTGCAGGACAATGCTGGACCCAATGGGCAACAGGAGTTTGCTTTTTGAAGAAGACCCAGCATAGCAGGTAATGAAGTGGAGAGAAAGCTGAGTGAAGTTCCTCTATACTGCCATGGACATCCACCGGGTCCTAGATTGCCTTGTCAATGATCTGCATCTGTTGTCATACATGAGAGCTAGTGACAAGCTCTGGGTTGGTCTAAACTGGTAAGTAAGCCGCAGGCTTTCCTCCCACTGATGTAAACAAAAGGGGCATGGATATTCATGACATCATTGACCCAATATGGATATGGGCACATATTATAATAGGTCCATGCCATTAAACTTCTGGAGCCACATGGCCATATTGGGTCCAAGGTATTGACCTTCTAGAGCCACATGGCCACATAGGGTCCATAAACCAAATACAATTGATAACACTTGAATGCCCCAATCTAATATCACTGCTGAATGGCCAGTATTTTAAAGGTGCTGGTCGAGTTGAATACTGGCTAGTCAGATACATCAAAGAATACAACAAAATGGCGCCTGACCATACACTGTCACAGCATATAGTGAACTCCTCCTAGTAAAAAATAGCTTCAGCTTGGTCCATGCCACTGACCTTCAAGGCCTTGTGCCCATGCCACTGACCCTGTGGCCATACTGGGTTCCTTCCATTCCAAGATCCTGTGGCCATGCTGGGTCCATGCCATTGACCTTCTCGGGCACATATGTCAAACACTAGGCCCATGGGCTGAATCCGGCCCACCAGGCCTTGTCATGTGCCCCTTGCACCCAAAACCTGACAGATTTCCATTCCACCACCTCCGGCTCTCACTTGTAAACACTAAAGCCTTCTGCGTTTACAAGGGAGACCTTTGCTCTCAGTGGCTCCTGTAACTAACAGATCTCCGCATGCACTCACAGCGCAGACAGATCTACAGAATCAGAGAGAACGATCTCCCTGCAAGGCCGCCGACATAGGAAGAGAGTCGGGCAAAGTAGGGGAGACAATATAAGCGAGAAGAAAGTAATTGCGCTAAACTCGTGAAGAACAAAAAAAAAAAAAAAAAAAAAAAAAATGTGCTGAAATAATGAAGCTGCTACACTAGAATGTGACAAAAATTCATGCAATGGGGGTAAGACTGTAGCGCTGTGATCAAAATATAAATGAATATACTTATAAAAAACAAATGAATAATGCTACACAAAAGTGACTCTGTGTGATGAACTAAAAAAGTCCAATATAGTGAACCAAATGATGTGAACACAATCAAAATGAGAAAGTCCCAAAGAGCAACCAGTGATGATAACAGGACACGGGTATCTTGAAGGATCTTCTCATGAACACTTTCAGGGATACAGTAGTAACAGATATGCGCTTACCAGATCCAACGGACCCCCTGTCAGCGACAGAGGGTCAAACGGGCATGGGAAGGCTCGAACAGCCAACAGCCTAGGCGTTCACTGGACTTCAGAGGATGGGCTGGTGGGATCAGCAGGTCTTGTCTCGGTTCTCCCAAGGCGATAAGGACCTTCAAATCCAAATTGGCCAAAGTAGGATGCAAGCCACAACTCGACAGCCGGAACCGTAGACCCAGAAGGAGGAATCCGTAGCGAACAGGAAACTGAAATGGTGTTCTATTGCCACATCAAATGTGGTAAGAACTCACACCGGACACTCCCCAGGTATTTATCAACCAAAAAAGGAAAGAAGAAAAAACAGGGGGCTCCAATGGTGCAGGTCAAAATGGGAGGGTTCTGAGAGAGATGCCCCAGTTGAAGTGTGTATTACACGAAACGCGTCGGGCCAGGTTATACCTATTCCCACATTGCTCTCTTTTTTTAATTGTGATCACTTTTATTTGTACCTTGATGTTTTTTTTATCATTAAAACCCTCCCATTTTGACCTGCACCATTGGAGCCCCCTGTTTTTTCTTCTTTCCTTTTTTGGTTGATAAATACCTGGGGAGTGTCCGGTGTGAGTTCTTACCACATTTGATGTGGCAATAGAACACCATTTCAGTTTCCTGTTCGCTGCGGATTCCTCCTTCTGGGTCTACGGTTCCAGCTGTCGAGTTGTGGCTTGCATCCTACTTTGGCCAATTTGGATTTGAAGGTCCTTATCACCTTGGGAGAACCGAGACAAGACCTGCTGATACCACCAGCCCATCCTCAGAAGTCCAGTGAATGCCTAGGCTGTTCGAACCTTCCCATGCCCGTTTGACCCTCTGTCGCTGACAGGTGGTCCATTGGATCTGGTAAGCGCATATCGGTTACTACTGAATCCCTGAAAGTGTTCATGAGAAGATCCTTCAAGATACCCGTGTCCTGTTATCACTGGTTGCTCTTTGGGACTTTCTCATTTTGATTGTGTTCACATCATTTGGTTCACTATATTGGACTTTTTTAGTTCATCACACAGAGTCACGTTTGTGTAGCATTATTCATTTGTTTTTTATAAATATATTCATTTATATTTTGATCACAGCGCTACACTCTTACCCCCAAAGTAGGGGAGAGAAGCTAGGGAGCAGCGGGGAGGGGGTTCATGCCATTGACCTTCTAAAGCCCCGTGGCCACGCTGGGTCCATGGCTGTCTACGGACCCGTGGCCACGCTGGGTCCATGGCCACGCTGGGTCCATGGCCGTCTACGGACCCGTGGCCACGCTGGGTCCATGCCCGTCTACGGACCCGTGGCCACGCTGGGTCCATGCCCGTCTACGGACCCGTGGCCACACTGGGTCCATGTCATTGACCTTCCAGGGCCCTGTGGCAATAGTGGGTCCATGCCATTGACCTTCTAGGGTCCCATGATCATATTAGGTCAATAATGTCACAAGCTCCCCCGTGCCTTCATCTACAACAATGACTTATATATAACTTCAGGCCTGAACCCAAGCCCGCCCCTAATAGGGACAAAGACCCAGCTTTACCCACTCGTATGTTAAAATATATTAGATTATAGATAGATCTATATCATAAAAACAGGGATTTCCTGTAAACTGGAGATCACATACCCTGTACACAAGCACTCTGCAGACCTGGGACTGTCCCTGCTGATCCAGAACTGTTGTCAGCAGAGAACAATGACAGGAGGACAGAAGGCGAGTGACATAATCACATGCCAGCCATAATGAGGACAGGTATTAGGCACCTAATCCCCCTAAGACGGTGATAGGCAGCCAGCACTGCCTTCACCCTATGTGTGCCCGGTCTAGATCACCATATCCTCCTACATTTACAGCCCGATCATAACATTCAGATTTTTAATTTTGATTTAAACACCGATCCCTGACAGGCAGCACCAACAGCCAATCAGCACAAGGCATTCCCTCCGGTTTGGCGAATCAGACAGCGAGAGAGGTGGGTCATTACGCGCAGCAGGGCACGGCATGTGACAATGACAGAGCGGAGCGCCCCCCTAGAGGCCCCGTGTGGCGGTGCACATTACCCCCGGTTCGAGCTGTGCGTCTCCTCGTTCTCGCAGTCGCTGCAGTGTCCGTGACCGTGTCCATTCTCCTCCTCCCCCGGCCGCTCGCCCGCTGCTGTCTCACTCTGGTCCGCCATCTTTAATCCCAAGCCGGGTTACAAGGAGGGTGCAGCGGCGGCTATTGGCTGGCGGTCGCAAAGCACGCCGGGGGTTGTAGTTGAAGGACGCTGTGCTCCGTCTTACAGACCACTAGAGGGAACTCCAATTCCCGGCGTCCCGTATAGGCCAGGCGTGAGAAGCACCAGGGGCATGCTGGGAGTTAGAGTCCCAAACAAGGGGCGCGCTCTGATTGGTCGGCTTTATTACCCTTACTGTCTGTTGTTGTATGAGCAGGATGTGAGGAGGCAGAGCTGTGTATTATGTCCTCCCAATATAGTCTTTATGGGAGGGATATGAACAGATGAAAAATAATAAAAAATGTCATATAAAAAATAGAATAATAATAATAGAATACACCGTTGAGATGAACAGAAGGTTAACCATTGGATAGGAGCAGTAAATAATACCAACATAACAGTAACAACTACTGAGATTCCTGGACCGCTGCTCTTACACACACACACTTCTCGTCCCCCACTTGAGAGTCGGACCGCTGCTTTCACACACACACACACACACACACTCGTTGTCCCCCACTGGAGTGTCCCCCACTTGAGAGTCGGACCGCTGCTTTCACACACACACACACTCGTTGTCCCCCACTGGAGTGTCCCCCACTTGAGAGTCGGACCGCTGCTTTCACACACACACACTCCTTGTCCCTCACTGGAGAGTCCCCCACTTATCCCCACTGGTAAGTCAAACCGCTGCTCTCACACACACACTTCTCGCCCCTCACTGGAGAGTCAGACCGCTGCTTTCACACACACTCCACTTCCCCCACTAGAGAGTCAGACCGCTGCTCTCATACACACTGTTTCTCCCCCTAACTAGAGAGTTGGACTGCAGCTCTCTCACACACACACACACACACACACACACACACACACACACACACTCTTCTCTCACTAGACACACTCTGCTCTCACACACCTTACACCCCCCCTCCTCCCCATTGGAGAGTCAGACCACTGCTCTATCACACATACTCCTCTTTCCCAACTAGAGAGTCAGACCATTGCACCCTCATAAATACTCCTCTTTACCAACTATAGAGTCCAACTACTGCTCTCTCACACATACTCCTCTTTTTCAACTAGAGAGTTAGACCATTACTCCCTCATACATACTCCTCTTCCCCAACTAGAGAGTCAGACCGCTGCTTTCTCACACATACTTCTCTTCCCCCCACTGGCAAGTTGGACCGCTGCTTTCTCACGCATACTCCTCCCCCTGCTGGAGAGTCAGACCACTGTCCTCACACACACACACCTCTAATCCCATTGGAGAGTCAGACCGCTTCTCTCACACATACTCCTCTAATCACTTTTGAAAATCTGACTGCTGCTCTCACACACACCTCCTCCCCCACTGGAGAGTCGGCTCGCTGCTCTCACACACACTCCCCCCCCTCCCCCACTGGAGAGTCGGACCGCTGCTCTCCAATACACTCCTCCTCCCCCAGTGTAGAGTTGGCTCGCTGCTCTCACACACCCCTGCTCCCCCACTGGAGAGTTGGCCCGCTGCTCTCACACACACTCCCCCTCCCCCACTGGAGAGTCGGACCGCTTCTCTCCCATACACTCCTCCTCCCCCACTGTAGAGTCGGCCCGCTGCTCTCACACACATTGTCGCTCCCCCTAACAAGAGAGTCGGACCGCAGCTCTCACACACACACTCTTCCTCCCTCACTAGAGAGTCAGACCGCTGCTCTCACACACCTTACATCCCCCCCTCCCCATTGGAGAGTCAGACCGCTGCTCTCTCACATATACTCCTCTTTCCCAACAAGAGTGTCGGACCGCTGCTCTTTCACACATACTCCACTTCCCCCACTGGAGAAGGACAATGGGCCCGGAGGAGAACACATGGATGATATGCCACTGCCGCCCAGGATCAGCCCTGTAGCTGGGAGATCCCAGGGCACTCGCGGGTGTCCAGGAGCCCGCTATTAAATGCGGGAGACTCCCGCACCTCGCGGGAGACTTCCGATGTGTGTCAATGGCGTAAGAGATATGCAATAAGCGAACCTTCAGCTGTTGCAGAACTACAAGTCCCATGAGGCATAGCAAGACTCTGACAGCCACAAGCATGACACCCAGAGGCAGAGGCATAATGGGACTTGTAGTTTTGCAACAGCTGGAGGTCTGCTAATTGCATATCCGTCCATGGTGGGGGATTGGGGGGGGGGTGCTTTTTTGTCACAAAAACATTATAAAAACGATAGAAACGATAAAAGGGCCTACAACTCTCCTCAGATATCCGCCAGACCCGGCTGGTTTACTCCTCTCTGCGGTTGCCGCTATGGTCATGGAGACAGAGGGAACTGCATGGAGTTTGTATTTTATCCTTAAATGTCTGGGCAGGTTACTTCTAGCAACCAAAAAACAATGTATTTGACTGAAAAAAGACAATATCTACAAGAGATAACAGTGGGCATTGTGCGGTGTCTGCTCTTTGGAAACCAAAAGTCAAAACATGAGTAAGGGCTCCTTCACACTATCAGAGGTGGTCTGCGTTTTTCCTCACATGCCTCCCCGTGCAGGCAACCCCATTCATGTCAATTAGGATGCAGCGGCTGCACAGACACAGTCGCTGCTCCTAATTAGACATCCATGCAGGTGCACAGCCCAGGACGCAGACAGTGGGTGTACGCTGTAGCACGCCTGTGGGGACGGGGCCTAACAGGATGTGCGTTTGTTTACATCTGAGTCCATTCAGGTTCATTTGACCAAGCGCAATAGGATAATAATAATAATAAATGAGGATGTGGGTGGATATAAGTGGACACTCTTTTGTTTACATCTAGGCGCCCATAGGGATTACATGGGGCCTACACAAGATGGAGGCAAAAGCAGAACAGATAGGTTGTCACCTATGTGACGCCCATTTCCGTTCCTAAGGAATCGATCTTTGTATCACCTGCATGTAAAAGCCTCCCATGTGAAGGGGGTCTTATGATCTCTTTACTGCTAAAAAATGCTGCCAAAAGGTCTCAATGTTACCCCTGTCATTTTTTTTTTTTTTTGCTATCTGTATCCGATTGGGGTTATTTCTCTTCACTTCCTGTCTTGTAGAAAAAACAGGAAGTGAGGGGAAATTCCTCTGAGAGAGGTGTCACAGGAACAAGTGCCCCCCCGGAAGATTTCCCCTCAATTCCTGTTCTGGCATTTCTATATACTGTAGCTGCTGACTTTTAATTTAAGGACACTTACCTGTCCAGGGATCCAGCGATGTCGGCATCCGAGCCATATCTTCAATCGGCTTCGGGTGCAGGCGCTGCCATTTTAGGTAAGGGAAACCAGCAGTGAAGCCTTCTGGCTTCAAAGCCAGTTTCCTACTGTGCATGCGCTAGTTTAAAGAGAGAAAAACGCAAAACGCGCCTGAAAACTGCATTTGTGTGAACCTAAACTTAGGTTGTGCTGCCATGTGAGCTGCGGTGTGCGTGGGCACAAGAGCCTGGCCGTGCATCGCAAAATGCATGAAAGAAGTCCCTGCACTATTTTTGAAATCGCAAGCCCCCACAGGAACCGAGGTTCCCAGTGCGGGTTCGATTTCCAGTGCGCACAACGTGCCATTAGCATAAATGGCACCCGCCCGCGGGTCGCAAGTCTCGCTGTGCGGGTGGTTGCAGCTGCAGGAATTTGTGCTGGGACCCCGTGAGCGGATGGCATTAATCCTAATGGCATCTCACCTGCACTGGAAATCTTGGTTCCTGTGCGGGCTGCCATTTCAAAAATAGAACGTGCTCTCGTGCCCGCACACACCGCAGCCCGCACAGGTGTGAATCTAGCGGTCCTAGCCTAACAAGCTGACAGGGGTTCTAGCACTCCTTTACCTAAAAAAAAATAAAAAATGTACTTCTGTCTGTGTTGCTGTTGGAGCGTTTCCCTAGCTTCCTGTCTGGTAAAATTGTGTCACCATAAAAGGAAGTGAGGGGAAATCTCACTAGCTGAACCTCAGATTGCAGTGAAACTTGACAAGGGTTCTAATCCTTCCCAACTCCATCCAAAAACTAGAAGAACATATAGACACACTTTAATTTAAACGGTAAATTTTTCTCTATTATTCAACACAGCTATTTTTACTCTCTCTATAGCGCTCTTATTAGATAACACTGTCTTAGCCAGCCAGACACTGCTCCCTGACCTTCTTTATGCCCCACCCATGATCTTTTCTCACACTAGCCTCTGACTGGTTACTGTCTGAAATCCCCCCGCCTATCAGCATTCAAAGCGCTTCCCGTTTCCTAGCAACTGTTAATTCCCAGAGGTTAGACGGTCACGCAGTGTGGGCGGAAGTAAGGGATTATACAGGGAAAGCCAGTCCGTCCTGCCAGTAGTAATATCCAGTAAGGAGAGCCGCTATTGGTTGATTTTCCGCTTTCAACCAATAGGAGCCTTCATTGAGGAGAGGTGACTGAAGAGAGGGCTGGCATAGGGCAGGTGGTAAGTGGTCTGTGATATGGGGTGGATTTAATTAGGAGACCACAGGGGGGGCTTGTTATACATGTTATGCGTATTAGACCACGATGTACGCCTCCATATCTGTGGTAGTCATGGTAACCAATATTGTACAGCGTTACAGCAGGAGTGGCATGATGTTTACTTCTATGGGAAGTTGTCATCATGGTATATTGGAGTGATAGTCAGCAGATCAGGGCCACCTGCAGCTTGTCATGTCTGTCCTGCATTATCACCAATGGAATGTGTGCTAATACTGGCCTCTTGTTTTTCTCTTTTAAATTATGTGCTTATTTATTTTATTAAAGGTGATCTAAAGCCAAAACTGTGTTTTTTTTTAACCCCTTGTCCACTGTGTATATATATATATATATCACACACAGCGGCAAGGTGGCTCTCTTGCGATGGATCATGTACCTAGTACATGATCTAACACTTCCGGGTCTGGGTTGTGCTACCGTTGACCCGCTCCCGTTGTGATTGGACACAGCAGGAACCAATCAGCGGGTGTCTGACTTTATGTCCGCCAGGACCCGCCGACCGTTCCGGAAACAACCAGAACGCCGGTTGGCTTATGTAAACAAGGCAGACTGCCATTCTGTCAGTAGGGAAGGTAGTGATCCTGTGTTTCTGTAAAGCTGGGACATGGATCCCATGCCTTCCTTTAGTATAAGCAGCTCCCCCACAGTTAACCCTTTGGTCGCCCCCGATGTTAACCCCTTCCTTGCCAGTGTCATTAGTGCAGTGACAGTGTATATTTTTTAGCACTGATTACTGTATTAGTGTCACTGGTCCCCAAAAAAGTGTCACTTAGCCCAGGTTCACACTGACAGCGGGAATTAAATCATGCGATTTCATTCCCGCATGTCAGTCCCGACTTCGGGGGACGATTTCAGAGCCATCTGTGCGGGTTTCTGCACAGGTGTCTATTGAAATCACACCTTGAAGTCGCCAAAAGTAGTATAGAAACTACTTTTGTTCAGCCCCCTTTACGCTGATATCCCTAACTAAAATCTAGTGGAACCAATTGTCTTCAGAAGTCACCTAATTAGTAAATAGAGTCCACCTGTGTGTAATTTAATCGCGGTATAAATACAGCTGTTCTCTGAAGCCCTCAGAGTTTGTTAGAGAACCTTAGGGAACAAATAGCATCATGAAAGCCAAGGAACAAAACAGACAGGTCAGGGATAAAGTTGTGGAGAAGTTTAAAACAGGATTAGGTTATAAAAAAAAAATATTATCCCAAGCTTTGATCATCTCACGGAGCACTGTTCAATCCATCATCCGAGAATGGAAAGAGTATGGCACAACTGCAAACCTACCAAGACATGGCTGTCCACCTAAACCTAAGTTTCCTTCCGCTTCACAATTATGTACCACTTTGTGTTGGTCTATCACATAAAATCCCAATAAAATACATTTATGTTTTTGGTTGTAACATGACAAAATGTGGAATATTTCAAGGGGTATGAATACTTTTTCAAGCCACTGTAAATGGTACAGAATGATTTTATTTGGTTAGTATCCATTTTGAAATGCTCCACATTCCATTCAGTGCGGCTGGAGGAGGTCTGACCTGGTGGTGCTTCGTCAGGGGAGGGCAGGCTGCCTGAACCAGGAAGAGGCAGCCCGCTCCCAGAGGCATCAGGAATTAAGGGGGGCAAGGCTCATGGCAGTGGCGCAGCATAGCAGATCACGGCAGGACATCACTGGATTTGCTAGCCTGAGTGAGCATGTGAATTGAGTATGAGAACAGCAAACAGTTAAGTGCTAGGGGCGCACATTGAAGGTGCATATAAGCTGCTGACGGGACTGGCAATGATGTGAACCTGTTACTATGCCATGCATTAAAATATCTGTTGATGAGGTTGGTGATGTTGTGGATGGCCTTGTATGTTGTCGTTAGTATTTTGAATTTTATATGATAAGGTAGGGGAAGTCAGGGAAGAGATAGGCAGAGAGGAGCAGCAGTCATGGATTGGTTAATGAGGTGTATTAGGCCCCTTTCACACTGGGGCGTTTTTCAGGCGGTACAGCCTGTACAGCGCCTGAAAAAATCCGGCCCCATTCACTCCAGTGTGAAAGCCGGCGAGCTTTCACACTGGAGCGGTGCGCTAGCAGGACGGTCAAAAAAGTCCTGCTAGCAGCATCTTTGGAGCGGTGTATTCACCGCTCCTACCCATTGAAATCAATGGGACACTGAGGTAATACCGCGGCAATACTTTAACCCCTTTTCGGCCGCTAGTGGGGGTCAAAACCGCACCGCTAGCGGCCGAATACCGCGGCAAAAACGACGGTAAAGCAGCACTAAATATAGCGCTGCTTTACCGCTGACGCCGCTCCCGCCCCAGTGTGAAAGGGGCCTCAGTTTAGCAGCAGCATTCATAATAGACTTAAAGGGTGATAGCCTGTGTAAGGGTAGGGCAGTGAGGAAGGAGTTGCAGTAGTCAAGGCAGGATATAACCAAGGAGTGAATAAGTTGTTTTGTGATGTCGTTAGGAAGAGGCGAATTCTGGAAATGTTGTGGAGGTTAAGGTGGCAAGAGGTAGCCAGTGGTTGGATGTGGGGGCTGTAGGAGAGGTCAGAGTCTATGATTACACCCAGCACCCTGGCGTGTGTGGAGGGACCAATGGTTGTGCCATTGATCTCAATGGTAATGTCATGGAGGGGGATCGGGGCAGAGGAGATATTGCAAGCTCAGTTTTAGATAGATTGAGTTTGAGGAAGTGGTGTGACATCCATACTGGTATGTCGCTCAGTAAATTTGTGATACGTGAGGAGATTGAGGGGGTGAGTTAACCACTTCAGCCCTGGACCAATTGGCAGCCAAAGGACCAGGCCCCTTTTTGCGATTCGGCACTGCGTCGATTTAACTGACAATTGCGCAGTCGTGCGACAAGGCTCCAAAACAAAATTGGCGTCCTTTTTTTCCCACAAATAGAGCTTTCTTTTGGTGGTATTTGATCGCCCCTGCGGTTTTTATTTTTTGCGCTATAAACAAAAATAGAGCGACAATTTTGAAAAAAATGCAATATTTTTTACTTTTTGCTATAATTAATATCCCCAAAAAATATATAAAAAAAATTTTTTTTTCCTCAGTTTAGGCCGATACGTATTCTTCGACATATTTTTGGTAAAAAAAATCGCAATTAGCGATTATTGATTGGTTTGCGCAAAAGTTATAGCGTTTACAAAATAGGGGATAGTTTTATAGCATTTTTATTAATATTTTTTTTTTTACTAGTAATGGCGGCCATCAGCGATTTTTTTGTGACTGCAACATTATGGCCGGACACATCGGACATTTTTGACACATTTTTGGGACCATTGTCATTTATACAGCAATCAATGCTATTTAAATGCATTAATTCCTGTATAAATGACAGTTGTAGTGAAAGAGTTAACCACTAGGGGGAGGGGAGGGTTTATGGGTTGTGACGTGTGTGTGTTTTTTTACATTAGGGGGCGGGGCTGACGTCTGACGTCATTGATCGGCTTTCCCGATGACCGGGAACAGCCAATCAATGACAGGCAGAGTAGGAAGCGTGGGGAGAGGTTTGTTTACACATACCTCTCCCCGTTCTTCAGCTCCGTAACCCGATCGCGGGACACCAGCGGCGATCGGGTCTGCTGGTCCCGCGGCCGGGGTCACGGAGCTCCCGACCGGGTCACGAGCGCGCCGCTGGTGCGCGCGCGACCTACGGGCAGGCAATTAAAGGGGACGTACATATACGTGCTTTTGCCTGCCCGTGCCATTCTGTAGACGTATATCTACATGAGGCGTTAAAGAGTGGAGAAATAGGTCTGGGTGTCGTCAGCATAGAGGGGTTATGAATAAACATGTGTGAAGTGCGTTAACGGGTACAGATCTAGAGTCATTTGTGTTGTCCCCACTTTATATGGAATAAAGTTTGAGCATCTCTATCTAGTGGTGTATGGCCAACTCTCCTTATCCTAGCATTGAGTTGGTATTGGAAGCCATGGGAGGTTATCAACTGGCCCAGGGCAAAGGTATATAGAGAGAATAGGAGGGGTCCGAAGGAGCATAAGAGGAGCGTAGGAGATAGTGTTGTATGTGACGCTGAAAGTGTGCTGAGATAGGGTAGGATAGGAGTCATGGAGGCCAAGGGAGTGGAGTTTATTGAGGAGGGAGTGTGTGGTCAACTGTGTCAAAGGCAGCAGAAAGGTCCAAGAGTATGAGTACGGAGTACTGGCCGTTGGTTTTAGCACTTAGGAGGTCATTAGTGAGTTTTAGTAGGGCAGTTTCATAGGGATATTGTGGGTGGAATCCGGAACGTAGGGGATAGAGAATGTTGTTGTCAGTGACCCATATGGTTGTGAACAAGCCACTTAAAAAGCTTGGAGGCAAATGGGAGCAGGAAGATGGGTCCTAAGTTATTCAAACTGGTGGGGTATAATGAGGGTTTTTTAAGTATAGGGGTAACCAGTGCAAGTTTGAGTGGGGAGGGAAAGGTGCTGGAGGAGAGGGAGAAGTTGAAGATGTGGGTAAGGCTGCTCTCACACTGGGGCGGTGCGGGGCGGCGACGGTAAAGCAGCGCTATATTTAGCGCTGCTTTACCATCGTTTTACCCGCGGTATGCGGCCGCTAGCGGGGTGGTTTTAACCCCCGCTAGCGGCCGCAAAAGGGTTAAAAACCTCCGCAAAGCGCCGCTGCAGCGGCGGTTTGCGGGCGGTATCCCCGCGGTTTCCCATTGATTTCAATGGGAAGGAGCGGTATAGGAGCGGTAAATACACCGCTCCTTCACCGCTCCAAAGATGCTGCTAGCAGGACTTTTGTTGCTGTCCTGCTAGCGCACCGCTCCAGTGTGAAAGCCCGCCGGCTTTCACACTGGAGTGAATGGGGCCGGTTTTTTCAGGCGGTGTACAGGCGCTATTTTTAGCGCTGTACCGCCTGAAAACCGCCCCAGTGTGAAAGGGGCCTTAGAGAGTTTAGGATAGAGCAGGAAGGTGGTCGCAGTAATTGTGAGGGTCCAGGGGACAGGTGGTGAGGTGGGACGTGGAAAGGAGTTTGGCAACCTACTCAGTGGTAACAGGGTTGAAGGAGGAAAGTATTGAGTGTGGTGTTGGACCTGGTTAGTTGGTTGGGGAGGAATTTTGTGATTATGTATGGAACATTGCAATGTATGAATACATTTCTGTTCTGTGTTCTGCTTTCTCTTTGCAGCAATGTTCCTGGTGGGCCTGTCAGGGGGGATTGCATCGGGAAAAAGCACCGTTGTATCAATTCTTCGAGAGTTGGGCTGTGCTGTGATTGACGCAGATGTCATTGCCAGACAGGGTATGTATATAACGGTCACCCTGTGACATAGACTAAATGAAATGTGCACAGAAAGACTGTGAAAGCTATTCTGCCCAGCTTCCAGGCAGTCGTGAAGGCAAAATATAGCCCTAAAGCCCGCCATAGACAGTTAGAATCTTGGTTGGTTCAGCAGTGACCATCCCAGATTTTAACCATGTATGGGCAGGCTGAATGTACCCAAATTGATTGATCGATCAACTTGGGTCCAACCAGCCTCTCAAATTTTACATGTGATTAAGTAATCACTGTGTTCTCCCGGTGGGGATGGCTTCCCCCACCTCCCCACTAGGAGAACATACCGTATATACTTGAGTATAAGCCGACCCGAATATAAGCAGAGGCACCTAATTTTACCACAGAAAAACGGGAAAACGTATTGACTCGAGTATAAGCCTAGGGTGAGAAATGCGCAGCTACTGTAAGTGGAAAAGAGGGTCAACAATGCCCATTTGCAGCCTCACTGTGTCCATTTGCAGCCATAGGTCCCCTGAACTTCAAACTCTGTAGTTAAAGGTTCCTAGATGCCCCCTAGCTGCAGACAAAATTTGGGGTTTCTGGACCCAATGGGTTCCCGAAATGACATTGCTGCAGATGGACACAGTTGACTGACTTTGGGGCCCCGTATCTCGGGGCCCCTTAGTGCTTAGGGCATTTTCAGCACAAAAAATGTGCTGAAAAACTTGGCTTATACTCGAGTATATACAGTAATGGTTCCATGGGAGGGATTCCCCCATCAACGATGAATGTGTTGATTGGGAAATCGAGGGATTTTCTTTCCTGCAACCCATGGTTGCGGGAAAGAAAAAAAAGCTCTGTCCATGTCCGGACAAAGTGACAGTGTCTGATGGTAGTCCACCTCCTTTGCAAATTATACTTAACGGTTCATGCGGCTTCTTTCCCTTGTGCTCCATCGGAACCCTCCTTCCATTAATGTAATGGATGAGAAATACCAGGTACTTCTGGATATGGGGAAGCATGGGATCTCCCTTTTGTAGTCTCATTTGCCAGGCCTCAATGCAGTCAAATCGGGAGGAGCAGTGATATCTTCCTTCTTGAGGTGGACTCCAGCAGAGAGGGGGTGTGTATACTACGCTAGAGGGGGGCTATCAGGACGTACTGTCACCCTGCTCTGAATTGGCAGGTGACATTGCCTCTTTAAATACTACATTTCAATATTATACATTTTTCTCCTCCTTGTTAGTAATTGTGTTTCTATATTATGTTCCTTGACCTGGATCAACTGTGGGTATAGAATCGGGTATATGGGATTGTATGATATTTTTTATTTTTTGTGGTTGAACTGGATGGTCTTTTTTCAACCTGACAAACTATGTAACTATATACATAGGCATCATTTAGTGGAGGAGTTTTAAAGTTTATTGGGGGTTATTTTGTGATTTTTTTTAGGTTGGAGTGTTGTGCTCTTTATATATTGTCTGTTTTAGAGGGTCAGTAAGACATTTGGTTGTAATAGATTGGAATAAATTGTTGCCTTATGCCTGGTGTTTCCCTTACAGTGGTCCAGCCGGGGACCCCTGCCTACAACCAGATCGTGCACCATTTTGGAAAAGAAGTTTTGCTAAAAAATGGAGAGTTGGACCGTGAGAAGCTGGGAACCCTTATCTTCTCCAGTACCGAGAAGAGGACTCTACTCAACTCTATCACCCACCCTCCCATACGCAGAGCAATGCTAAGGCAGACGCTTTGGTACTTTGTTCTAGGTGAGCCAAATGTCCCTGATCTGTTCAATACTCTTTGGTCATTTCTAGGGTTTTCTACACATCCCTTTTAGGTTGTAAAAATCCTAGAATTCCACAGGTACTATGACTAATGAGATCCAGGTAAGTGACTGAGCCACAGAAACTGTATAAATCAGATGTGCAAGTATTTAAAGAAGTCTCACTTCTCTATCGTTTGTTGCTTCATTGCCCTAGGGTGCAAAGTATATATAGCACTTTGTCCCATATTTCTGTGTGCTGTAAAAGCCGAGATCTCATGGCTGACAGCATCCCTCACCATTTTTTAACCACATGTATCAAGGAGATAAATATGCAATGGTACATGATTAACGGTGATTATCTCTGAAAGCAGGCATGCACTGAAGATGAGCTCCATCATTCAGGATAGCAGGGGGAGTGGTCAGCTCCATTTATAACACACACCACTAGTAAAATCTCATTCAGGACTATGTAATCTATCAGCCGGTGCAGTGGATGCTTACTAGTAGCCAGTAAATCTTTCACACAGCCCTGCTGTTGCTAAATGATCACTGATTCACTATTTTGAGTGAACAGTCAGTGCTATGGGGCTGTGTAATAGATCTGCCAGCTGCTATTAAACACAGCATCAACATATAGATCAGAAAGCTTGGCTAACACTGACTGTTCCATTCACAGAAGTAAAAAATCAGTCATCACTGATGGGGCTGTTTAATCTATCTGCCAGTGCAATGGATGTTTACTAGAAACTGGCAGATAGATCACACAGCCCCAACAGCGCTGACTGATTCATGTAATAATGTGCTAAAATAGCAGATGAGGTGAGTGAATTAATCTGACACAATCACTCCTATAACTTAAACTCAAACAATAAAAACGAATAGTATGTATAGGTGTACTCTGATCATAGGTTCACCAATAAAATAGTGCAAAAAATATTGTCACAATATATAATGCATTACTCAAAAAAAAAATGTTTCCAGTGTGCCACAAACAAAAGTACTGTATTTATTGGCGTATAACAAGCCCTTGAAATCAGGGGAAAATCGTGGGTGCGTGTTATACGCCAATCCCCACCGTTCCCCAGCCGATCTCCGCTGACTGTGAGCAGAGCGATCGCCGCCAAGATACACATAGCCGAGTGTACTCGGCTCTTCTCGGCTCCGCTCACAGTCACGCCCAGTCCCGCCATTGGACCTGTGTTATGTCCATCATAGGGCGGGACTGGGCGTGACTGTGAGCGGAGCCGAGAAGAGCCGAGTACACTCGGCTATGTGTATCTCGGCTCTGCCCAGTCCCTGCTATCTCGGCGGCGTTCGCTCCACTCTGGCAAGTCTCGGCTCCGCTCACAGTCACGCCCAGTCCCGCCATTGGACCTGTGTTATGTCCATCATAGGGCGGGAATGGGCGTGACTGTGAGCGGAGCCGAGAAGAGCCGAGTACACTCGGCTATGTGTATCTCGGCTCTGCCCAGTCCCTGCTATCTCGGCGGCGTTCGCTCCACTCTGGCAAGTCTCGGCTCCGCTCACAGTCACGCCCAGTCCCGCCATTGGACCTGTGTTATGTCCATCATAGGGCGGGACTGGGCGGGACTGTGAGCGGAGCCAAGAAGAGCAGAGTACACTCGGCTATGTGTATCTCGGCTCTGCCCAGTCCCTGCTATCTCGGCGGCGTTCGCTCCACTCTGGCAAGTCTCGGCTGCGCCAATTTTAAATCGTCCACGCGATGGACATTGAGGGCAAGGCTGCACTGGAGCAAGGTTGCACTGGGGCAAGGCTGCACTGGACACTGATAAGGCTGCATTGATGGGCATTTAAATGTAAGTTATTTTTTTCCTTAAACTTCCCTCCTAAACTTGGGGTGCGTGTTATACGCCGATAAATACGGTATATATAAAATCCAAAAACTTAAGTCCATAAAACAAGTCCACACATACACAAAAAATGTATATAACAAATAAATGTGTAAATGTAATGTTTCACTCCGTGTCTACCAGTGCTCAAAGAAAAGAAGTGCTCCGTCTACAAGAAGAGAAAAGAGAACGGCCTCTTACCAGATCTGATGGATCCCTATTACAGAGATCAAAGGGATTTGTGCAGGCATGATCACAGGTGTGGAAGTTTTAGCCTGAGTTCAAACTTGTACAAGCACAGACATCGTATGTGATTCGCACCTGCACTTTCGGTGCCGATCGCATGCGATGTCTGTGCAATGCGAGTTCAGCCATACAAGTTGTATGGCTGAACTTGCATTGTATTTGCAGGAAAATGGTGCAGGGACTTTTTTTTTCCTGCACTGGAATCGTATCGCATGGGTGAGAACAATCTGATTCCTGTGCGAATTCACAGTACGCACTGCGATCTGTGAACCGATCTGGGAATGACATTAACATTGTATTGACACCCCGCAGCGGTTCGCAGGGGGCAGTGTGAAGTGCCTGTGGGAGAGATGCGATGCGGAAACCGATGCTGTAATCGCGATGGTTCCCGCATCACTACAGTGTGAACCTAGGCTAAAACAGCATGTCTTGATATGCTTGCAGGGATAAACTCCATGTATCCAAAGATCATATATAGAAAAAGGAGAAGTCTCATATTATAAATCAGCAAAACTTTTTTATCAAAAGGATAAAGGTTACACTTACATTGAGGTTAAAAATTTGAGCATGAATTGTATCACTAGCGGCGGTCTCTGCCTGCCAGCTAGTTCAGATAGCGTTGCAAGTACTCTCCAAGTTGACACGTTTCCACACAACTGTCGTCTACTGGGAAATGGAGGCCATCCTCTTTTCTTGTGGATGGAGCACTTTTTTTCTTTGAGCACTAGTAGACACGGAGTGGAACATTCCATTTACATATTTATTTATTATATACATTTTTTTATTAGGTTTGTGGACTTGTTTTATGGATTTTAGTTTTTGCATTTTATATATACTTTTTGTTTTTGGTACATTTTTTTGAGTAATGTATTATATATTGTGACAATTTTTTTTTCTCACTATTTTATTGGTGAACCTATGATCAGAGTACACGTACAGTGCCTTGCGAAAGTATTCGCCCCCCTTGAACTTTTCAACCTTTTGCCACATTTCAGGCTTCAAACATAAAGATATAAACTTTAAATTTTTTGTGAAGAATCACCAACAAGTGGGACACAATTGTGAAGTGGAACGAAATCTATTGGATTTTTGAAACTTTTTTAACTAATAAAAAAATTAAAAGTGGGGCGTGCAAAATTATTCGGCCCCCTTGCGTTAATACTTTGTAGAGCCACCTTTTGCTGCGATTACAGCTGCAAGTCGCTTGGGGTATGTCTCTATCAGTTTTGCACATCGAGAGACTGAAATTCTTGCCCATTCTTCCTTGCAAAACAGCTCGAGCTCAGTGAGGTTGGATGGAGAGCGTTTGTGAACAGCAGTTTTCAGCTCTTTCCACAGATTCTCGATTGGATTCAGGTCTGGACTTTGACTTGGCCATTCTAACACCTGGATACGTTTATTTGTGAACCATTCCTTTGTAGATTTTGCTGTATGTTTGGGATCATTGTCTTGTTGGAAGATAAATCTCCGTCCCAGTCTCAGGTCTTTGGCAGACTCCAACAGGTTTTCATCCAGAATGGTCCTGTATTTGGCTGCATCCATCTTCCCCTCAATTTAAACCATCTTCCCTGCCCCTGCTGAAGAAAAGCAGGCCCAAACCATGATGCTGCCACCACCATGTTTGACAGTGGGGATGGTGTGTTGAGGGTGATGAGCTGTGTTGCTTTTACGGCAAACATATAGTTTTGCATTGTGGCCAAAAAGTTCGATTTTGGTTTCATCGGACCAGAGCACCTTCTTCCACATGTTTGGTGTGTCTCCCAGGTGGCTTGTGGCAAACTTTAGACGAGACTTTTTATGGATATCTTTGAGAAATTGCTTTCTTCTTGCCACTCTTCCATAAAGGCCAGATTTGTGCAGTGTACGACTGATTGTTGTCCTATGGACAGACTCTCCCACCTCAGCTGTAGTTCTCTGCAGTTCATCCAGAGTGATCATGGGCCTCTTGGCTGCATCTCTGATCAGTCTTCTCCTTGTCTGAGCTGAAAGTTTAGAGGGACAGCCAGGTCTTGGTAGATTTGCAGTGGTCTGATACTCCTTCCATTTCAAAATGATCGCTTGCACAGTGCTCCTTGGGATTTTAAAGCTTGGGAAATCTTTTTTTGTATCCAAATCCGGCTTTAACAGTATTACGGACCTGCCTGGTGTGTTCCTTGGTCTTCATGATGCTCTCTGCGCTTTCAACAGAACCCTGAGACTATCACAGAGCAGGTGCATTTATACAGAGACTTGATTACACACAGGTGGATTCTATTTATCACCATCAGTCATTTAGGACAACATTGGATCATTCAGAGATCCTCGCTGAACTTCTGGAGTGAGTTTGCTGCACTGAAAGTAAAGGGGCCGAATAATTTTGCACGCACCACTTTTCAGTTTTTTATTTGCTAAAAAAGTTAAAAATATCCAATAGATCTTGTTCCACTTCACAATTGTGTCCCACTTGTTGGTGATTCTTCACAAAAAATTAAAATTTTATATCTTTATGTTTGAAGCCTGAAATGTGGCAAAGGGTTGAAAAGTTTAAGGGGGCCGAATACTTTCGCAAGGCACTGTATATACACTATTCGTTTTTATTGTTTGAGTACAAGTTATAGGAGTGATTGTATCAGATTAATTCACTCACCTCATCTTCTATTTTAGCACATTATCACATGAGTTCACAAATTTAAAGGAACAGCGCACCATTAGTATTTTTTTGTTTTATTTTTTTTTCCTTTCTTAGATTTGGGTCGCAGCAGTTCAATACCAGACCAGCACAGACATATATTTATAGTATGGGGGAATGATACTGTGGGTTAATGATTACTATCAGCCAGCAGGTAAATCACATAGCCTTTGTAGTGCTGACTTATCTATTACTGGTAGTAAAAATTCCAGGCACTTACAACAGCAAAGAATCAGTCAGCAGTGGGGATGTAAATGGTCAGCTACCATAATGTACACAAACTGTGAACCTTAGAGAGGAGGTGGTGCCTAGTTGTGTGCTATAGCTCCCCCAATAGGACTGCCCATAAATTGGGCTTTAGCCTAGGGTAGAGCTACAGTACAAACAGAAAAAAATATGCTTTCAAATATGCTTCTGTTTTACAGATTAGACAAGTACATTTTGACTTACAAAGCCATATCCAAACTAAAGATACTATGTTTTACAATTTTGTTTGGTCTCCCATGCTGAGCCTTTAACCACTTGACCACTGGGAAGTATAATAATACTTCCCTTCCTAACCAGACCAATTTTCAGCTTTCAGTGCTCTCACACTTTGAATGACAATTACTCAGTCATGCAACACTGTACCTATATGAATTTTTTGTCCTTTTTTTCACACAAATAGAGCTTTCTTTTGGTGGAATTTAATCACTGCTGTTTTTTTTATTTTTTGCGCTATAAATCAAATAAGACTGAAAATTCAGTAAAAAAATAAAATAAAAAATTCTTTGTTTCTATTAAAATTTATTTTAATGGCGAGTATTGGCAAAGTATTGGCGAGTATTGGCGAGTATTGGCAGAGTATTGGCAGAGTGTTGCAGTGTTGGCAGACTATTGCACAGTGTTGGCAGACTATTGCACAGTGTTGGCAGACTATTGCACAGTGTTGCACAGTACTGTCACAGAGCAGCGCTGTGGGCACTACACATCCAGTACACAGCGCTTCTGGAATCTCTCCCCCTCTCTGCTTCTCCCCTCTCACTGTACCGATTGGTACAGAGAGGGGAGGGAGGAACCGGAGCGATCACGTCGTAAATGGCCGCTACCAGCGGACGTTTACCGTGATCCGTGATGCTCACGGATGTTCCCGAGTGCGTGCCCCAGGGGGGCGCGCGGGAGCAAGATTCTGGGAGGACATCGCACGGACGTCCACCCAGATTAAGCCGACCGCGCTGTAGCCGTCTTTCGGCTATGGCCCGGTCGGCATGTGGTTAAAGTGGTTTTTGCTACAAGTAAGCCTATAATAAGGCTTACCTGTAGCTACCCTGGATATCTCCGAAACCTGCACAGGAGATATCCCCTGTATCTGCATGTGCCGACGTCATCGGCACATGCGCACTGAAGCAATGGCATGTACGTGCAATTTACCGGCGGCTCCCGCGCGAATGTACGGGAGTGACGTCATCGCGGCTCTGGCCACTCACAGTGCTGGAGACGCGATAACCTGAAGTAACTTGTGGGAGAAATGTCACCGGCCAGTGCTGTGTACGGGCACCACAGCAGGGGCTCCGATCTCAGGTGAGTATTACATAATGAGCTACAGAGTTCTACCATTCACTTGGGCCCCCGGGGATGCAAAAAGGATTTTTAGGTTTTGGCGATAATTCTACTTTAAGGTATGACCTGGAAAACATGGTCATTCCTCTGTTTTGTAATGTATCAGAAAAAGCATATCTTCTGTCTGAAAGTAAGACCATCCACTGGCAGGAAACTGGGCCATACACTTTGCAATCTGTAACATGCATGGCCAGCTTTAAAGGAACCTGTATGTTTGCCCATTCAGGGCACAGTGACAGGTTCTCTTGCCGCTCTGCATTAAAATAATACCTGGTGATCCTGCCATGAAGGTCCTTGTCCAGACGCTTGCTCTCATAGGGGAAAAACACTCTTCCCCCGTTTCCTGATTGTGCTCCTGCATTGTCACCATGTCACATAGGTTTCCAATCAGGGCTGGTGCAAGGATTTTTGACACCCCAGGCGAAACCTAATTTTGCCGCCCCCCTTGGCCCCACCCCTGACCCTACTCCCTTTTCCCTGCCCATGTAAACCCCACCTTTTTAATGAAGCGCCCATCAAATGCAGCCTCACCAGTGCCCATCAAATGCAGCCTCACCAGTGCCCATCAAATGCAGCCTCACCAGTGCCCATCAAATGCAGCCTCACCAGCGCCCATCAAATGCGGCCTCACCAGCACCCATCAATGCAGCCTACCAGCGCCCATCAATGCAGCCTCACCAGCGGCCATCAAATGCAGCCTCCCCTGTGCTCATCAATACAGCCTACTAGCACCCATCAATGCAGCCTCACCAGAGCCCATCAATGCAGCCTCACCAGAGCCCATCAATGCAGCCTACCAGCGCCCAGCAATGCAGCCTCACCAGCACCCATCAAATGCAGCCTCCCCAGCGCCCAGCAATGCAGCCTACCAGCGCCCATCAATGCAGCCTCACCAGAGCCCATCAAATGCAGCTTACCAGTGCCCATCAATGAATGTTGCTTGCTTTCATTCATTCAGGAGTCGGGACACAGATACAGTCCTCCACCGCTGCTGCACTTCTGACACTATGTGCATGCGGAGAGGCAGTAGCCTGCTGATGCTGAAAATGAGTTGCTTGCTGCAGACAGAAGAGTGTATGAACATAAGTGGCGGAGCGCCCTAGGCAGCAGGGCGCCCTAGGCGGTTGCCTAGTTTGCCTAGTGGTAGCACCGGCCCTGTTTCCAATAGACACAAGTGGCTGTTTCAACATACATTATGCAGGCGTGGTCCACTGTTGTCACCATCAGGTAAGCTGCCCTAAAAAAAAACGCTGCACAGTCATCACAGGACAGGACATTGATGCAAAGAGGCTGCAGTGGATCAGCAGCGCTGAGATAAAACAAGGGATGAAGCAGAAGGTGCAAGTATTTTATTAAAAATTGCCAGTGTTGATAGTACACAAAATTTTAGCAAGCCGAAGTCACACTTTTAGGGTTTACATCTCCTTTAATTTTAGTTAGTTCAGATAACACCCCTGATGGCGTCTTTGTCAAACTTGCCTTTATTTGTTTCACAAGACATTTCACTTGTATAAATAGCTTTTTTGGTGCAGAGGGTGACAAATATCACTCTACCTTTAGGGATTAGGTGTCAATTCTTTCTACGTTCTCTTCTGGATTTGATAGCATCAGTTTCAGAACAAAGCAAAGCGGAATATTTCTCCTGTTCCCTGCAGATCCCGAGGCCTACTATAGGAACGGTATTTCAGTCTGAGCTGATAAGAGAGCCTCCATTATGAGACGGCGTGGTTTGCAAAGTGACTGTAAAGGGGGAAAATAGGGGAGATTACAGACGTGGAAAGCTTTTTGAATGTAGATATGTCTGAACGATGAGGATATCATTTGTTCTGTTCTGGGCCCGGTATAAAAGGAGAAGGGGCCACCAGGGGCCCCTTGGTTTTTCTGGTGGCATTTTTATACATTCTATAAAGAAAGTCACTCTGTCAGCAGAGACAGCTTCATCAGATATTTTTTAGAAGTAGTGTGGGTGAATAAATCTCCATGTCTATATTCACTGCTATTGCCTGTAAACTGCCATCATCCCTAGCACACCAGCTGAAATTTCAATTTAGGCCCCTTTCACACTTGCGCGACTTCAAAGTCGCGCAATTTTACTGCGATCTTGCTGCGATTTGCGGCCGCGATTTTTGCCGCAATTTTGCCGCGATTTCAAGGAATGCCTGTGTAGGTGGCATCAAAATCGGACCAAAGTAGTGCAGGGACTACTTTGAAGTCGGAACGACTTGAAGTCGTACTAATATGAATGGCTGTCATTGGAAATCATGGGGAACGACTCTTTATGCTACTTTGCAGTCCCAAATCGTGGGACCAGTCTTATAAGTGTGAAAGGGGCCTAATGCCCCGTACACACGGTCGGAAATTCCGACGGAAAATGTCCCATCAGACCATGTTGTCGGAAAATCCAGCCGTGTGTGGGCTCCATCTGACTTTTTCCCTGGGAATTTCCGACGGAAAAAATTTGAGATCCTGCTCTCAAATTTTCCGACAACAAAATCCGATCAGACTTTTTCCGATCGTGTGTAGAGAATTCCGACGGACAAAGTGCCACGCATGCTCAGATCAACTTACGAGACCAAAGCTATTGGCTACTAGCCTCTACATGGTTCCGTCGTACACAACGAATGTCACTGCGTTCAGAATGATCGGATTTTCCGACAACTTTGTCCGACCGTGTGTATGCAACACCAGTGTCAAACAAAATCCGTCGGAATTTCCGACCGTGTGTACGGGGGCTTAGGCTGACTAGCAAACACTCACAACCACTGAGACCCCCCCGCATCCTTAAAAGACTATGCAGGCCAACGCTGTATCCTGACCTAGGCCGACAAGGCCCAGGCCTAGGGCAGCACGGAAAGAGTCCCTGCCGGCTTTCGCTACATTGTTATGCCGCGTACACACGTCGGAATTTCCGACAACAAATGTTCGATGGGACCTTGTTGTCGGAAATTCCGACTGTGTGTAGGCTCCATCGGACATTTTCCGTCGGAATTTCCGACAAACAAAATTTGAGATCTGGATCTCAAATTTTCCGACAACAAAATCCGTTGTCGGAATTTCCAATCGTGTGTACACAATTCCAACGCACAAAATTCCACACATGCTCGGACTCAAGCAGAAGAGCCGCACTGGCTATTGAACTTCAATTTTCTCGGCTCATCATACGTGTTGTACTTTACAGGGGGTCCCCGACTTACGAACACCCGACCTACGAACAACCCCTACTTACGAACGGGGTGCTGCGGGGACCCTCCGCCATTTTCCGGTGGTTTTCGGCGTCTTTCGGCCGTTCTGCGCATGCGCGGCCATACGGAGCGTCGAAAAATGCCGGAAATGTCCGTAATTTGCCGCGCATGCGCAGAACGGCAACAGACGGAACATCGGAAATGTCCGGAAATCTCCGTATTTGTCGGTCTGCGCATGCGCGCCGACTTACGAACATTTCCGACTTCCGTACACGGGGCCAGTCCCTAACGAGTTCGTAACTCGGGGACCCCCTGTACTGCATTCTTGACGTTCGGAATTTCCGACAACATTTGTGTGACCGTGTGTATGCATGACAAGTTTGAGCCAACATCCGTCGGGAAAAAAAAAACATGGGATTTTGTTGTCGGAATGTGCGATCGTGTGTACGAGGCATTAGTGTAGCGCCAGTCTTATGGGGATACAGGGCTGAGAAGCAAATAAGTCTAGTGCCCCCATAAAGCGGGTATGCGGGTGGCCGGCATTCCGCAACTGTATGTGTGGGGGGGGGGGAGGGGAGGCACCCTGCTTCTAATTTTGACTGTCCTATCATCCTGGACCACAAACCTTCCTCACTGTGCTATATGTTTTCTTCTGCACCACCAGAAATTTGTGCTTAAAGTAGAACTATAGGCAACTGTTTTTTTTTCATTTTGGAAAGAGTAAGGGAGGGTTGTAACCCCTGTCTGTTTATTTTTTACCATCCCTGTCCCATTGCAGAGATTTCCCTTCACTTCCTGCCCCATGGCCAAACAGGAAGTGAGAGGAAATCTATGCAAATTAAGGAAATCCATCCGTCCCCCCCCCCCCCCCCCCCCCCCCCAGGACCTCAGAACTTTCAGGGCAGGTCTTAAACAGCAAGGGGTGTGCCCTTGACAGGAAGGGGTGGGTCATAATTAAATTAGGGGGTACACGAGTTTTGTCAGGCCTAGGGCAGCACAAAACCTAAATACACTACTGATGCAGACACAGTGCTTGCTGATAGCTTCTGCTCGCCATCCACAATACATAAGTATATAGCAGCGGTATGCATCCAACCAGAGCTTTATTTGTCAATTCGGATACTTTTTTTTTTTTTTTTGTACTTGCTGATACTAAATACTGATACCTACTGCAACTGTCCTGTATGTACTTCAGCTGCCAGCAATGGTACAATGCATTGAAAATTATTTACAAATTAATTTTTTATTTTTTTTATTTTGCGCTTTTTTCAACGTGAAACATGTAAATATTTGTTAAAGGTGTAAAAATATCAAAGAACAAAGCAAACAAAAAAAAAAGTTTTAATTGATAGTTTATCAAATAGAAGTGACCATAAAAAATCAACAGGGAAATAATAATTAAATGGAGGAGAATAAGAAGTTAATTAAGGCTGATTACAGTAAATTAAGGGTTAATTAGGGGTTAAACAGAGGAACATAATAAAAAAAAAAATGTTAACAGGTTTCTTTAAACTGACTTCATCTGCAGATAGAAGTTCACCCCTTTGATCTGTAGATAAGGAAACAGAAAGATACAAAAAGAAACAATGTTTATTTTTATCTTGTGGCTGAGCAATTTTGTTGATAAACATGTCTGTTTACTGACAGCTGATTGAGTCATTGGTTGTTAACCTCTTCACGCTGACCGTATGCAAATTTGCATTCATGGCTTGAAGGGGTTATACCGGGATGATGTCTGCAGCTGCAAGCATCATCCAGGTACCATTTTTTTAGAGTGGGCGGTTGGCTCTTTAGTGATAACAACCAATGCGGTTGTTATCCTAAAGGAGCGGGAGGCGATGTCCCCAACTTCCGCCGCTCTTACCGGGCCTCCCATCCCACCAGGAGATCCGAGCCACCATTCAGTGCGTCCGCTGGCTAGGCTGAGACCCGTACGAGGCTGGATTCGGCTCCGATCGACAATGTCACTTCCGGTTTACTCGGCTGCCAATGGCGCTGATTTTTTAAAAATCACAGTATTCAGAATCGCTGTTTTTGGCAATCTAAATACTTTTAAGTCCAAAGGAGGGATTTTAGACCCCCGATCCCTCCATAAAGAGTACCTGTCCCCACCTATTACTGTCACAAGGGATGTTTACATTCCTTGTGACAGCAATAAAAGTGATCACATTTATTTTTTATTTTTTTAAAGGGACAATGTAAAAAAATAAAAATAAAATTAAAGCGCCCCCGTCCCCGCGTGCAATTTCAAAGTATGACTTGTTACGTATCTATTTACTTGGCATTACATCTTTCACATTATACAGAAAAATTGGGCTAACTTTACTGTTTCTTTTTTTTTTTTAATTCATGAAAATATATTTTTTTACCCAAAAAATGCGTTTGAAAGACCGCTGTGCAAATACCGTGTGACATAAAATATTGCAATGATCACCATTATATTCCCTAGGGTCTCTGCTAAAAAAATATATATATTATATATATATATATATATATATATATATATATATATATATATATATATATATATATATATATAATGTTTTGGGTTCTCAGTAATTTTCTAGAAAAAAATATGGATTTTAATTTGTAAGCAACAAATATAAGAAACAGGCTTAGGCGTGAAAAGGTTAAGGATGTGGCAGCCCTGCTTCTTAACAACTGATAATCGCTGTTTTAAAAAAAAAAAATATATATATATATATATATATATATATATTTACATTTCAGCTGTTAGTGGGGGGATCCCGCTGTCAGCTAAAAAAACCGAGCCTGAAACTATCGGTTTCCAGGTATTGGAGCATTTGCAAGAGTACCGATACTCGTGCAAATGCTTATAATTTAAATGATATGTTAGCTTGCTTCTACCACCTATGCTCAATATGTGAGTTGTATCTCCAGTGCTATACTTAAAGTCCCAATGCTGAACTCCGGTATTCATTTATGATTATTAATCATTTTCTCCATACATTGCAGGATATCGATATGTGATCCTTGACATCCCGTTGTTGTTTGAAACAAGGACCCTGATGCGTTATATGAAGCTCACTGTACTTGTTTACTGGTAAGTGATCACAGCGGGGAGTGGGGGGTGGGATTAGAAAAGGAAAACTCCACTTTTGCTGAATTAATGTTTTAAAATATAAAAATGCGACTTTCTACTACAGCAATGATCACTGTATTTATTTATAAATCGTTTGGCAATTAAAGCAGTTGCTAGGCATATGAACTCACCGTCCACTTTATTAGGTACACCTTGCTAGTACCGGGTTGGACCCCCTTTTGCCTTCAGAACTGCCTTAAAGTGCTTGTTACCCTAAAAAAAATTGATCCTGTTCCCTTAAAGCATGCATAACTGCACAGAGCTTGTGCTCTGTAATTCGGCCCCCTGTATAACCTAAAATACCTGGCTGTTCCTGCCTGGTTCTGCCCTCCCCCTGTAAACTGACCACGGTTTATCATAGCTGCTGAGCCCTGACATTGTGGTCAATTTACGTACATTATCTGCAGCTTTCCTCTGTCCTTCTCTGTCCTCCTCTCCCCCCTCCCTCCTTGCTTGTCAGCTCGAGACACTCAGCCCGCCCCTCCCCTCCTGCTGCTATAAAAACTATATTATATTTATCCCATCCCTTCAGTTATATAACGATATGTGTCCCAGTGTCTGAGCTATAGAAAAACTATGCAAATTTCTACCTTATATCAGAGCGTCTCCCGGCGGTCCTATGACTGCTCGGCTCCCTCCTCCTCTCCCCTCCTCCTGGCTGACGTCAGCGGGGGATTCTCGGCCCCTCCCGCTGCAGCTGTCAGACTGGGAAACGAGAGAGATGAGGAGTCACGTGAGCGCCGGGAGACGCGCTGATATAAGGTAGAAATCGGCATAGCGAAATCGAGACTCATGAGACCAGGCAACAATTTCCCAGTCTTCTATTGTCCAATTTTGGTGAGCCTGTGCGAATTGTAGCCTCAGTTTCCTGTTTTTAGCAGACGTTAGTGGCCCCCGGTGTGGTCTTCTGCTGCTGTAGCCCATCTGCTTCAAGGTTTAATGTGTTGTGCGTTCAGAGATGGTATTCCGCATACCTTTGTTGTAACGAGTGGTTATTTGAGTTACTGTTGCCTTTCTATCATCTCGAACCATTCTGCCCGTTCTCCTCTGACCTCTGACTTCAAAAAGGCATTTTCGTCCACACAACTGCTGCTCACTGGATAGTTTCTCTTTCCGGACCATTCTTTGTAAATTCTAGAGATGGTTGTGCGTGATAATCTCAGTATTATTATTATTATGCAGAATTTATATAGCGCCAGCAGTTTGCGCAGCGCTTAACAAAATTAAGTCAGACATTACAGTTACATTACAATTTGGTACAAGAGGAATCAGAGGGCCCTGATCATTAGAGCTTACAATCTAAAAAGGGGAGGGTCAATTGATACAAAATGTAATGGCTGTGGGGGATGAGCTGATGGAAGAAGTAAAACAGTGTATTAGTTAGAAGCAGGATAGGCTTCTTTAACAACTTCAGTCCCGGAAGGATTTACCCCCTTCCTGACCAGAGCACTTTTTGCGATTTGGCACTGCGCCGCTTTAACTGACAATTGCGCGGTCGTGCGACTTGGCACCCAAACAAGATTTACCTCCCTTTTCCCCCACAAATAGAGCTTTCCTTTGGTGGTATTTGATCACCTCTGTGTTTTTTTTTTTTTTTTTTTTTTTTTTTTTTTTTTGCGCTATAAACAAAAAATCGACAATTTGGAAAAAAAGCTCCTTTTTTTAACTTTTTGCTATAATAAATATCCCCCAAAAATCTATAAAACATTTTTTTTTCTCAGTTTAGGCCAATATGTATTCTTCTACATATTTTTGGTAAAATAAATCTCAATAAGCGTATATTGATTGGTTTGCGCAAAAGTTATAGCGTCTACAAAATAGGGGATATATTTATGGCATTTTTATTATTATTATTTTTTTTTCATTTGTAATTGCGGTGATCTGCGATTTTTATCGTGACTGTGACAATATGGCGGACACAGCAGACACTTTTGACACTATTTTGGGACCATTGTCATTTATACAGCGATCAGTGCTATAAAAACCCACTGATTACTGTGTAAATGACACTGGCAGGGAAGGGGTTAAACACTAGGGGGCAATCAAGGGGTTAAGTGTGTCCTAGGGAGTGATTCTAACTGTGGGGGGGAGGGGCTACCACTGACATGACAGCGATCACTGCTCCCAATGACAGGGAGCAGGTCATGTCACTAGGCAGAACGGGGAAATGCCTTGTTCATAATCCCTGGGATGGCGGCGGACATCGAGTCCGCGGGACCCGCGGTCACGGAGCACGCTGCGCGCGCCCACAATTCTGCATCTTAAAGAGGACGTACCGGTACGCCCATTTGCCCAGCCGTGCCATTGTGCCGACGTATATCGTCGTGCACTGGTCGGCAAGGGTTTAAAGGGTTTTCAGGGATCGTCTAAATATGTATAGATTAGGGGACAGTCGGACAGATTGGGGTAGGGAGTTCCAAAGGCTGGGAGAAGCTCTGGAGAAATCCTGGAGTAGATCAGCAGTCTTTGAAATACTCAGACCAGCCCTTCTGGCACCTACAACCATGCCTTTTACATGCCAAAGTTTGATTGGGCCAGCTTGGAACAATGTAAGTATTTATATTTCATTCATGACGGATTCCTAGAGAAGCTGCAAATGACTGTAGTAGTTGCTGTCTACTACAGTTATAGCAGCAGCAGGGGCGGACTGACAGCTCATGGGGCCCCCGGGCAATAGGAGATTATGGGGCCCCCGGGCAATAGGAGATTATGAGGCCCCCAGGCAATCAGAGATTATGGGGCCACACAGTATACACACACAATTACACACAGTATACACAGAAATGTTTCTATTGGCTGAGAAGGTACTGGAGAGGTGGGGCAGCTATAATCTCTGGATTTTTAGACCAAAAGGATGTCGGTAAGGGACATTTCAGAGACAGATGTAAAAAAACACAGATTTTTAACATATTGTCCATAGTTTTACTGAGGCTGGCAACCCTGATGGGGCCCCCTAGTGGCCCAGGGCCCTCGGGCAGTGCCAGAGTGGCCGAATGGTCAGTCCGCCCCTGAGCAGCAGTCTTCCAGGTCCAGTGCCGAGCGACTGCCCTTCTGCACAGTAACCACAGGTGATTGCCCGCTTGGCACTGCCACCATTCACTCAAAGCCTTGTATTTTTTTCCAGGAGTACAAGGCATTCTCTGATTGGACCTACCTAGTAGTCAGCTAATTACACCTACCTAGTAACTAACATTTCAAACTGAGCAAATAATACAAAATGTGTAAAAAGGGGATACCATTAGTAAAATATACCATGTGAAAACGACCAACGGATCTTGACGTGAATACAATTCTCTGTTTGGACAAGGTAGGGATTGTGATCTCACGATCCCTACCTTGTTGTCCAAACAGAGAATTGTATTCACGTCAAGATCCGTTGGTCGTTTTCACATGGTATATTTTACTAATGGTATCCCCTTTTTACACGTTTTGTATTATTTGCTCAGTTTGAAATGTAGGTGTAATTAGCTGACCTATAGTTCAGTGTTCAACATGTACCCGTTGTAAAGAAATTGGGAATATTTGTGTCACATGTCACATGGCTAATTCCGAGGCAACCATCGCCTGGCCTCATGTTCAAGTAGGAATGCTTGACTGGCCTTCTGTGCCAACATCCCAGGATCACACAACCTGTGACTCAGCATTGATCAGCATTGACCAGTGAAAGGAAGTCCAGAATCCTAATTCCTTCTCAACAAGTAAGGTCAGGGCAGTCTTTAATATTGATTGGACCCTTTTCTTGGGGCCCCCTCATGCAGTTTCGCTCTCCACCTGCTCCGAGACATACAATAAATAGCAGCTAGACTCAAAATCAGTTTACTGAATCAGATCAGGCAGCAATTGCGATTGGTTGCCAGAGGTTACAGTGTATCATTACCACTCACTGACTGGTTATTAGAGGTTACAGTGTATCATTACCGCTCACTGACTGGTTATTAGAGGTTACAGTGTATCATTACCACTCACTGACTATGTTTGTTCAGTTAGACAGGCAGCAATTGTGATTGGTTGCCAGAGGTTACAGTGTATCGTTACCACTCACTGACTGGTTATTAGAGGTTACAGTGTATCATTACCGCTCACTGACTGGTTATTAGAGGTTACAGTGTATCATTACCGCTCACTGACTGGTTATTAGAGGTTACAGTGTATCATTACCGCTCACTGACTGGTTATTAGAGGTTACAGTGTATCATTACCACTCACTGACTATGTTTGTTCAGTTAGACAGGCAGCAATTGTGATTGGTTGCCAGAGGTTACAGTGTATCATTACCACTCACTGACTGGTTATTAGAGGTTACAGTGTATCATTACTGCTCACTGACTGGTTATTAGAGGTTACAGTGTATCATTACCGCTCACTGACTGGTTATTAGAGGTTACAGTGTATCATTACCGCTCACTGACTGGTTATTAGAGGTTACAGCACACATTACGGCTCACTGATTAGTTGCTAGAGGTCACAGCACATGATTTCTGCTTGTTGACTGGTTGCTAGAGATTACTGTGGATATGACCTCGGGGGGGGGGGGGGGGAGGCATGATATACACTATTTACATATGAATGCCTGTAATTTATATGTAAACACAGGGTCCGTAGGTGAGTCATCTGTACACAACAATAGGGCAGAGCTGGGTAGCATTAGCAGCAGCACTTCACACTGAGATATCGGGACACAGCACAGAACTAAAACCTCAAGGGGAGAGGGAATTTAAACCAGGATAGTTGGCAAGTATGAGGCAGCTGCTTTGGGCCCCACAACAGTGACAGGGCCCAGGGCAGCTGCCCCTTTTGCCCTGCCTTAAAAACGGCCCTGAGTAAGGTGTTTCGGATGTTCAGCTATCCTAATCTTAGTCATTGCAGCTAGACTGCTGAAATGAATCCGAGCTAATGTTTAACTATAGTCCTGCTTTTATAACATAATTGGCAGTGTAGTCAGAGCAGAAGTTTGTACTTGGCCTCTTGCTGGATACATCAATCACAGACAGAAAACAAGGTCTGGTGCAGATCACTGGTTAGAATTGGATACATTAATTACCTTAATTGATTCTCTGCCCTGAGGAATGGCAAGCTTTCCATTACACAAGATTTTATCTGTTGAATTTACCTCCACGTTTCAATATTCTGCTTCCACTGATGATTGCTAGAATCCATTCTGGAGTTTCCTTTAAAAACAATTTATAAAGTAAGAGTATAGGATTGGTGAGAGATCAAAACAATCCTGTCATTGAATTTCTGGCCATGCAATTATCTGATTTATAAAATGCTGTCAGAATAAATATAAGGTTATGTAAAGGTAATTGTCTACATAGGGTAAAGATGGCGGATTAAAGCTAAGATTTAAGGAGCCTATCAACACAAAGTGCAAATTTAACTTGTATAGAAGGCCTACTAATCATTAATTAAATACAGTAAAACCTTGGTTTGAGAGTAACTTGGTTTGAGAGTAACTTGGTTTGAGAGCGTTTTGCAAGACAAGCTACATTTTTAAATAAATATTGACTTGATATACAAGCGATGTCTTGATATACAAGTAGCGTCATGTCACAACTGAGTATAAAAGAGAAGAGAGGCGACTCTAAGTGTAGCAATACAGTTTCATTTAATGAAGGTACAACTTTTAGCAACATATTGCTACACTAACGATGCGTACACACGACTGGAAATTTGGCCAGCAAAAGACTGATGAGAGCTTTTGGTCGGAAAATACGACCGTGTGTATGCTCCATCGGACTTTTGCTGGCGGAATTCCAGGCAGCAAAAGGTTGAGAGCAGGTTCTCAATTTTTCGGTCGGAAAAAGTTCCTATCGGAAATTCCGAAAGTCTGTACCAATTCCAACGCATGCTCGGAAGCTTTGAACTTAATTTTCTCGGCTCGTCGTAGTGTTGCACATCACCGCGTTCTTGGCGGTCGAAAGTTCAGCGAACTTTTGTGTGACCGTGTGTATGCAAGCCAAAGCTTGAGCGGAATTCCGTTGGAAAAAACATCCAAGATTTTTCCGACGGAAATTCTGCTTGCGTGTACGCGGCATTAGAGGCGCCTCTCTCCTCTTTTATACTCTGTAGCTCCTGCTGGATTTTGCTTCTAATCCCCTTGTGGAGGCTTCCATTTGTGGATGGACATTTTATGGTTACACAACTTATCACATTGCTATAATCTTTTTATATAGACTATTAACTGAAGGACCTATGAATAAATGGTTGTGGAACAAATCATCTGAGTTTCCATTATTTCTTATGGGGAAATTCGCTTTGATATACAAGTGCTTTGGATTACAAGCATGTTTTTGGAACGAATTATGCTCGCAATCCGAGGTTTTACTGTATTTCCAAACATGTATATAACGGTCTTTTTCCCAGTAAATTCTGTGCAATAGTTGGTGTAGAATTTATACTCCGAGACATATTAGGTCACCCTCAGTACACTATCCATCACACTCAGTACACTATCCACTATCCATTGTAGCCTTTAAGTTGAGCTACAGTAAGATTTAAAAAAACCTCAATGAATGCATTAATGTATTCATTAAAAAATATCATTAACGTGGTTTTAAAGGCATAATGTTTTTTATAAAAAATTGGCTCACCAAATGCCTTCATAACCGGTTCCCGACCGGCGCACAACGATGTACGTCGGCAGAATGGCACGGACAGGCAAATGGGCGTACCTGTACGTCCCTTTAAATTTGCAGCCGTGCCATCGCGTGCGCGCAGGCCGTGCGCTCTGTGAGTCGAGTCCGCAGGGATACCCGTGATCGTCTCAAGGAGAGGAAGAACAGGGAGATGCTAATGTAAACAAGCATATCCCCGTTCTGCCTAGTGACAGTGTCACTGATCAGCTCTCCCTGTGATCAGGAGCGGTGATCAGTGATGTGTCACAGCTAGCCCACCCCCTAAAGTTAGAAACACTCCCCAGGACACACCTTTGTGTAAACCAATCAATAAACGCTTATTGCAATTTTTTACCAAAAATATGTAGAATACGTATCTGCCTAAACTGAGGAAAACTTTTTTTTTTTTTTTATATATTTTTGGGGGATATTTATTATAGCAAAAAACAAAGAATAATGCGTTTTTTTTTTTTTTTTCAAAATTGTCGCTCTTTTTTTGTTTATAGCGCAAAAAACGCAGAGGTGATCAAATACCACCAAAAGAAAGCTCCATTTGTGAGAAAAAAAAGACGTCAATTTTGTTTGGGAGCCACGTCGCACGACCGCGCAATTGTCAGTTAAAGCGACGCAGTGCCGAATCGCAAAAAGTGCTCTGGTCTTTGGCCAGCAAAATGGTCCGGGGCTTAAGTGGTTAAGCGACCTGAGACTTTGAATAGTTTTCTCTCTATGCTAGAACGACCATTTAGATATTTGTAAAATTACAATAATACTGTATCTCCTCTCAAAGTGATTGTACACTCTCGTTTTCTTTTTTCTATTAAAAACACAAACATATTATACTTACCTGCTCTGTGTAATGGTTTTGCACAGAGCAGCCTGAATCCTTCTCTTCTCGTGTCCCTGGCTGGAAGTTCTGTCCCCTCCCTCCTGTTAAGTGCCCCCACAGCAAGCAGCTTGCTATACGAGCACCCAAGCTGCGGCTTTGTGTATCTATTCAGACACGGAGCCGCGGTTCGACTACACCCCCTCTCTCTTCTGATTGGCTAACTGAGTTTGACAGCAGCAGGAGCCAATGGCGCCGCAGCTGTGTCTCAGCCAATCAGGAGGGAGAGTCCCGGAAGGGAAGGCAGAGGCACTTGTGGACATCGCTGGATAGAGATGGGGCTTATGTAAGTATTGGGGGGGGGGGGGGGGGATGCTTTTTATTATAATGCATAAAATGCATTAAGATAAAAAAAAAAAAACCTTCTGCCTTTACAACCACTTTAAGCATCCTTTCTACAGGGTGAATACGTTAAATGTTTGTAGTCATTCCTCATAACCAAGGTTCTCCAGCCCCCTTATTAGCTTTGTTGTCCTTCTCTGGACTCTCTCCAGTTTCAGCACATCCTTCCTGAGGACTGGTAACCAGAACTGAATGACATACTCAAGATGTGGTTGAACCTGTGTTCTGTACAGTTGTAGAATTATAGTTTTATCTCCTTTTGAATGCATGCTAATAGTCTGCTAGCTTTGCTTACTGCAGCTTGGCATTGCATGCTATTGCTGAGCCTGTGATCCACTATGACCCCCAAATCATTTTTCCATCCAAGACTCCCCCAGAGGTTCTCCCCCTAGCATAGGTGTGCGCAACTGTCAGAAACCATGAAATAAGGCCGAGACAGAAGTAAAGTTAAATCACACTTAATAATAAAAGTAAAAAGAACAAACATAGTCAAAACATAGCCAGAGTTCAGTAACCAGGACGGATAGTCAGCCAAGCCAGAAGTCAGGAATCAATGTAGTGGAACAGCAAGCAGGATCTGGAGCCAGAAGGGATGTCAGCAAAAGCAAGTCTTGAACAGGATCGCAGGAGATGGTTTCTGTGATGTTGACCAAGGCGAAGGCAGAGCTCCTCTGGACTGGACGGTTTAAGTAGGCAGGACTGACGAGCAGGATCATCAACAGCTGAGTAAATGTAGAGAGAGATGGGAGCTGGCAATTAGCCTACAGCTGACCGGCCAGCTCAGAGAAGGAAGGGCTGAGCCCAGCCCCGACAGCAACCTATTACATTAGGGCGTGCACCCCAAATGTATTAAAACATGGCCAGTGTTAGTAGTGCAGTGGACTTGTCAGTAGGGCAGAGGTTGGTGTCAGTTATTTTTTATTTTTTTATAATTTTTTACTATTTTTTTTAGGAGGCCCATTGGGTGGCTTTGGTGAAATATCAGCAGGGGGAATCTGCGCCGCTCGGGGTGATTAGGGTGTGCCCAGGCACACCTGGCACCCCCCCTGCTCACGCCTATGCCCCCTAGGAAGTACCTTGCATTAATATTTTTAGCCCCCAAATGCATTTCTTTACATTCTTCAACATTAAACCTCATTTGTCATGTAGTTGCCCACCAGGTCTTCCTGTAAAGTTGCTTTATCCTGTTGTGGATAAGTTATGGCCCCACTTACCTTTGTATAATACTCTGTGCAGTAGAACTCTGAAACTCATTGGAAACTGCTGGCTATATACCATCCACACCATGCAGCTCAGCCCCCCCATGCTATTTGTGCCTTGTGATTGTAAAGCGTGACTAGGGAATGATTCCTTTGTGCTCTGATGCTGTGAAAGATGTAAATAGCACAAGAGGCAAAGAGCAGCACCATAAGTTACATGGCATTGCTGGTAAATAGATGGCAGTTTCC
The DNA here is from genome assembly GCA_028564925.1 of Lithobates sylvaticus. Taxonomy (NCBI): domain Eukaryota; kingdom Metazoa; phylum Chordata; class Amphibia; order Anura; family Ranidae; genus Lithobates; species Lithobates sylvaticus. Next base: position 39,539,855 of record CM053037.1, on the reverse strand, counting down.
AATGGTGGTTGCTGGACAGCCAGAGTCTATGTGTTATATGACTGCTTCATGTTCAGAGTCATTAAAGGGTGAACGTCCACTTGATGATTAAAGTTCCATTGACTACCCAACACTGAGTTGTCACATTCTGGTGGGCTTACACTTCCGATCTAGTGCTTACGTGCTCCAGCCCGACTCTGCGTCTTCATCATAACAGTTGAGCGGTCACAATAGATATAAAGGGGAAGGAAGAGAATTGATTTGTCAGGATAAAGCAGCTCATTAAGAGTCTGTGGACAGAGAAGTCTGAAGAATCAGAACCAATTAATACTAACAAATTCCACTTCAGCCGAGAAGAATTTCAAGTAGTCTGGCTCATTAGGGTGTTTTTCTTTTCTCACTAATGGATCAAATATTGTGATGGATAGAAGTCACACTGGGGCTGATCTGGGGTGTAACCTAAGACAGAGCAGAGGGAGCAGCCCAGACAGGACCCACAAGGACCCATGCTCAGGTGGGACTGTGACTTTGCGGTGGAAAATGGGACACCTAACTGACACTTTTTTTGGGAGGGCTTACGAGGGGGGGCTGCACTGATAAACAATCGGCAGAGACCCCCCTGTCAAGAGAGCAGTTGATCGGCTCTCCTCTACACGCGTCTGTCAGACATGAGTGAGGAAAAGCTGATGAACAGCTCTTCCTGTTTACATTGTGATCAGCCGTGATTGGACGCGGCTGATCACGTGGTAAAGAGCCTCCATCAGAGATCTGTGTAGCGGTGTGTCAGACTGACACACCGCAACACCGATCAACGCGATGCACGCCCCCACGGGCACGTGAGAGCGGCCATTCTGGGCGCCGTCATATGATGTCCACCCAGAACGAGAGCCGCACCGCCCCGCCCCGCTGTCATTTGAGGTGGGCAGGAGTCAAGTGGTTAAGGAAAGAGGCGCTAACATATAAACATAGGGGGTGCCCTTTCAAAACATTTGGTAACTGTGGCAATGAATCGCCACATTCCTTTGCACCTATGGGGATGTGTGTTAAAAATAGGTAGTTGCCTTGTTTATATGGTAGACAGTAGGGATGCACTGATACCCTTTTTTTTTATTGGCGAGTACGAGTACCGATACTTTCCGTTAAGTACTTGCTGATACTGAGTACTGATACTTTGCAGTGTGATTTGCCTCCATACAAAATGAATAGGTGCAAATCACACTGCAAAGAATTGCATGCAATTTGAACAGGAATGCGGTACCATTCCTGTCCGAATCGTATGTGGTTCCTCCACCGCTCCTGTGTGAACCCAGGCTTGTCATAGTGATTGCTTTTGAGCCTAAGTTCACACAGGAGTGGCCGATATACTAAATGGCTGCATGTAAACATATAGTAGCGCAATGACATCACAGCAGGCTTCGCCCTATGTGTTTCGCCACAACTTACGGCTTCCTGGGGGCATGGAATTTTTTGAGAATTTGTGTTGTGAATAGACAAGCTCCTGAGCTGCTTCCTGCTTCACAAATGTATCTCATGTGTCAAGAAAACTTGTCAGAAGTGACACATACTGATAACAGAGAATTGGAGCAACAGAGAGAAACAACACTTAGAGCTTTAGAGAGAGATAAGTAAACACTATAGATACAGTATCTCACAAAAGTGAGTACACTCCTCACATTTTTGTAAATATTTTATTATATCTTTTCATGTGACAACACTGAAGAAATGACACTTTGCTACAATGTAAAGTAGTTAGTGTACAGCTTGTATAACAGTGTAAATTTTCTGTACCCTCAAAATAACTCAACACACAGCCATTAATGTCTAAACCACTGAAATTAAAATGTCCAAATTGGGCCAAAAGTGTCAATATTTTGTGTGGCCACAATTATTGCCATAGTTAAAATCATCAAAGGATTGTATTTAAACTGATAAGTAGACGCCTGGCTCTGTAAGGCGTTTCGGTAATTGAAGGTTTTGAAAAAAGAACTTGTTAGGCAACTGATGACGTTCTGACAATATGTAATAATTATAGGTAATAATATACAGTATCATATAATTGATAAAAAAAACGTACGCCAGCTTTCTTCCAAGAGTCAAAACCCTCCAGTTTTTTCAGCTCCAGAAGTCTAGTCTTCATACATAGTAAGACTTTGTACGGTTTCCCATATCTTGTGTATCAAATAGATTGTAGGGATGATACGTTTAGTAAGGAAATTATGTACCATTATCAATTGAACAGGTGGAGTTTCAGTGAACTGGGACAGGACAACATTCTGAATGGGGTCCTATAAATTAAGTCTATTCCAAAAATGCCAATCAATGTTCGCTCTTCCTCTAATCCACTGCAAAACAAGCTGGAAATGGGGAGGGTAAAAAAGCTAGCCAATCAATTTTAGCTTTTTAGGGCAGGTCACTACCATTTCCTTATTTTGTTTCAGAATATTTTGGGACACAATATGGCAGCCTATCGCAACTTACAAAATACAGTAGACTTTTGTAGTAGACAGTAGAACTAACCACCGTGGCCTTTTCTTCTTTTCCAATCTAATGCCGCGTACACACGACCGGAATTTTCGACGGACTAGGTCTGACGGTCTTACTGACGGACTTTCGGCGGAGTTCCGACGGACTTTCCGAATGAACGGACTTGGCCACACACAAGTCCGATGGATTCGAACGTGATGACGTACGACCGGACTAGAATAAGGAAGTTCATAGCCAGTAGCCAATAGCTGCCCTAGCGTTAGTTTTTGTCCATCGGACTAGCATACACACGAACTGATTTTTCGATAGGAACTAGGTCCGGCGGAAAAATTTGAAGTCCGTCAGATTTTGGGACAGCAAAGGTCCAATGGAGCCCACACACGATCGAATTGTCCGACAGACTCGTTCCGTCGGACCTTTGCTGTCGAAAAGTCCGGTCGTGTGTACGCGGCATTAGTCTATCAGTCTGCTCAGACTGGTTGAGAAAAATACAGTTTCCAGGGGATCTTCTGCTTGTAATTCAGGGGCTATCCAACAGAGCTTCCTATCTCGGTGCCTGGCATACAGAGAAGTCACCGGCGAGTGAATATACACATCTGTATACAAAAAAAAATGAAAATGTCACACTAAAAATTGCTTTCAGGTAATCGTTACAATCATAAGAAGGACTATTTTTTTAACATTCTTTTTAATACGTTTGCCTTTGTGAAAACAAAGCCATTTAAGCATTCCCCCGGCTTAGAGAAATAGAAGAATTAAAAGGACATTATTAAAGCTGTAGTCCTACCTCTAACCATAATAGCTATGTCACTATATCCTAAAAAAGCATACAAGAAAAATATTTCCTAGACTGGGAAAACAAAAGGCTCTATAAGTGACAACGATTGTGGACTGCTTGTTACCAAAAATATAAAGGTTTTATTGAAAATGTAAATATTAAATGATATGGTTGACCAGCTGAAAAGTATCGAAATCCCTCCAGGGAAATACACAGAACCACATAACAATGCATGGTACATGCTACAAGTGACAAAAAACACACACAATGGACATAACACAACAGATTCGTCCGGACGCCAAGTATACTGACTCACGGAGTACTGCCACGGCCAATGAGCCCTATGTCAGAATCAATAAGGAGCTACCAAAGGTAGTGCTTCCATGAGTCAGCCCCCTTGGAGGCTCAAGCTGGGAAAGTAGGAAAAACGGGCTGGATGGATGGCCAAGGTACTGGTGTTCCTCTATACCGAATGCCTGATAGTTCATAACATCCATAAAGTTATTGAGAAGGAGCCATTACTGTCGTACGTTACAAATCCAGCATTCCCTAATTCCAGGGAGTAAATGGTAGAATGCTGGCAGTATCTGACAATTCTAGTCCCTCAGTGTTGTCTCAGTGTCAGTATGGGATGTAGGGTTTCCAAGGGCTACACACCTGTAGAAATACAAAAACAGGCATAATGCAACACAAAGAAATCAAAAGAATAATACAATTAAGCACAGTAAAGCAGTCAGCTATGTTCAGTTCCATGGTCACCTTCCAAGGGAAAACAGAAGAGGCTCATAAAAATTCAGATGTATTTAGGTTCTACAATCCTGCCCAGCCTCTCCCTCCCACGATAACCACATTTCCAGTCATTACATCCAATCACAGGGAGGATACTCCATGGGCCAGCATGGTTAGTGAGTATAAACCAGACTACGGTTCTGGAGCCATCACCATAACATCTATCAGAGCCTACAGAGAAATCACACTAAGGCCCCTTTCACACTGGGGCGTTTTTCAGGCGCTACAGCTCTAAAAAACCGTCCCCATTCACTCCAGTGTGAAAGCCGGAGGGCTTTCACACTGGAGCGGTGCGCTAGCAGGACGGTCAAAAAAGTCCTGCTAGCAGCATCTTTGGAGCGGTGAAGGAGCAGTGTATTCACCGCTCCTATACCGCTCTTACCCATTGAAATCAATGGGACACCGCGGCAATACCGCCGCTGCAGTGGCGCTAAATATAGCGCTGCTTTACCGCCGACACCGCTCCTGCCCCAGTATGAAAGGGGCCTAAAGCTGGGCAACTGTAAGTCCACTGTACATTCGTATCATTAGAGTTGGTCCAAAGATTCCAAACCTTATGGAATTTCTTCAATCAACCCTTGGATTCATAATTGCTCAATATTTTTGGGGGGGAGGGGCAGCAAATCAACACCAACACCCCCAGGAATGCAGCGATGAGACGGACAGGAATGCAATGATTGCAGTGCTCTGCGCCCCAAGCTCACCCTTTTTTTTAAGCCAATTAAAGCCTCAGGCTCTAAGCATGTGCTTGAAAAAAAAAACCCTATTGAAATCCAATCGTCTGATGCCCTGCATGTAGATTAGGGACCCATGAATGGGGGACCCTATGGACCAGCCACCATTGGTTGTATGCCAAAATAATTGAATGGCTTGGCAGAGGTTCTGTGAGCACCTTCGACATTGTGGCGAGGAGGAAGGGTAGATCTGCAATGATAAACTCCAGGAATGAGATTAAGCACTTACTTTGAGCCACACCTCTGTGTGGCCGATAGTGAAGCTGTAATTCACCATTGTAGTCTATGCTAAACACAATAAGTGGGGTCCTTTTCAACTAAAGACAAAGAGTGCCACCGGGGTGCATTTACTGGAACCAATCCCCTGTAGTTTTCCTCTGTAGCAGCTGAAAGCCGGTGGGAGGGAGAGGAAAGCAGGCACGCTGGGGGGACAGAGGCACAGGGGGCAGCAGAGTTAAGAGGATTCTGGACAGGGAGGGTGATCCATTCGGTGGGGGCACAAATACAGGAACCAATCCCCTGTGTGGCTGAAAGCTGGCAGGGGGGAGAGGATGAGAAGCCAGCTTTCAGCTATTCAGATTTTCAGGTTATTACAGCTACTTCAGTAATTGAGTTCCTGCCTAACCGATTAAGCTCCCTGTTCAGGGCCCAGCTATAACCCCTTTTTGGTGGACTTGCCTGAAGGAGCTGAGGCTTAATCTCAGATTTGGCCATGTACAGCCAGGACCATAGCTTCAAAGCGCATCATAGGGACAAAGAGAACCATTATTCAGTTTTTTGACACAAGCTTTATTGTTCCTGTTTTGTGTTTGGCAGTGACCCCCAGACGCAAGTGGAGCGGCTGATTCGGAGGAGTGGTCTGTCAAAGGAAGAGGTCCAGAACCGTCTAGCAGCACAGCTACCAATTGACAGCAAACTTCCACTTGCTGACCAGGTTATCGACAACTCCGGAGACAGAGACAGCACGAGACGACAAGTTCTACAGCTCCACGCTAAACTGGAGTCATCCTTAGGCTATCTACCCACTCGAATTGCCGCAGTGGCCATGGCTGCTGGGCTTGTGGCTTTAATGTGGCACCTCGTCCGGCGATTATGGCAGTAATGAGCCAAGACAAGGGCAGCATGACCTAATGACTGTGACAATTTTTTTTTTTTCTTTTACATGCCTACATGACATCTTTTAACTGCTTTTAACAGTGTATTCTCAAATAACCCAAAATGTGGTGGAAGGCAAGAAAGATTACCAAATTCATGTGTGCAGCTCAGGTAGACTTAATCTTGAATCCATCCGTATTTTATACTCTACTGGATGGCTGTTGGCTGTAAAGCTAGACATAGAAGGGGATTTTTTTTTTGTTCAGCCTGCCAGGTTCCTCCATCCATACAGATGTGGATGGAGGAATCCACCCACCAGGATAACCCAGGACCCGTTGCTTTCAGAATACACTAATCAGAGGCTGCAGCCACTGATCGAGAGATGTTCTCCATTACTTCTTATCAAAGCCAAAAAAGCTTTACATTTTATAGGATTCAGAAAAAAAGGTAAACACTGGTATTTGTCAGTCTTCCACAGATCAATAAGTAGCTTATTTTTTTTAAACTAACAGCTCGGCAAGTAATTTTTATGGATTTTTTAAAATATAGCGAGGATTGCTAATGCGTTTTATTATGTGCAATTTTGATTTTAAAAGAGAAATTTTGGAAAGTGGAGTATATTTAATCTCTGGTTCAAGGAATAAGACAATAAAATAATTAGGTGAACTAGCGCTTTGTTGTTAAGCTGTGTTCTTCAAGCAGACCTACCATCTAGAAAAGAACTCCACATATAGACACTTTGATTTCCAATACAGTTGAAAGTCTATCTATACCCAAACTTTTAATTTTGGATAGAGTTGGGAATGGGGTAAAGCCCAACAGAACTCTAGAATCTTGTGAGTTCTCTTTGCATCTGGTGAGTTCAGTGCCTTCCCAGGAATCTGTGAAAGCCCAGTCAAGTTCCTCGCTCATCCACACTATATTGCTAAAAGTATTGGACCACCCCTCCAAAATCATTTGGTGGAGAGGGGGGGGGGGGGGATTGTGGTGTGGGTTTTTTTTTTTTTTTCAGCAGTTGGGCTAAGCCCCTTAGTTCCAGTGAAGAGAACTCTTAAGGCGTCAGCATATCAAGACATTTTGCACAATTTCATGCTTACAACTTTGTAGGAACAGTCATGTTACAACATGACTGCGCACCAGTGCACAAAGCAAGCTCTATAAAGACATGAACCGCTTAAGGACCGCCTCACGCCGATATACGTTGGCAGAATGGCATGGCTGGGCACAACCACGTACCTGTACGTGGCCCTTTAAGAGCCCAGCCGTGGGTCGCGGGCGCGCCGCCACCGGCGCGCTCGCGACTCGGTCCTGAGCTCCGTGGCCACGGGACCAGCGGACCCGATCGCCGCTGGTGTCCCGCGATCGGGTCACAGAGCTGAAGAACGGGGAGAGGTCTGTGTAAACAAACCTCTCCCCGTACTTCATAGCGCAACTGACACTGATCGGCTGTTCCCTGTCATCGGGAAAGCCGATCAGTGACGTCAGACGCAAAGCCAAGTAAAAAAAAAAAACACACACACTCATTTAACCCCTCCCCCCCCCCCTAGTGGTTAACTCCTTCACTGCCAGTGTCATTTACACAATCAGCACTGATTTCTGTATAAATGACAATGGTCCCAAAAATGTGTCAAAAATCTCCGATGTGTCCGCCATAATGTCGCAGTCACAATAAAATCGCCGCCATTACTAGTAAAAAAAAAAATATTAATAAAAATGCTATAAAACTATCCCCAATTTTGTAAACGCTATAACTTTTGCGCAAACCAATCAATAATCGCTAATTGCGATTTTTTTTTTTTACCAAAAATATGTAGAAGAATACGTATCGGCCTAAACTGAGGAAAAAAAATGTTTTTTTATATATTTTTTTGGGGATATTTATTATAGCAAAAAGTTAAAAATATTGAATTTTTTTCAAAATTGTCGCTATACTTTGGTTTATAGCGCAAAAAATAAAAACCGCAGGGGCGATCAAATACCACCAAAATAAAGCTCCATTTGTGGGAAAAAAAGGACGTCAATTTTGTTTGGGAGCCACGTCGCACGACCGCGCAATTGTCAGTTAAAGCCAGGAGACAAGACATGGATGAGCGAGTTTGGGGTGGAGGAACTTGACTGGTCTGCACAGAGTACTGACCTCAACCTGATAGAACACCTTTGGGATGAATTAGAGCGGAGACTGCGAGCCAGGCCTTCTCGTGCAACATCAGTGACTAACTTCACAAATGCGCTTCTGGAAGAATGGTCAAACATTCCCATAGACACACTCCTAAACTTTGTGGACAGCCTTCCCAGAAGAGTTGAAGTTGTTATAGCTGCAAAGGGTGGGCCAACTCAATATTGAACCCTACGGACTAAGACTGGGATTCCATTAAAGCATGTGCAAAGGCAGGCATCCCAATACTTTTGACAATATAGTGTATCTGTACGGTGGTAGTTCTGTGGAGGGGAATTCCAAAAATGTACAGATACAGATGCAGTGAGCACCACAAACTGAAGATGCTTAATTTTTTTAATTCAAATCAAACTCCACCATTAATCCATGTCTCCATGCTTTATTTTGTTGAGAAATCACTTTGAAAACCGCCGCCATTACTAGTATAAAAAAAAAAATAATTCCAGTATATATCCCAAAGTTTGTAGACACTAAACCTTCCATGCAAATCAATCAATATACACTTATTGGGATTTTTTTTTTTTTATCAAAAGCATGTAGCAGAATACATTTTGCCCAAAATTTATGGAGAATTATTTTTTTTATTATTGGATATGTTTTATAGCAGAAAGTAAAAAATATATATATATATTTTTTTTCTAAATTTTCTGTCTTTTTTTGTTTCTAGCACAAAAAAAAAAGAGGTTTGTTAGAGAACCTTGGTGAACAAACCGCATCATGGAGGCCAAGGAACACACCAGACAGGTCAGGGATAAAGTTGTGGAGAAGTTTAAAGCAGGGTTTGGTTATAAAAAAATATCCCAAGCTTTGAACATCTCACAGAGCTCTGTTCAATCCATCATCCGAAAATGGAAAGCGTATGGCACAACTGCAAACCTACCAAGACATGGCCGTCCACCTAAACTGACAGGCCGGGCAAGGAGAGCATTCATCAGAGAAGAAGCTAAGAGGCCCATGGTGACTCTGGAGGAGCTGCAGAGATCCACAGCTCAGGTGGGAGAATCTGTCCACAGGACAACTATAAGGCCACTTTCACACTGAAGCGCTTCTAAACTACCAGTAAAAACACTGAGCGCTTTTGACGAGCTTTTCAGGCGCTTTTGAAGAGCTTTCCATTCATTTCAATGGGGAGGCGAGTTTTTCACAGCCCTGCCAGCACACTGCCCCAGTGTGAAAGCATTCATTGATTTTAATGGAAATACGTTTTCGTGAGCTTTTTAGGCGCTGTTTTTAGCATGAAAGCGCCTGAAAAGCGCCTCAGTGTGAAAGTGGTCTTATGCCGCGTACACACGCGGTCGGAATTCTCGTCGGAAAAAGCTCTGATGGTTTTCCCGTCGGAATTCCAACGGAATTTCACTTAAACTGTCTTGCCTACACACGGTCACACCAAATTCCTTACGGTCAATAACACAGCGGCATACAACACGTTCGACTGCACTATAAAAGGGAAGTTTAATGCTTCTGAGCATGCGTCAAATTGTTTCCGAGCATGCGTCGGAATTGCATACACACGATCGGAAAATCCGATAGAAATGTTTTCAGTCGGAAAAATTAAGAACAGGTTCTCAATCCAAAGTCCGTCGGAAATTCCAACAGAAAAAGATCGATGGGTATACACACGGTCGGAAAATCCGATGAAAAGCTCCCATCGGACTGTTTCCATCGGAAATTCCAACCGCGTGTACGCGGCATTAGCCGTGCTCTCCACAAATCTGACCTTTATGAGTGGCAAGAAGAAAGCCATTGTAGAAAATAAGCCAAAAGAAGTCCCATTTGCAGTTTGCAAGAAGCCATGTGGGGGGACACAGCAAACATGTGAAAGAAGGTGCTCTGGTCAAATGAGACTAAAATGTAACTTTTTTGGCCTAAAAGCAAAACGCTATGTGTGGAAGAAAACAAACACTGCGCATCACCCTGAACACACCATCCCCACTGTGAAACATGGTGGTGGCAGCATCATGTTGTGGGGATGCTTTTCTTCAGCAGGGACAGGGAAGCTGATCAGAGTTGATGGGAAGATGGATGGAGACAAATACAGGGCAATCTTGGAAGGAAACCTGTTAGAGCAAAAGACTTGAGACTGGGGCGGAGGTTCACCTTCCAGTAGGAAAACGACCCTAAACATACAGCCAGAGCTACAATGGAATGGTTTAGATCAAGGCATATTCATGTGTTAGAATGGCCCAGTCAAAGTCCAGACCTAAATCCAATTGAGAATCTGTGGCAAGACTTGAAAATTGCTGTTCACAGACGCTCTCCATCCAATCTGACAGAGCTTGAGCTATTTTGTAAAGAAGAATGGGCAAAAATGTCACTCTCTAGATGTGCAAAGCTGGTAGAGGCATCCCCAAAAAGACTTGCAGCTGTAATTGCAGTGAAAGGTGGTTCTACAAAGCATTGACTCCGGGGGGCTGAATAAAAATGCACACCACACTTTTAACATATTTATTTCTAAAAAAAATGTTTAAACCATTTATCATTTTCCTTCCACTTCACAACTATGTGCCACTTTGTGTTGGTCTATCACATAAAATCCCAATAAAATACATTTACCGTATTTATCGGCGTATAACACGCACTTTTTTCCCCTTAAAATCAGGGGAAAATCGTGGGTGCGTGTTATACGCCAATCCCCCGCCGATTGTGAGCTTCTCTGCGGTTTCGGACGTTCTCTGCTATTTTCGGCCGCTCTCTCGGCTTTCGGAAAGCCGCCCAGAACGGCCGGGCGCGGCCGAAATTTGCCGGAAATAGCCGAAAGCCGACGTGAACGGCTGGGCGTGGCCGAAAGCCGCCGAAAATAGCCGAAGGCCGCCGAGAATGGCCGAGAGTTACCGAGCGCCGCCGAGATACACAGGACATCCGCTCTGTATCTCGGCGGCGCCATTTTTAAACGGCAAGCTGAGACTGACACTGGCAAGGCTACAAATGAACGGCAAGGCTGCATATGAGTGGCAAGGCTGCAAATTACACTGACAAGGCAGTTGGACACTAATAAGGCTGCATTGATGGGCATTTAAATGTAAGTTTCTCTCCTTAAACTTCCCTCCTAAAAGTTTTTTTCCTAAAAATTCACAACTAAACTTGGGGTGCGTGTTATACGCCAATAAATACGGTACATTTTTGGTTGTAACATGACAAAATGTGGAAAATGTCAAGGGGTACGAATACTTTTTCAAGGCACTGTATGGCTCATGTTAGTGTCAATGATTCACTGGCTTTAAAGTGAATGTAAACTAAATGATGTTTAGTTGACTGAAGCATGGTGTATCATAACACATTGTCGCTATTTTAATAGAGTACTTGTTTTCCCTTTTTCTTCTCTTTTGTTGCATTTTAGTACTGCTATTCCCCTGCAGTCTCTTTGCAGCCATTTTTGTCTACATGCCCTCCGGTGATGGCCGCATGGCCTTTCTCAGCATGCCCTCCGGTGATGGCCGCATGCCTTCCTCAGCATTCCCTCCAATGGAGGCTGCATGGCTTTCTCAGCATGCCCTCCGGTGATGGCCACATGCCTTTCTCAGCATGCCCTCCGGTGATGGCCGCATGCCTTTTCTCAGCATGCCCTCCGGTGATGGCCGCATGGCCTTTCTCAGCACGCCCTCTGGTGATGGCCGCATGGCCTTTCTCAGCATGCCCTCTGGTGATGGCCGCATGGCCTTTCTCAGCATGCCCTCTGGTGATGGCCGCATGGCCTTTCTCAGCATGCCCTCTGGTGATGGCCGCATGCCTTTCTCAGCATGCCCTGCAGTGATGGCCGCATGCCTTTCTCAGCATGCCCTGCAGTGATGGCCGCATGCCTTTCTCAGCATGCCCTCCGGTGATGGCCGCATGGCCTTTCTCAGCATGCCCTCTGGTGATGGCCGCATGGCCTTTCTCAGCATGCCCTCTGGTGATGGCCGCATGGCCTTTCTCAGCATGCCCTCTGGTGATGGCCGCATGCCTTTCTCAGCATGCCCTGCAGTGATGGCCGCATGCCTTTCTCAGCATGCCCTCTGGTGATGGCCGCATGCCTTTCTCAGCATGCCCTGCAGTGATGGCCGCATGCCTTTCTCAGCATGCCCTGCAGTGATGGCCGCATGCCTTTCTCAGCATGCCCTGCAGTGATGGCCGCATGGCCTTTCTCAGCATGCCTGAAAGCTGCAAATTTAAAAAATGCTGAATGACATTAGCATGTTAACGCTTATATGAGATCTTAGTGATCGGGTTTACATCTCCTTTAAAGAGTCAGGTATACTGTGTGCAGAGGCTTTTATCAATGACCGGCGATATGCTGCTGCGAATGAAAGTCTCCGATGTGGTCAGTGGGTGGCAGTGTGACACAGTTTGGTTTTCGCTGCTTGTTAGTGAAGATGAGAGGTGTTTATCGACCCAAGAGAAGGGGCAGGGGGCGGATTTTATCAGATTGTTCTTTTCCTGATCAAACACGGATCAGCGGAAAGGAGGGAGACCACCCAGTCCTATGGCCGTCACAGCACATCTCTCTCTGGTTACGTGACCGGAGTGCTGAGCGTGTAACCCAGGAGTTGCTGGACACGGACAAACCATTATTACCACTAAACAAGAGATGAACACAAGAGCCCAATGTATACCAACACAAGATGGGTTGGCACCAAGCACACACATGCTTATTTAAAGGGTCACTCTACCTAAATCATATCACTTCCATAATTTATACAGAGCTGTTCATACTATTAGCACTGGGCATTCCACCCTTCTAAGCCCCACCCTTGGCACCTGTCCTCCTAGAATAGACACCCTCCCCATCGGAGTTCCTCTTGCTGCCTGTTCTATAATCACAGTTACTTTTAGGACTTGTTCCCACTAGCAGTGCTCTATGAAGAGCTGACGCTATTCGGATCACTCTTCAGAGAGCATTTGACAGTCAGTGAGGAGGTGTTGAATCCTCACCAGCTGCTTTACCCTTTTATCACTGCAGTGACCCATTCATTTGGATTGGTAGCAATCGGCAGGTGGCAGCGAAAAATTGGTATAATTCCTGCTGTGACTCTAAAGCAAAGCATTGCGACCAGGGCCGGGACAAGGGGTGGGCAGGAGGGGCGGCTGCCCCTGGCGCAATGGTTTATTGCAGGGGTGGGGGGCACCCTGACCCTAACCCTAAGGGAAAGGGGGGCGCAGTTTGGCATCTTTGCCCTGGGCGCTGGATGACCTTGTCCCGGCACTGATTGCGACCGTGGCATGTGTACACCCCCCTGCTGCTGCCTCTGTAGCTAAAGGGGGTAGAGGTTGGGGGGTAAAACTGCAACGCAACCACTGGGTTTTTACCAGCCCCAACCTCATGTGAGAATGAGCCCTTAAAGTGTCAAGTCAAAGGCCCCTTTCACACGCACTCCCTCTAGTCCATCTGTTATGCCCCGTACACACGGTCGGAAATTCCGATGGAAAATGTCCGATCGGACCATGTTGTCGGAAAATCCGCCCGTGTGTGGGCTCCATAGGACTTTTTGCGTCGGAATTTCCGACGGAAAAAATTTGAGATCCTGCTCTCAAATTTTCCAAGAACAAAATCCGATCGGACTTTTTCCGATCGTGTGTAGAGAATTCCGACGTACAAAGTGCCACGCATGCTCAGATCAAATTACGAGACCAAAGCTATTGGCTACTAGCCTCTACGTAGTTCCATCGTACGCAACGAACGTCACCACGTTCAGAATGATCAGATTTTCCAACAACTTTGTCCGACCGTGTGTATGCAACACCAGTGTCGGACAAAATCCGTCGGAAAAAATCTGATGGATTTTGTGGTCGGAATGTCCGACCGTGTGTACGGGGCATAAGACTTATTCCCTTCTGATTCAGATCAGAACAAAAAACGCATTTCCAATATGTGACACCCAAGTCCATTAAGTTTTTTTTCTCTATCTTGTGATGGAGGAAAATGAGACCCATGTAATCTTCATCATGTTAAAAAATGGGTGGCCAGATGTACACTATATTACCAAAAGTATTGGGACACCTGCCTTTACACGCACATGAACTTTAATTGCATCCCAGTCTTAGTCCGTAGGGTTCAATATGGAGTTGGCCCCCCCTTTGGAGCGATAACAGCTTCAACCCTTCTGGGAATGTTTGACCAGTCTTCCAGTAGTGCATTTGTGAGGTCAGGCACTGATGTGGAAGAGAAGGCCTGGCTCATAGTCTCTGCTCTAATTTATCCTGAAGGTGTTCTATTGGGTTGAGGTCAGGACTCTGTGTAGGCCAGTCAATTTCCTCCACCCCAAACTCGCTCATCCATGTCTTTATGGACCTTGCTTTGTGCACTGGTGCGCAGTCATGTTGGAACAGGAAGGGGCCATCCCCAAACTGTTCCCACAAAGTTGGGAACATGAAATTGTCCAAAATGTCTTGGTATGCTGACGCCTTAACCCCTGAAAAACAACCCCACACCATAATCCCCCCCCACCAAATGGTTTGGACCAGTGCACAAAGCAAGGTCCATAAAGACATGGATGAGCGAGTTTGGGGTGGAGGAACTTGACTGGCCTGCACAGAGTCCCGACCTCAACCCGATAGCGGAGACTGCAAGCCAAGCCTTCTTATCCAACATCAGTGCCTGACCTCACAGATGCGTTTCTGGAAGAATGGTCAAACATTCCCATACCGCGCAATTGTCAATTAAAGCCATGCAGTGCCGAATCGCAAAAAGTGCTGTGGTCTTTGGCCAACATAATGGTCCGGGGCTTAAGTAGTTAAAGCACATAAAAGCATATCAGTCACAATGGTTTGGGCATAGTATTACAATAATGACTGGGCATAACAGGCCATCAATCAAGAAAGGAAAGATGGGTTCATGTTTTGTGAACTATAGTGAGTCTTGTGACTCCTCTAAACACACCCTGTACACCCTTTCTACAGCTCCTCTTTCCACAAATGGCCAAAAATAAGAAAAAAGAACAATTTGAGGCTTGACACCCATGACCCTGCGGCTTTTGGCACTGGCCCACAAGCAGGGCCGGATTAACATAGGGGCTATTGGAGCTGCAGCTCCAGGCCCCTTTCTCAAGATAGGCCCATTTGCCCAAAAAAAAACCCCAAAAAAAATCAAGAAAAAAAAAACAAAAAAAAAAAACATCGACTTCAAGGGTTGTAGCTCGGCGATCAGGAGTCACAGAGACCCCATTTGGGGGGTAGGTAGCTAAAGACCTACTCCAGCACTAGTTAAAACATGGGGCTGCTATCATCTATGGTTCCGGAGATACAGGGCTGCTTGCGCAGCCGGTCAGAAGCTACATACAGAGCTGCCAGTTTAAATACAAGCTGGAACACTCTGCAGCAGACTGAGAGGATGAGATCACAGGGCTTATAATAATTTGTATATTACTTATGATAATTAACCCCTTGCTACCCAGGCCATGTCTGACACTTCTCTCCTACATGTAAAAATCAGCAATTTTTCAAACGTTTTTTTTTTTGGAAAGAAACTGTTTCATGAATAAAAAAAAACACTAAAATTAGCACGATTTTTTGTTGTGTACTAAGCAATGCTTTACATTTTTTTATAGGTTACATGTTTAGAGTTACAGAGGAGGTCTAGTGCTAGAATTATTGCTCTCGCTCTAACGATCGTGGCGTATGTAACCTGTGTGTATCTGGCTCTGATACTAACCAGTGCCTACCCAGCCACTGATTAGTATCTCTCCACAGCCTGTCCCCACACACCCTCTCACCTGCTGACCTGTGGATGGGGGAATCACTCCCGCAGTGTTATTGTGTTCTGCCAGTGAATACAATGATCAGTGTTGCTAACTATAGCTGGCAGCACTGATTGTTTTGGGGAAAACCTGACAGGCTGGTTGATCTCAAGTCGGTTAATAGGTTGACTTGTGTAAAACCAGCTAGTCCATACATAGATCGACTATGGCTGGTCTCTGCTTAATTGGTGTAATTTCAATCCATGTATGGCCCGTTTAACCACTACGCAGTCCCTAAACATCCTTCCACAAACCTTTACATTTTTCCTTCCCAGATTCCTTCATCCTCCTCTCCCATACATAGTGCCCACTGTCATACTCTCCACACTTCTCTCCTGTACATACTGCTCACTGTCATACCCTCCACACTTCTCCCCTATACATAGCGCCCGTTGTCATATCCTATACAAACTCCTCTCCTGTACATAGTGCCCGCTGTCATACACTCCTCTCCTGTACATAGTGCCCGCTGTCATACACTTCTCTCCTGTACATAGTGCCCACTGTCGTACCCTCCACACTACTCTCCTGTACATACTGCTCACTGTCATACCCTCCACACTCCTCTCCTTTACATAGTGCCCACCGTCATACCCTCCACACTCCTCTCCTGTACATACTACTCACTGTCATACCCTCCATACTCCTCTCCTATACATAGTGCCCAATGTCATACCCTCCACACTCCTCTCCTGTACATACTACTCACTGCCATACCCTCCACACTTCTCTCCTATACATAGTGCCCACTGTCATACCCTCCACACTCCTCTCCTGTACATACTACTCACTGTCATACCCTCCATACTCCTCTCCTATACATAATGCCCACCGTCATACCCTCCACACTCCTCTCCTGTAATTACTGCTTACTGTCCTTCTCTCCACACTTCTCTCCTGTACATAGTGCCCACTGTCATACTCTCCACAGTCCACTCCTGTACATATTGCTCACTGTCATACCCTCCACACTCTTCTCTTATACATAGTGCACACTGTCATACCCTCTACACTCCTCTGCTGTGCATACTGCCCACTGTCATACCCTTCACACTCCTCTCCTGTACAGAGTGCCTTCTGCCATACCCTCCGCACTCCTCTCCTGTACATAGTGCCCACTTTCATACCATCCACACTCCTCTCCAGTACATACTACCCTCTGGCATACCCCCCCACTCCTCTCCTGTACATACTGCTCACTGTCATACCCTTCACTCTCCTCTCCTATACATACTGCTCACTGTCATACCCTCCACACTCCTCACCGGTACAAACTACCCTCTGTCATACCCCCTACACTCCTCTCCTGTACATACTGCCCACTGGAAAACCCTCCACACTCTTCTGCTGTGCATACTGCCCACTGTCATACCCTTCAAACTCCTCTCCTGTACATAGTGCATTCTGCCATACCCTCTGCACTCCTCTCCTGTACATAGTGCCTTCTGCCATACCCTCTGCACTCCTCTCATGTACATAGTGCCCACTGTTAGAACCTCCACATTCCTCTCCCTCACCTGCACATACTTCCCACTGCTATACCATCCATACTCCTCCCCTATGCCTCTTACCCACAAAAACAGTTCTTTAAAATTATACTGAATATCCTCAATGTTACCAGCTCTAGAATGGGCACACTTTTGTTAATTCAACTAAAGGAAATCTCAGTCCTCATATTTGTTCTGCCCCATTATTAGTACTTATTTAATTTTGTAATTACTATTGTGATGTATAGAGGACCATAGGGGATGTCAGCTACTATAAATATAGCACTTGTAAAAAAAGTGTCCCTGAAAATATTTTTCAAATGTTGGCAACTATGCACTTAGGCACTGCCCAAGGGCCACCAGGTCAGTAGGGGTCCCATGAGAGGCTCCTGTGATATTAAAGCGATAGTAAACTTTTCTAACATTACTACTTTTTAGAGACCCTGAGGTAGGTTATGCCATAATGTACAAGTATGCACAGCTAATTAGCACATTAGGGTACACTTACATTGTCATACTGAGCCCTCCAGTGCTGTGCTCAATCCGGCTTGGCCCGGGCGCTTCCATCTTCACCCGGTCTTCCTTCTGGGTTCTGTGCCTTCGGTCACTTGCCTTGGCCGGGCTGCGTTGATGTCATTCCCACACATGCTCATGTGCATCCTTTTTCTCTCATCCCCCCTTTCTCTCTCATCCTCCCTCCCTTACCCCTCACACCTCTTTCATCCCCTTTCTCTTTCTCTCTCTCTCTCATCCTCCCTCTCTCTCTTTAATTTAATTTGTTACAACAAAAAATTGTTTGCATTTTTATTTATTTATTTATTGTTTATAAAAGGCCCCACCAAAATCTTCAGCACCAGGCCCATGATGTTCTTAATCTGGCCCTGCCCACAAGTACTTTATGATAAATAGAGTTCCCTCATTTGTATTCGTTTTTTTTTCTTATTCAGGCCTATGTCCAATTTTTTTCGCAACTGCAAAAGAGCAGCAGCGTGCAGTCACCCATAGCAGGCACAAGACATGGACAATGGAAATGGAATGGGTCCCTTTGCCCCCTTTTTATCCTCGGTGTATGATGATCAGGCAATGGTTTGGCACTTCTCCTCTGGGAATCCACAAATCCTCTCCAGCCGAGTTCCACGAACATCTTCCTCCTCCTCACTTTGCTGTATGCCAGTCCCATGTGCAACCTCCTCAGAAATCTCCATCAGTTTTCTCCTACTCAATGCCAGACCTGTCACTTCGCTGTGCCAGACAGGAGAAGGTGCCCACACACACAGCCATGCCAGGCATAGAAATACATTTAATAGCTGGCGATGTGTGTCATTTTTATAGATGGGATGTTGTGCCAGCCACCTTTATTAGAAAACATGTCGGGTTAGAAAGCTTTTTATATGAGTCACGTCATTTTCTTTGTGGTATTTATCAAAAAAAAATAAATCCAGCTTTTACAAAAACATTAGCTACTGACATATCCTTCTGATTTTTCCATAAAGGGGCACAGTCATTATGGCCGAGCATGCAAGTTTATTCATTGTGAAGACCACCTAGGGCTAGGCCAGCCATTCTCAACCAGGGTTCCTCCAGAGGTCGCTAGGGGTTCCTTAAGCTGTGGCTGATGAACCACCTATTTGATGGTGCCTACAAAGTTGAAGGTTCAGCATCACTTAGCAAAGCCAGCAGCATGGCACCAAATATCTTTTTAGCTGTCTTTAAATCACAGAGCCGGAGTTTCTGGCCCCAAAAGGAAGAGGGGTGAAGATGGACGCTCGCTGCTAGTGGGGACATCGGTGACATTGGCATTCTGAACAGCACTTTAACCACATTCAGCCCCGGACCAATTTGCAGCCAAAGGACCAGGCCCCTTTTTGCGATTCGGCACTGCGTCGCTTTAACTGACAATTGTGCGGTCGTGCGACGTGGCTCCCAAACAAAATTGACGTCCTTTTTTTCCCACAAATAGAGCTTTCTTTTGGTGGTATTTGATCGCCCCTGCGGTTTTTATTTTTTGCGCTATAAACAAAAATAGAGCGACAATTTTGAAAAAAATGCATTATTTTTTATTTTTTGCTATAATAAATATCCCCAAAAAATATATAAAAAAACTTTTATTTTCCTCAGTTTAGGCCGATACGTATTCTTCTACATATTTTTTGGTAAAAAAAAATCGCAATATGCGATTATTGATCAGTTTGCGCAGAAGTTATAGCGTTTACAAGATAGGGGATAGTTTTATAGCATTTTTATTAATATTTTTTTTTTTATTAGTAATGGCGGAGATCTGCGATTTTTTTTGTGACTGCGACATTATGGCGGACACATCGGACATTTTTGACACATTTTTGGGACCATTGTCATTTTTTACAGCAATTAATGCATTTAAATGCATTGATTTCTGTATAAATGACACTGGCAGTGAAGGGGTTAACCACTAGGTGGCAGTGTAAGAGTTAAGTATGCCTAGGGGTGTGTTTTTTTACTGTAGGGGGGCGTGGCTGTCAGCTAGTGAATGCTGATCTCTGCTCCAATCACAGGGAGCAGAGATCGGCGTCACTAGTTGCTAGGCAGAACGGGGAGATGCTGTTTATCTCCGCATCTCCCCGTTCAGCCGCCCCGTGAGACGATCATTGTCCCCGCGGCGATCGAGTCCGCGGGGACCGCGATCGGACTCATGGGGGTCCCGACCGGCGCGCTCCCGATGGCACGGACAGGCTAAAGGAGGGACTTATATATACGCCCTCCTGCCTGTACGTGCCATTCTGTCGACGTATATCGTCGTGCGCCGGTCGGCAAGTGGTTAACCGCTTCCCAACCGCCTCCTGCACATTTACGTCGGCAGAATGGCACGGCTAGGCAAAAGCACGTACAGGTACGTCCCCTTTAATTGCCTAGCCGTGGGGGCGCGCTCGCGACCCGGTCGGGAGCTCCGTGACCACGGCCGCGGGACCAGCGGACCCGATCGCCGCTGGTGTCCCGTGATCGGGTCACAGAGCTGAAGAACGGGGAGAGGTCTGTGTAAACAAACCTCTCCCCGCGCTTCCTACTCTGCCTGTCACTGATCTGCTGTTCCCCGTCATCGGGAACAGCCGATCAGTGACGTCAGACGTCAGCCACGCCCCCCTACTGTAAAAAAAAAACACAACACGTCACACTGACTCCTCCCCGCCCCTTAGTGGTTAACTCCTTCACTGCCACTGTCATTTACATAGGAATCAGTGCTATTTAAGTAGCACTGATTGCTGTATAAATGACAATGGTCCCAAAAATGTGTCAGAAAAGTCCGATGTGTTCGCCATAATGTCGCAGTCACAATAAAAATCGCTGATCGCCGCCATTACTAGTAAAAAATAAAATAATAATAAAAATTCTATAAAACTATCCCCAATTTTGTAAACGCTATAACTTTTGCGCAAACCAATCAATAATCGCTAATTGTGATTTTTTTTTACCAAAAATATGTAGAAGAATACGTATCGGCCTAAACTGAGGAAAAAAAATGTTTTTTTTATATATTTTTTGGGGATATTTATTATAGCAAAAAGTTTAAAATATTGCATTTATTTCAAAATTGTCGCTCTATTTTTGTTTATAGCGCAAAAAATAAAAACTGCAGGGGCGATCAAATACCACCAAAAGAAAGCTCTATTTGTGGGAAAAAAAGGACGCCAATTTTGTTTGGTAGCCACGTCGCACGACCGCGCAATTGTCAGTTAAAACGACACAGTGCCGAATCGCAAAAAGGGGCCTGGTACTTTGGCTGCCAATTGGTCCGGGGCTGAAGTGGTTAAAGAGGAAGTAAACCCTGGTAGGTTTACTTCCTATTTCTTTTCCTGCAAAGGTAAAGCATAATGGACTACTATGCATCACATAGTAGCCCATTATGTGTCACTTACCTGACACAGGAGCCAGCGAAGTCACCGCTGTCCCCTGGTGCACGGAGCCTCCATCTTCTTTGCGGGTATTGTGGCTTCGGTGCTGTTACTGGCCGGAGCCACGATGATGTTACTCCCGCGCATGCGCACGGGAGCCGCCACTAGCGGCATATCGCCGTTAGCGGGGTGCCCAGCCTGTCTTTTTTCAAATATCTCCTAAACCGTGTAGGTTTAGGAAATATTTGTTGGACCTACAGGTAAGCCATAATATAGTAGATGTGCAATTCGTTTAGTTTTTTTTCGTTTTTCGTTATTTTCGTTCGTTCGTTTTCGTACGAATGAACGAATCGTTCGAATCGAACAAATCCGATTAACCTAATCGTTCGAATTGAACGAATCCGAAAAACAACGAAAATACGAAAAAAAATAATTAGAAACAACGAATGTACGAATGAAGAAAATCCGAAAAACGAAAACAGGAACAACGAAAATGAATGAAAAAATTCGTACATTCGTAACTTTTTTTTTTGTTGAATTGGTAATTTTCCGTGTCTCTTACAATGGTGCTACTTAACGTGCTTCAAATAGATTAAACGAAAAAATTTGTACATTCGTAACTTTTTTTTTCGATTCGTAATTTTCCTGTCACTCTTAAAATGTAATAATAGCATACACATTACATAAAATTATGAATTATGCTCCGATTACGAATCTACGATTGTTACGAATGTTACGAATGTACGAATAATTACGAATGCGTCTGAATTTCGAATAAACGAAAATTAAACTAACGAAAAAAGAATCAACGAAAAAATAACTCTTACGAATGTACGAATCGTTACGAATACGAACACCGACGACTTACGAATTTACGAATTGTTACGAATCAACGGAAACGAAAAAAACGAAACGAAAATAAACAAATTTTTTTGTTGTGCACATGTCTATAATATAGGCTTACATGTAGGTTTACAACCACTTTAAACCCACTAATGCTTTTTTTTACCACTACTATTCCTTTATATTGGCTTTTGGAATTTACAAATGCAGCAATTTAGAAATCAGATGAAAGGTTTAGCACTGGAAAACACTTTTTGATAGATAATAAGTGCATTTTAATTACATCTATATAGATCAGACCAAAATGAGGGACAAATGAGGAGGAATGAGGGACAGAGGGACATTGCTCCAAATCAGGGACAGTCCCTCGAAATCAGGGACAGTTGGGAGCTATGGGTATGGTATATTAGTGTAAAGCCGCGTAGTCATCCTCAATACAAACCGTGCTTCCCACGCAGTCAGTGCATCCCGCACGCACAGAAGGGACTCTCAGTGACATAAATGTAAATGGGGAAAATGCATGCAGAGCCTGAACGGCACACACCAGGAGCCACGGGCTAAACCGACACACACTGAATGGATGAAGCACCAAAAGAGAAACAAAACGCACAAACACTGATGTAATGTGACATACTCAGTGACACTCAGCCATCCACAGATATGCTAAAACACACTGATGTGTGCATGTCATAGGGACGTTCTGGGTGACATCTAGAAAGTGACATTAACATGTACTATAAGCCATCACCGTGTGAGAATGACAAAAATCTACAGTAAACATAGCCCGTTAATTTAAAGTTGGCTGTATCTTAAATTAAAGCAGATACACCCTCAGTGGGGACCCATTTACACGGGTCCAGTGCGTTAACGTGCAGGATTTCATGCATTACCATGCATTGCTTTCGGTTAGTCCATGCGTTTTGATTTGGCGGAAAACAGACCGCAATTTAATATTTTAAGGGCGATGCATTATTTTGCTTAACCACTTCAATACAGGGCCATCCATCCATGCAATGTCCCTTCCTGCCCAGGCCAATTTTAAGCTTTCAGCGCTGTCGCACTTTAGCCTCATACACACGATCGGACCGTGGACCAACTTTTCCGTGGATTTTTGTCCAAAGGGCGTTGGCCCCAAGTTGATATTGCATACACACGGCAGGACTTTTTCAGCCAACTTTCACCAAATCACTTGGTTTTTCTGCTCTTTACCGCCACCTTTGGTCA
The DNA here is from genome assembly GCA_028564925.1 of Lithobates sylvaticus. Taxonomy (NCBI): domain Eukaryota; kingdom Metazoa; phylum Chordata; class Amphibia; order Anura; family Ranidae; genus Lithobates; species Lithobates sylvaticus. Next base: position 39,516,691 of record CM053037.1, on the reverse strand, counting down.
ACTTCTGTATTGTTGTCTGATCGTTTGCATTGGTTCTGCATTGGTTTGTACAAAAGTCCGTTGGTTTTGTGTACACACGGTCGGACTTTGGTCCATCGAACTTTTGTTGGCAGAAAGTTGGTCCGTTCGCACAGCAACAAAAGTCCGATGAAACCTGGAAAAAGTTGGTCCGATGGAGCGTACACACGGTCGGATGTTGGTCCAAAACAGCTAATTTGCATGTTGGTTGTCAAAAAGTCAGATCGTGTGTATGGGCCTTTTGAATGACAATTGCGCGGTCATGCAAAACTGTACCCAAACTAAATTTTTAGCATTTTTTACACACAAATAGAGCTTTCTTTTGGTGGTATTTGATCACCACTGCGGTTTTTATTTTTTACTAAACAAATGAAAAAAGAAAAGGTTTTGAAAAAAAAAAATGTTTTCTTAGTTTCTGTTATAAAATGTAAATAAGAACATTTTCTCCTTAACCGATGGGCACTGATGGGGCGGCACTGATGGGCACTGATGGGCACTGATGAGGAGATATGAGCTATGAGTAAGCACTCCTGGTAGTGTGAAACGCGTTAGCGATTTTTGCTTTGCTGTGACCCACAGTAAACTTTAAACTAAAATCATTCGTTCTGTTTCCCGTACGAGAAAATTTTGGAGTTTTTCCCTTTGGAAATTTTCACTCGGAAAGTTGTGTACACTAAAAGAAAATCGTAGGAACGTTCGCCCGATTATCCTATAGTGCGTACGGTGCATAAGTGTTATTGTGTGTTATTGGCAGGATCACCAGTTCAAAATAAAGCCTGAAACACAGAAAAGGAAAGGAGCCACCACATCTAAGGACTGGTAAGCTTTGTTATATTACTTCTTTTTTTTTTTTCTGTGGTTTAGAAACACTTTAATAAGGCAAAAGAGCAATAAGCAGCCATTCAGAATCCTCTTTCATTATTCTTGATATCTGTTGCTGCTGTCAATGTGCCCTTTACTCCTTGTGTTAGTCTTTTATATCATCACGTAGAACCTGTATGGTCAATGTACATTGGACGCAGTGTGTTTGTGGGTCAGTGTGTGCCTGTCCATGTTGTGTGTTTTTTTTTTTATTGGCCTTTTCTCCTTCAGATATTGAGAATTCATGCTCAATCGCCCTGGCCGGGTAATTACCGCAGGACCTGTGTGTGTGAGGAGGGGGCCATCGAGTGCCCTCGCTCGTACTCTGAAACTTTTCAATCATCGATCGGGGGAAACTTGCATCTGCCTTCTCCAAGACAACACAGACTCCGTTATGGGAAATAACAAATTGTGTGCCGGGAGAAAGCGATGTGAGTGTGCTTTGTCTTGGTCCTGGAAGGATATAAGATGCAGATGAACAGGATGCATGCTGGGCTCTTTTAAAGTACGTATATACACCAGTGGCGGCTGGTGCTCAAATTTTTTGGGGGGGCGCAAAACAAACAGCCTCACTGTGCCATCAAACGCTGCCACTGTGCCCATTAAATGCTGCCACTGTGCCCAACAAACGCTGCCACTGTGCCCATCAAACGCTGCCACTGTGCCCATTAAATGCTGCTACTGTCCCCTTTAAACGCTGCCACTGTGCCCATTAAACGCTGCCACTGTGCCCATTAAATGCTGCTACTGTCCCCTTTAAACGCTGCCACTGTGCCCATCAAACGCTGCCACTGTGCCCATCTAACGCTGTCACTGTGCCCATCTAACGCTGTCACTGTGCCCATCTAACGCTGCCACTGTGCCCATGTAAAGCTGCCACTGTGCCCCAAGTGCTGCCATTGTGCTTCAAACGCTGCCAATGTGCCCATCTAACGCTGCCACTGTGCCCATGTAAAGCTGCCACTGTGCCCATCTAACACTGCCACTATGCCCATCTAACGCTGTCACTGTGCCCATTAAATGCTGCCAATGGCACTTACCTTGTCAGGCGGCGAGCGGTGTCTCCTCATCTTCTCCCGCGCTCCTCCTGTCTTCTGCAGTGATTGGACGCCTAGGCGTCCAATCACAGCGCCTCTGACTTCAGCCAATCAGGGGACCGGTAACACAGACCAGCAACCTGATTGGCTGAGAGGCGGGTCTGTGTTAGGGAAGCGATGTATTCGCTTCCCTAACACAATACTGTGTAAGCACCGAACGCAAAGCATTGCGCCCGCTGTTTACACTTCTGGAAGCCTATTAGAGCACACCGCTCTAATCAGGTCCCCTATTAGAGCTTTACAGCTCTAATAGGGCGCTTCCAGAAACACCCCCCCCCCCGCGGTAATTCAGATGCCCGGCGCCCGACAAGGGGCCGGACACCTGAATAGGGGGCAGCAGCGGTGACAATAGATAGATTCATGCAATGCATGAATCTATCTATTGGTGATAGAGCGGTGCAGGAGAGGGGGGGCGGCGCTCCTGCGCCCTCTATGCACGCAGCGCCACTGATATACACCCCTCGGCCACTTTATTAGGTACACATGTTCAATTGCTTGGTAACACAAATTGCTAATCTACCAATTCACATGGCAGGAACTCAATGCATTTAGGCATCTAGACACGGTGAAGATGACTTGCTCAAGTTCAAACCGAGAATCAGAATGGGGGAGAAAGGGGATTTAAGTGACTTTGAACGTGGCATGGTTGTTGGTGCCAGACGGGCTGGTCTGAGTATTTAAAAAAATGCTGATCTACTGGGATTTTCACGCACAACCATCTCTGGGTTTACAGAGGATGGTCCGAAAATATCCAGTAAAATGCCTTGTTAATGTCACAGGAGAATGGGCATGAGATAATAGGATCTAGGATGGAAAAGGACCTGGGGGTCCTAGTAGATGATAGGATCACCAATGGCATGCAATGCCAAGCTGCTGCTAACAAAGAAAACAGAATGTTGGCATGCATTAAAAAGGGGATCAACTCCAGAGATAAAACAATAATGCCCTGTACACACGGTTGGAAATTCCGACCACAAAATCCGTTGGATTTTTTCCGACGGATTTTGTCTGACACTGGTGTTGCATACACACGGTCGGACAAAGTTGTCGGAAAATCCGATCATTCAGAACGTGGTGACGTTCGTTGCGTACGACGGAACTACGTAGAGGCTATTAGCCAATAGGTTTGGTCTCCTAATTTGATTTGAGCATGCGTGGCACTTTGTCTGTCGGAATTCTCTACACACGATAGGAAAAAGTCCGATCGGATTTTGTTGTCGGAAAATTTGAGAGCAGGATCTGTCCGATGGAAAAAAAAGTCAGATGGAGCCCACACACAGTCAGATTTTCTGACAACATGGTCCGATCGGACATTTTCCGTCGGAATATCCGACCGTGTGTACGGGGCATGATTCTCCAGCTCTACAAGACTCTGGTCCGGCCGCACCTGGAGTATGCTGTCCAGTTCTGGGCCCCAGTCCTCAGGAAGGATGTACTGGAAATGGAGCGAGTACAAAGAAGGGCAACAAAGCTAATAAAGGGACTGGAGGACATTAGTTATGAAGAAAGGTTGTGAGCACTGAACTTATTCTCTCTGGAGAAGAGACACTTGAGAGGGGATATGATTTCAATATACAAATACCGTACTGGTGACCCCACAATAGGGATAAAACTTTTCCGCAAAAGGGAGTTTAACAAGACTCGTGGCCACTCATTAAAATTAGAAGAAAAGAGGTTTAACCTTAAACTACATAGAGGGTTCTTTACTGTAAGAGCGGCAAGGATGTGGAATTCCCTTCCACAGGCCGTGGTCTCAGCGGGGGGCATCAATAGTTTCAAGAAACTATTAGATAAGCACCTGAATGACCGCAACATACAGGGATATACAATGTAATACTAACATATAATCACACACATAGGTTGGACTTGATGGACTTGTGTCTTTTTTCAACCTCACCTACTATGTAACTATGATAGAAAAGGCAACAGTAACTCAAATAACCATTCATTACAACCAAGGTATGCGGAATACCATCTCTGAATGCACAACACATCGAACCTTGAATCAGATGGGCAACAGCAGCAGAAGACCACACCGGGTGCATCTCCTGTCAGCTAATAACAGGAATCTGAGGCTACAATTCGCACAGGATCACCAAAACTGGACAATAGAAGATTGGGAAAATGTTGCCTGGTCTGATGAGTCTCGATTTCAGCTGCGACATTCAGATGGTCGGGTCAGAATTTGGCGTAAACAACATGAAATCATGGATCCATCCTGCCTTGTATCAACGGTTCAGGCTGGTGGTGGTGTAATGGTGAGGGGTATATTTTCTTGGCACACTTTGGGCCCCTTAGTACCAACTGAGCATCGTTTAAATGCCACGGCCTACCTGAGTATTGTTCCTGACCATGTCCATCCCTTTATGACTACAGTGTCCCATCTTCTGATGGCTCCAGCAGGATAATGCACCATGTCACGAAGAATTAAGGCAGTTCTGAAGGCAAAAGGGGGTCCAACCCGGTACTGGCAAGGTGTACCTAATAAATTGTCCGGTGAGGGTATGTAAACCAAAACACTAAAATCATATAAGCTTTATAATCGGGTTGCCATTTCAAAAGTTATTTTTAATATTTAAAAAATGTGCAGCTTTTATTAAAACAATACCCTGTTATCATTCTGTAAAAGTAGAATAAGCCCATGGGAGGGTGAAACACGTTAAAGGGGCGTGACCTGGGAGGAGACAGGCTGTAGCTGTTTCTTACACCAGGACTGGGCTGCCTTCAGGATGTGACTCTCTATTTTTGACAAAGGAGCAATTAAAAGTTAGAATGTTACCAATAAAATTAAACTAGTAATATGAATACAAGGCGGGTAGCTACAGACGCCATCAAACATCTTAGGGGTGTTTGCAAGAAATATCAAAGATCTTAATGAGTTTTCTAAGAAAGCCTAAAAACTCAAGATGCTTTATTACCATGTTTTCCCGAAAGTAAGACCTACCCCCAAAATAAGACCTACCCCGATTTTCAAGGAGGGCTGCAATATAAGCCCTACCCTGAAAATAAGCCCTAGTTTAGGCTGGTTGTGGGCTGCTGGAGTCCTCTCTATTGCTGCTGGAGTCTTCCCCTTCCCCCAGCTGTCAGCGGGGGAATTCAGCTCCCCCTCTGCAAGGCTCAGAGCGGGTAGAAGAACTCAGGCAGGTCACAGAAGTGCCGAGCTGCACTCAGCTGATCCCTACTGCTCTCCTCCTTTGCCAGCTGTCATCAGGGGATCTCGGGTCCCCCTCCCTCTGCAGTGCTTGTGCCAGGGAAGAAAAATCTGTTGGGCCACAGGCGCTGTGGGAAGGTATGTGACATGGTTAGAGTGCAGAGACACATACCATTTGCAATATATTCTGCTGTGGTGGCGAGGATTCTGGCAGTTTGCAAGCACTTTTACGCTGTGCACACTGGGGATTAAATTGCAAGCCCTACTCCGAAAATAAGCCCTAGTGTGTTTTTGGTTGCCAAAGACCCGGGCTTATTTTCGGGGAAACGCGGCAATCTCTGACCTTACCTGGTAGAGCAAAAAGCCAGCCGGCCTCCTCCAGCCATTCACTTCACAGCAATGGCCGAATAGGGATATCTGGGAGGCAGGAGAGGCCATACCTCCCAACATTTTGAGATGGGAATGAGGGACACCTACTAGAAAACGTATGTAGGTATAGGACACACCCCCTGCCACACCCCCTTAAAGGAGAATTAACCCCAAAAAAAGGTTTATTAAATCTACAAGGGCTTTTGTTTTACCACTATTATTCATTTATATTGGCTTTTAGAATTTACAAATGCCGAAATTTAGAAATTGGATGAAAGGTTTTAGCGCTGGGAAACACTTTTTGATAGATAATAAGTGCATTTTATATACATCTATATAGATCAGACCAAAATGAGGGACAAATGAGGAGGAATGAGGGACAGAGGGACATTGCTCCAAATCAGGGACAGTCCCTCAAAATCAGGGACAGTCCCTCCGAATCAGGGACTTTTGGGAGGTATGGGAGAGTAGACATGTGCACAACAAAAAAATGTGTTTATTTTCGTTTCGTTTTTTTTCGTTTCCGTTGTTTCGTAACGATTCGTAAATTCGTAAGTCGTCGGTGTTCGTATTCGTAACGATTCGTACATTCGTAAGAGTTATTTTTTCGTTGATTCGTTTTTCCATTAGTTTAATTTTCGTTTATTCGTTTATTCGAAATTCGGACGCATTCGTACATTTGTAACATTCGTAGATTCGTAATCGGAGCATAATTCATAATTTTATGTAATGTGTATGCTATTATTACATTTTAAGAGACACGGAAAATTACGAATCGAAAAAAAAAGTTACGAATGTACGAATTTTTTCGTTCAATCCATTCGAAGCACGTTAAGCAACGCCATTGTAGAGACACGGAAAATTACGAATCGAAAAAATAAATAAAAGTTACGAATTTTTTCCTTCAATCCATTCGAAGCATGTTAAGCAACGCCATTGTAAGAGACACGGAAAATTACCAATTCAACAAAAAAAAAAAGTTACGAATGTACAAATTTTTTCGTTCATTTTCATTTTCGTTGTTCCTGTTTTCGTTTTTCGGATTTTCTTCATTCGTACATTCGTTGTTTCTAATTTGTTTTTTCAGATTTTCGTTATTTTCGGATTCGTTAGATTCGAACGATTCGTTATTCGTTAAAATTTTTAGCGAATCGTTCGTTCATTCGTACGAAAACGAATGAATGAAAATAACGAAAAAAAACGAAAAACGAAAAAAAACTAAACGAATTGCACATGTCTATGGGAGAGGCGGGCAAGCCGAAACCGGAAGGCTAGGCTACTTATATTGAAGGTACATACATGGAGCTCTAGGTGACCTCATTATACTCTGTTTTATAATGAGATGACAGGTTCACTTTTTAAGACTAATACTCAAGTAATGCCGCGTACAGACGATCGGACATTCCGACAACAAAATCCCATGTTTTTTTTTCCGACGGATGTTGGCTCAAACTTGTCTTGCATACACACGGTCACACAAAGTTGGTCGGAAATTCCGAACGTCAAGATTGCGGTGACGTACAACACGTACGACGAGCCGAGAAAAATTAAGTTCAATAGCCAGTGCTGCTCTTCTGCTTGATTCCGAGCGTGCGTGGAACTTTGTGCGTCGGAATTGTCTACACACGATCGGAATTTCCGACAACGGATTTTGTTGTCGGAAAATTTGAGAACCAGATGTCAAATTTTGTGCGACGGAAATTCCGATGGAAACTGTCCGATGGAGCCTATACACGGTTGGAATTTCCGACAACAAGCTCCGATCGCACATTTGCCGTAGGAAATTTCCACCGCGTGTATGCGGCAAAAGAGTGATGTCACCCAGGGGCTTTCACAATTTTCAAAAGTCCAACCCGCTGTGACATTGAATTACATACATTTGTGTTGTGCTCTACAGGAAATCTGAAGAACATCTTTTGCAATTGTGTGAGAATGCTGTGTGAACAGGGACTCACTTACCTAGAAAGTCAACGATGATTAGACATGTGCACAACAGAAAAACGTGTTTATTTTCGTTTCGTTTCTTTAGTTTCCGTTGATTCGTAACGATTCGTAAATTCGTAAGTCGTCGGTGTTCGTATTCGTAACGATTCGTATTTTCGTAAGAGTTATTTTTTTCGTTGATTCGTTTTTCCGTTTAATTTTCGTTTATTTCGTTTATTCGAAATTCGGACGCATTCGTATTTATTCGTACTTTCGTAATATTCGTAACATTCGTAGATTCGTAATCGGAGCATAATTCATAATTTTATGTAATGTGTATGCTATTATTACATTTTAAGAGACACGGAAAATTACGAATCTAAAAAAAAAGTTACAAATGTACGAGTTTTTTCGTTCAATCCATTTGAAGCACGTTAAGCAGCGCCATTGTAAGAGACACAGAAAATGACGAATCGCAAAAAAAAAAAGTTACGAATGCACAAATTTTTTCGTTCAATCCATTCGAAGCACGTTAAGCAGCGCCATTGTGAAGCCCCATACACACGGTCGGATTTTCCGATGGATTCTGTCCTATCAGACAATGTTGTCGGAAATTCCGACCGTGTGTAGGCACCATCGGACAGTTTCCATCGGATTGTCTGACAGACAAAGTCCTATCTCATGCTGGATAGATTTTTTGACAACAAAGTCCGATCACACCAAATCCGATCGTGTGTAGCGAATTCCGACGGACAAAGTGCTACGCATGCTCAGATCACATTACAAGACCAAAGCTATTGGCTACTAGCCTCTACGTAGTCCCGTCGTAGGCAACAAACGTCACCACGTTCAGAATGATCGGATTTTCCGACAACTTTGTCCGACCGTGTGTACGCAAAACCAACATCGGACAAAGTACGACGGACATGATCCGACGGACCTGGTCCTCGGATAATCCGCGCGTGTGTATGGGGCTTAAGAGACACGGAAAATTACGAATCGAAAAAAAAAAAAAAAGTTAGGAATGTATGAATTTTTTCGTTCAATCCATTTGAAGCACGTTAAGCAGCGCTAATTGTAAGGGACACGGAAAATTAACAATTCAACAAAAAAAAAAAAGTTACGAATGTACGAATTTTTTCGTTCATTTTGATTTTCGTTGTTCCTGTTTTCGTTTTTCGGATTTTCTTCTTTCGTAGATTCGTTGTTTCTAATTAGTTTTTTTTTCGGATTTTCGTTGTTTTTTTTCGGATTCGTTCGATTCGAACGATTCGTTATTCGTTAAAATTTTTAGCGAATGGTTCGTTCATTCGTACGATAACGAATGAACGAATATAACGAAAAAAAACGAAAAAAAAACGAAACTAATTTCACATGTCTGACGATGATAGTTCAGACTTTACTGACTATATGCTTGCTCCAGTCCAGTTACCTCCTAGGTAGTGAAGCCAGCATCAGAAAGACAACTTCAGAGCCTATACCTTTAAAGGTCCTGTTCACTCTGGCATTAGAAACAGGTGACGAGGTGCGTTTTTGCAGGTTTAAAGTCTTCTACTTTATTGTATGTAGTGAGAACATGCATATTATTTTTTGTTTTTGTTTTACATGTCTTTTGTTAACCACTTGACCTCCCAAAGATTTACCCCCCTTCATGACCAGGCCATTTTTTACTCGACAATTGCGCAGTCGTGTCACACTGTACTCAAATAAAATTGATGTTCTTTTTTCCCCACAAATAAAGCTTTCTTTGGGTGGGATTTGATCACCTCTGCGGTTTTTATTTTTTGTGCTATAAACAAAAAAAGACGGACAATTTTGAAATAAAATCAATATTTTTTGAACTTTCTGCTATAAAGCATATCCAATAAGAAAATCTAATTTCTTCATAAATTTAGGCCAATATGCATTCTGCTACATGTTTTTGGCAAAAACAAAATTCCAATAAGTGTATATCGATTGGTTTGCGCAAAAGTTATAATGTCTACAAACTATAGGATATTTTTATTCATTTTTGTTGTTGTTATTTTTCTACTAGTAATGGCGGCGATCAACGACTCATAGCGGGACAGCGATATTGCGGTGGACAAAGCGAACACTAACTGACAACTTTGGGGGACCAGTGACATTAATACAGTGATCAGCGCTAAAAAATATGCACTGTCGCTGTACTGATGACACTGGTTCGGAAGGGGTTAACATCAGGGGCAATCAAAGGGTTAAATGTGTGCCTAGTCTGTGCTTTCCCCCTGTGGGTGACTAGGGGAAGGCATTTATCCATGTTTCTGCTTTGCAGGAACACAGAATCAATAACTTCCCTACTGACAGAACAGCAATCTGCCTTGTTTACATAGTATATGTTGTACTGTATAATCGACAGCACTGTAGCTGCTGACTTTTAATAAGCAGACTTACCTTTCCTGGGTGCCTGCGATGTCGGCCGCCCGAGACCGATCGTCACTCGGGTCTCGGTTCCGGGCGCCGCCATTCCACCTAAGGGAAACAGGCAGCGGAGCCTTGCTGGCTTCACTGCCCGTTTCCTACTGCGCATGCACGAGTCGCGCAGAGCTTTGTGAATGGGGAACGCGTTGTGTTGTGGGACACACAGTTCCCATAACACACCGTGCCCCATTCACTAGAAGACGAACAAGAAGAGGCAGATTAGGACGATCTGCCTAGCAACAGCAATTTCTGGTAAGTAAAAAAAAAATAATTTCCTTTTTGTTTTTCATTTTAAATTTTTATTAACATTTTTATGAAGTTTTTTTTTTTCAGGGTGGCCCTCCACTTTAAAGCATCACTGAACATGAAGCTCTACCCCTGTAAAAAAAAAAAAACAATATCCTAGGAATTCACTGAAAGTAACACTTAATACCCAATAGTAGTGCTATATTAAAGAAAAGGTACTAAAGGCAAACTTAAATCGGTTGTAAACCATCATGGTTTTTCACCTTAATGCATCCTATGCATTAATCAGGGTTCCCAGTGCATCCCTCATGTCAGGGTCCCCAGAGTTCTCCCTTACATCAGAGTCCCCCAGAGTTCTCCCTTACATCAGAGTCCCCCAGAGTTCTCCCTTACATCAGAGTCCCCCAGAGTTCTCCCTTACATCAGAGTCCCCAGAGTTCTCCCTTACATCAGAGTCCCCAGAGTTCTCCATTACATCAGAGTCTGCAGAGTCCTCCCTTACAGTGAAAGGGAACTCTGCGAGTTCATATGCAAAAGGGGAACTCTGTGGACTCTGATGTAAAGGGGGACTCTTGCTATTAACTTCATATGATTAGAAATGTTATTTAATAGCAAATATATGTATAGTTTAAACTATAATAAAAAAAAAAAAGTCTGTGTGCCGCTAAAGTGTTCGGGTTTGACTTGAAGAAAAGGTGGCAACCCTACCCACAGGTATGGCACATACTGTACTTGTACGGGTCCAAGCTCAATGTAAAAATTTCCTCAACCAAAACATTTTAAACACTGATTACCAGGAGCAGTTTCAGTAGTTTTATTCTCACAGGCTCCCTTTAAGCTGGCCATATACATAGTGACCTGCCTTATTGTTCGATCTATCCTTCCCTAACCTGGTATGCACCTCTACTGTTCATTGCATGCAGTGTGATCTTCCCATTACTGCTCATCATGACGCAGTACAGCTCTGGGTCATCTCAGCTCCTCTCAACTATATTGTTAGAAATGAACACAAGATCGAATGCAACTTTCCAGTCCACTGAATCCTTTGCAGCTCTGACACCAGCCTAAGGTACACGGATGTAATGGTTGGCATATCACAGATAGGACATAAACAATAATGTGCAGCACCTCTATACAAACTTTTAGATATATATATATATATATATATATATATATATATATATAGATATATGAAAAAAACAATAGGTGTATACAAATCATATATAACGCAATAAAGTCCTATTAACTGTGATGATATATTGAATCGAAAAAGTCCCAGAATAAAGCGTATTCCAATGAGAAAAAAAAGGGGTGCCTTCCAGTGTCCAAAGAAAACCTTCCACCTTGAATCTTATCTTAACTTTGTGCTCAGTGCTAATAAACACTCACCAGATTATATACTGCCATTAGAAGCAAGCAGTGCATATTAGTGAATATTCGCTTTCCTAACACTAAACCGCCTCTCCGCCAATCAGGTGCTCAGATCTGTTACCCGTCACCTGATTGGCTGAAACGACAGGCGCTGTGATTGGATGCCTATCAGGCATCCAATCATAGCAGAGAATGGGAAGAGAGGACGGGAGAAGACATCGAGGAGCTGTCCCATCGAGACAGGGTAAGTGCAGACAGAGGGTGGGGGACACATTGGCAGAATTTGATATGGCATACTGGCAGCATTTGATGGGGCACATTGGCAGCATTTGACGGCACAGTGGCAGCATTTGATGTGGCACAGTGGCTGCGTTTGATGGGCACAGTGGCTGCGTTTGGCACAGTGGCTCCGTTTGGCACAGTGGCTGTGTTTGATGGCACAGTGGCTGCATTTTATGGGCACAGTGGCTGTGTTTGATGTCACAGTGGCGGCAATTGATGGGCACAGTGGCTGCGTTTGATGGGCACAGTGGCTGCGTTTGATGGGCACAGTGGCTGCGTTTGATGGGCACAGTGGCTGCATTTGATGGGCACAGTGGCAGCAATTGATGGGCACAGTGGCTGCGTTTGATGGCACAGTGGCGGTGTTTGATGGTACAGTGGCTGCAATTGATGGGCACAGTGGCTGCGTTTGATGGCACAGTGGCGGCAATTGATGGCACAGTGGCTGTGTTTGATGGTACAGTGGCGGCCATTGATGGGCACAGTGGCTGTGTTTGATGGCACAGTGGTGGCAATTGATGGGCATAGTGGCTGCGTTTGATGGAGAAGTGACAGCAATTGATGGGCACAGTGGCTGCGTTTGATGTCACAGTGGCTGCATTTGATGGCACAGTGGCTGCGTTTGATGGCACAGTGGCTGTGTTTATTGGGCACAGTGGCTGTGTTTGATGGTACAGTGGCAGCCATTGATGGGCTCAGTGGCTGCGTTTCATGGTACAGTGGCTGCGTTTCATGGTACAGTGGCTGCGTTTGATGGGCACAGTGGCTGTGTTTGATGGCACAGTGGCATTTGACGGTACAGTGGCTACGTTTGATGGCACAGTGGTGGCAATTGATGGGCACAGTGGCTGCGTTTGATGGCACAGTGAGGCTGCAATTGATGGGTTTTTTTTTTTTTTTTTTCAGAATTTTTCAGTTTGTTTGCACCCCCCACCAGCCACCACTGTCCTCAACATTATGTGCTATTTTCCAAAGAGGGCGCAAAGCTCCTGGTCTGTAAGGAACTTTGCAACCGATTCAAGAGACTGGGTGTTTCTAGCAAGCAGAGCAGTCTAAGATCTTTACTCCGTACCAAAGCAGGAAGTTGTCCTCATCTGTTGTTCTTCAAGTCAAGTTGGCCATCCCACAATCCCCATACCCTATCCATGTTGTTTTCCCCAATGAAACAACAAAAAGACAAGCCCATTAACTGATTTCTTGTGTCTGGATTCAAGCTGGAAATGTTTGTTTCTGGCTCTACAGGAATAGAGGAGCCAGTTACCAGCAGCCCTTGCAGGGGGTAGCGCTACACACTTTTTTGAGGTAAACATTTTGTATTGAACTGTACTGTAATTGTGTTGTCGCCCCTATACATTGTAAAGCTCTGCGTAAACTGTTGGCGCTATATAAATCGTGTATAATAATAATAATAATAATTTTTTATTTTAATCCAGAACCCCACATATAGCCTTGGTCCAGAATCCAAATGGGTTCACAATGACAAGGGGATTCATTTGATGACTAAAACAAATACTCGTAGTCACCACAAGGTTCAGCACTACTGTTACCTTGGGCACTTTGAAGGCCTTAGTCATGTTCACTTTAACAGCTTCCTGTCCTGCTTTTCTCTTTCTTGGGAAGATTGCCCAGGTCTAACAAATTGGATAATATCCATGAGTGAGAGCGATTGCTTCCGACATCAAATGCTCTTATTATTGCCTCCAGAGTGTACACCTAAACAGCTCGATCCTCTCAGAGAACAGAAAACAATAGAATATTACACACTGCATGCTCAGGAAGAGCGGGAGGGGGGCTGACTAGGTTTTGTTGGCTGCGGCAGAATCACAAGCAACCTAATGACTTAATATAAAATCATAAAGAAAACCATCACTCAGCAAAATATAAGGGCTGTCATCCCTGACAACCTTTTGAAGCGTTAGTTGCCTAATTGTCTTTAGGTTAAAGAATAAGTAAAGAAAAACATACAAATTACCTCCAATGCAGCCCGTGGAGCGTCCACTCAACAGCTGAGCTCCTGTCTGCCCCACAAATCCATTCAAAGGAAAGAACAAATGCTGGAGTCCAACTACTGGAGTCCAACTACTGGAGTCCAACTACTGGAGTCCAACTACTGGAGTCTAACTACTGGAGTCCAACTACTGGAGTCTAACTACTGGAGTCCAACTACTGGAGTCCAACTACTGGAGTCCAACTACTGGAGTCTAACTACTGGAGTCCAACTACTGGAGTCCAACTACTGGAGTCTAACTACTGGAGTCTAACTACTGGAGTCCAACTACTGGAGTCCAACTACTGGAGTCTAACTACTGGAGTCCAACTACTGGAGTCCAACTACTGGAGTCCAACTACTGGAGTCCAACTACTGGAGTCCAACTATTGGAGTCCAACTATGATCCTCCCCAAGCTTTATTGATTAAAATTCAGCAGCATCCAACAATCACAAGACAGCATAACGTGCTTTGCGGCTATAGATTATAGCTATGATTAAGGCTGCAAAGCTGAAACGCGTACATTTTTGGGTTTCTTTGAAAGGATAAGTTCCACTTTTAAACCATAACTCACTAGTCCTCCCTTCCAGGACCCATAGCCTAATCTAACCTAGAATTCTTCTTCAAGATCAAAGGACTCCAAACTTTCTAAACAAAGGTCCAGTTTGCTGTTCGTCAGACGTTAGGAGGGCCAGACTTCTAGGCGACTTGTACCCATTGATTTCAATGGGCCAGACTGCAGGCAACGGGAGTAGAAAATACCCCCCGGCATCAGTAGAAGTAAACAATACCTCAGGCTTGGTGGTCAGTGGGAGTAAAACAAATT